>VZDJ01000037.1:1205461-1411579 GCA_008694505.1 Cyanoderma ruficeps | reverse complement strand
TCCCTTCCCTTCCCTGTTTTTTTTTTCTCATGTGCTGGGCTGAGAGGTGGACAGAGCAAGCTGAGGCATCTCCTGGGCTGTTTGCAACAGTTTTACATGTCTGGAGCAAAGTCCTCCTTGTAGTTCTCTGTGGATGTAGCATGGCCAGGACAAACATCAGTGTTCGGAAGACGAGGGACAAGGAGGGGAGGGGTCTAATTTGACATTTATTCTCCAGCATCTTGGCTCTCAGAATTAAGGCAAAATTTGAAAAATTGAAACTGAAAATGAAAGGCAAAAATAAGTCATAATGAAAGGCAAAAATAGGTGATAAAAAAGTCTGACATTATAATTTGTTTTTTCTCTTTTGGAAAATGCAGGTTCACTGAAAAACCAATAAAAACTGCTTGTAAGAAAGAACCAGTTGTTATTCTGAACTAATCTGAAACAACTCAGATGGAAAAAATGTTTTCCTGTTGATATTTCAAGAAGAATATTTTACTATTTTATAATTCAAGATGATGTTTTTATCACAGTATTTGAATTAATACATAGTTTAAAGTGCAAAAAATCAACCAAAAAAAGAAGATAAAAATATCATTTACATAAAATCTTTTTTAAATTTAATCTTACGAATTTCTTCTTATTTGTCTTCTTGAACAAGAATCAAATAAAAAAAATCAGTGAACTGTGGGTTGATGCTGCTTGCCTTGGGAGCCCGAGTTTGCTGCTTCTCTTCAGCAGAGGCAGGTCTAGAATGAGGTGAAGTCTGCCCTGACATTTCTAAAGCCACCGTTCCTGGGAAGTCTGCTTCAGAGTGGTTCTAGCTGCTCTCTCACCTCAACAATGGAAGGCACAGCTGCACGCTCGGGTGGTGGTGTGTGAACAGGCAGGTAGAGAGTTTGGCTCATGCTTAGCTTGTCTGAAGATGCTTCTGCATGTGTTTAGAGTTTGTGGTTAAGACCTCCACCAACAGCCAGGGAGAATCCAGGCAGGAAGTGACAGCCAAGGCCTGCAGGGCTATCAGGAGCCATGGGCTCAGGTGTCCCAAACATGATGGTCCCAGCAGTGAGCAGGTAGAAGATCATTGCTGGAGTCTGCTTGGCTGACTGGGAGCAATGCAACACTTACTGGATTTCAGCAGCAGGGATGTTTTCTTGTGATATTTGCATGGTTTGGAAACAGCTTGTATTTCTTTATCCTTCCCTGGTTTTCTGTAGTATGGACATACTTCTGCTCTAGCCAGTGACCTGAGGCTGCAGAATTAAGCTGGGGAAGGTAGATGACTGAAAGAGAAATATTATGTAACAATGGTTTCCTTCAGGGCCAAAAAAAGAACCTACTGTTTCACATATTTGCACTGCAGCCAGGGGTTTGCCTCAATGATCCTGATGGGTCCCTTCCAGTCAGCATATTCTGTGATTCTAAGGTGACAGCATCCTATGGTGGAAAGGGCTAAACTGGCTGGGATCAGGAATGCTGGGGTTAGTGTTTCCTGTCAGACGGTGACATTTCACTTGCTAATGAGATAAGACGAGCAGCAGCCTTGTCTCCTAGGCAATGCAGTTGCTGAGGAGTCGCCTTTGGGCAGTAGAGGGAGGTGTAGCTGTAGCTGGGGGTGAAGCTCAGATCACGGGGGAGTTCTTCAGAACTGCTTAAGTGGATATGAAGAATTGTCTCCAGCCACATCTTTCCATACCCCCAGTAGAACCATTTATGGTGGTAGGAATCTGACAGTACATTGTTCATTAAAGCTTTTGATATTTAAGCTCAAATGTGCTTGCAGGGACACAATAAGAGGCACATCCTGTTGGTGCTATTTGTGGGAGGCCCTGTGTGCCTGTCCAGATCTGTGTGACTGGCTGTGTCTGTGTGTGACCCCTCCTGTCTTCTGTGGGCTCCACAACTGCTTGGGCCTGGGCTTGGAGCTGTAGCAGCCTCCTCTCTCTCAGGCTGCTGGATCAGGCAACTCCTAACAGTGGTGATGGAGGGGGAAAGCTCTTCCCATGCTCCCATGCTCTGGATGTGCACCCAGAGGTTGGTCTCAGACTGAGGGATGTGAAGGAGGCTCTGGAGAGAGGAGCAAGGATTCCAATGTGCCCATGAATGGGCCCACGGTGATGCCACCAACATCATCCTGGATGGTGTGAGCCCGGCCAGAGCCACAGAACGGCCAGGGCTTGTTCTCCACAGGCTACTGGTGAGCCCAGAGCAGTTTGGTGTGGCCAGTGGGGGCTTTGGAGACAAATGGGCCTGAATGGATGCTCTCCAAGGAAATGCTGGTGCCTTCTTGGGGCCACCTAAAAACAGAGGCCAGACAAAATTAAGGGAATAATAAGCGGGTTATGTTTATTGAAGGGCCTTCGTAAATTTCGGGCAGACAAAGTCACCCCAGGGGCTACACCCAAAATGGATGATGGGTCACAGGTTTTCATACTTTTATAACTTTTATAAGTTTGGTCCACTTGCATATTGGGGGTTAATCTTCCAATTACAGCTTCAGGTAATGAAGTCATTTACCCCAAGTTTGCCTCACCCCAAATTCACTTTTGTTTACATGTCTCAGGGTCTGCGACAGCGAGGCGTCCTTGTTTCCCAGGCCTAGAGAGGAATTGTTTTGTCTGACTAAAATGGGAAAGCAGTAGCTGACACTGTATATGGAGTTTAGAGTTACACACTAAAGAACTGCAGGATTAGAAATATATGAAAAATATAAAAGCTAAAACACTAAGGCATCAATGCCAGGAATCAGTTGAGGCTGAGGGAGGCGAAGGGTGGTTCAACAGGAGTGAGGGCCAGAGGAGGTGGCCAGAACAAGGAAGAGGCCATAGAGCACCCTGCTGCCAAAACTTCTCCTTGCCCATGGAATCTCCAAGGAAGACCAAAAAGGCTGCAGGGGGAAGAAAGAAAAGAGTAGAAAAGGGTCTGGAAGAAGTCCAGCTTTGCCTTTTTCCCCTGGTTTACACCCATATAAGCCCCACCTACCCAGCCCTGAGCCTTTCCTGTTTTTCCTGCAGAGGCCAGATGTGACAGAGGTTGGAGATGCAGAGGGGGCAGGATGTGCTGCCTGCAGGTCACAGGAGGGCAGGAGCCCAAAACGCTGCCACCTTCAGAGCAGGACCCCTGGACAAGATGCCATGTGTCCCACACAGCCCCGGTGCCAGAACCCATCCATTCCCTTCTCCCACGTCCAGAGGTATAAGTGACTTCCCCTGTTTCATTAGACCTTCATTATTGGCAAAGGGAGTGGTCTACACCACTGACTAACCCAGAGAACGTGCAGCTGAGGTGCACCTGGCTCCAGGTGTGGGGTGGAAGGGAGCAGCTCTCTGGAGTAAAGACCATCTCCATGCTCCAGTGTGGAACTGGGGGGGGTTCAGATGGATGAGTAGTGGTGTCGCCAACCAGCCCAGTCCCAGGCAGGGATGTTCTGGGTGCCGCAACCCTCCCGTGAGTCGCCCTGAGGAGGACAGCTTTATCCCAGGGGCACAGGCACTCCAGCCCAGTGACCAGCTCAGTTGGGAGTGGTTGCCTCAGCAACCAGACCTGTCAGCTCTTTTAGGCTCCCACTGCTACTGCAGTGTCTTCCAGCAAATCCCTTCCAGGCAGCAAAGAAGAGAAAATAGGAGGCAGAGGGACCTCCAGAAGTCTTCTTTATTCCCTGGAACCGATAACTCTGAGGCTCCCCACAGCCGGGGTTATATAGGGTCAAAAGGAGGCGGGGTTCAATGCAACAACCAATAGGGAAGAGGATTGAAAAACTCACCAATCGAGGAAAGGATCCAAAACAAACCAATCTGGGGGGAGACTTGAACCAATCGAAGGAGAGAACCGATCAACCAATCACAGGTAGCTTATTAACATACTTCTAGAAAGCTCCGGGGCTTCACAACTGAGCTGCTCACCATGAGCAATAGAGGAAAGCTGCCCCAAACCATATCAGGGACATGCTGCTCTCCATGGGAGCGCTGCCCTTTCTGTGTGGCCCACAGGGGCCTCCACAGAGTGGGACCAACCCAGTGGGGTGCACCCAGGTCTACAGGTAGGAGGTATTGCTGTCCCTCCTGCAATGACAGACACTGTAGGCCAGGAAGACACAACTGCCCCTGAGAAGACCAAAAAGGAAGTCAAGTTCCTTCTCTCCTATTTCATTCTGTTGAGCCACCAAACTTGTGGGTTTGTGGTTGCAAAACAGCCCCCTATTTCATAAGACAGAGAAGATGCCATTTCCCCATCAAGTGACCGGATGTAAGAAAGAGAAACAAAAAGTCTGACAACCTTTCCCCCAAGGTCTGCAAGATCCTAAGTTGTCACGGGGGCCCAGCCCCGGGCATGTGACGGGGACATTGTGGTTCCAGTTCAACCATCCCAGCCCTGCAGTCGTGCTGCAGGAACCTAAGCTGTGGGGCAGAAGGCGGCTTGTGGCAGCAAGGAGCCACAAGAAGCCACGCAGCTGCTCAGTGCCTCTGGACAAAGCCTTTCTCTGAAGAAGCCCTGCTTGAGCCAAATACAGAGGGAGCCAAGAGGGACGTGATGCTGCCTGTGACCAATGTGTTGGCCTTCGGTGAGTGCCAGAGGCCGTGGGGATTCGCAGAGGGAGACAGGACGTGTCCAGACACTTCACAGAGATGTTACACAGCTGCTTCTCTTGCAGGCGCTTGGCTGGTGGCACAGAGTGAGGCTACACCGAGTGAGTATCTTGAGGAGGTGGATGGGGAGGTTGGACACATTTCTGGGCCCACCCATCTCCCAGGGCTCTTCCACAGCCCCCTGGAACAAAACTCACCCTTATGTGGAGATGGGGCGTGGTGGCAGCCCTGGGCTCACAGCAGAGCAGGAGCTGGGGGCTCCCTGTCTGGCAGCATCTCTCTCCATGCACAGGTGCCCCCACAGTCTCCATCTTTCAGAAGCCACCGGGGGTGATCCCACCAGGAGGCTCCACCACCATCTGCTGCATTTGCCAGCGCAGCTATGGGAGCTTTGTGCTGTACAAGGGCAGCCGCCGGCTCCATACCCTGGAGCAGAGTGGCAGCAGGGCCGAGTTCTCCATCTCTAATGCCACCTACAAAGATAAAGGTACCTACATCTGCCATTACCTGGAGGAAGGCACTGTGCTGGCTCGAAGTGATGAACTGGAAGTCTCTGTGGAAGGTGAGGGATGTGCTGTTTGTCCTCATGTGGGGTCATAGGCCCCAGGGCACACCAGGATGCTCATGGCCATTCCATGATGGGCAGGGTTTTTCTCTTCTTCCCTGGCTTGGAGAGGTGGGGACCATTTTCACCTCTGCCTGAGCCAGTTGGTGGCTTCACAGAGATCCTGGTGCTCCTGGCACACCATCAAAGCCCTCTGCACCTTCTCATTCCCTCTCCTGTCCCCACAGAGCTCCGTCTGCCCAGACCCGACCTCTCTGTCCTGCCTGGGCACGAGGTGACTGCTGGAGCTGACGTGATGTTCCGCTGCACCTCCGCACCCCCCAGCACCGCCTGTTACCTGTACCTGGAGGGCCAGACCCGAGCCCAGCTACTCTCAAGAGAACAAGGTGACTACAACCTCTCCCACGTGCAGCAAGGTGACAGTGGCCGCTACAGCTGCCAGTGCTACACCATGATGAATGCCTCGAGAGAATGGTCTGCTGTCAGCAACACCCTGGACTTGGCAGTGAGAGGTGAGACATCCCCCAGTCACGTCCTGCTCTACTCTTCCTCCCTGCAATCTGTCACATCCTGGGGGAACTTGAAAAGAGGATTTACAGCAGGAAAGCAGCGGTAAGAAGGGTTCCAGCTGTGAAGCAGAGGGTTCCAGCTTCCTTCAGCTGTGTTTGAGACTGGCCAGCTCCTGAGAGACCCTATAGATGATCTAGAGACCCTATAGATACAGGATTGCTGGACTGACAGGTGGTGATAAGAGTCAGAGGACCTCTCCCTGCACCTCCCAGCCCCAGGGACAGTCATATGTCTTGTCACAGTGTCACCATCTCAGTGGCATCTGAGGGCCAGCTCCATGTTTCCTCCCTCCTTCCCATCTTTGTTGCCACTGGGTGGGGTCACAGGTAGGGGGTGTCCCAGGAGACAAGGTTGTGGGAGGTGCAGCTGGGGGCCCCCTCGGGGCTCCCTTTGCTCCCTATACATTTCCCTTCGTGTCTCTGTTGCCCAGGACCTCTCTGGGGTGTCCCCTTGCCTTGTGTGTCCCCTCGGATCCCTTCCTTGCCCCCATGGGAGGACTGGGAACTCGCGGTGGGTCCTCCCCAGTGACGGTCCCTTCTGCCCCTGCAGATTACACGCTGTTCAACACCGTGCGCCTGGCGCTGGCGGCCGGGCTCCTGCTCCTGCTGGGGCTCATCACGGCTGAGGCGGCGCGGAGCCGCCCGCTCCCCGCAGGCAGCGCTGCCCCGCCGGGCACCGCCGCGGGACCGCCGCGGTTATTCCCCTCCAGCAACCCGCGCTGGGATAAATAAACCGTGCCTATCGCCGTCCCTGTCCCGATTCCTGTCACAGCCGCGGTCCCCGTCCCGCTCCCGGCTGCTTCGAAAATCCTGTGGGGCGGGCGGGCGGTGGAACACCCAAGAACACACGGGTCACCCCGCGGTGACCGCTGCACTGACCACTTTACTGACCGCTGCACTGACCGTTCCACTGCTATTCTGGCTGCACACTGATTGCTGCACTGACCAGTGCAGTGATCGCTGCACTGATCCCCCGGCCACGCAGTGACTGCTGCACTGACTGCTCCTGCTGCGCACTGACCACTCCGCTGACCTCACCCTCTGCACAGTGACCACGCTGGCCATGCAGTGACTGCTCCCACGCAGTGATGGGTGCACTGACCTCTCCCAGCACACAGTGACTGCTCCTGCTACCCCACTGCACAGTGATGGCTCCCACTGCCCTGCAGCACCGTGACTGCTCCAGCCCTGCAATGACCACTCCCACAGTGCAGTGACCAGTTCCGCAGCACAGTGACCACTCCTGCTTCACAGGCCTCTGTTGCTCACATTCGTTTATTATTTTAAAACACTGACAAAACACATCACACCATCATCTATATATATAAATTTACTTTTGTACCACTATAAATTTATATATATAGAGCCTTTAAATCTCTGTACATTCAGGACACACAGTTCCAGAATAGCTGCACTGGCTAGAACAAAAGGATTTTCATTATGAAAACACAGAGAGGAGGCGCTGATATCAAAAACACAGAAAAGAAGAAATTAAGAAAGAGTGCAAAATTAATGAAAGTGCAAAAAAGCTTTTGTTATCATAATCACACTCCCTCCACAATATGGTCCCCGTTTCCCGCTCCAAGGACGAACAAGCCTCAGGCCCCAGAGGGAAGGGCTGGGCTGGAAGACAGGAGCCAAGCTGCAGCCCTCCTGTCTTTTCCTCTCTGCATCAAGAGCACTCCTGGAGGATGAGGAGTGAGGAACCCGAGTGGCAAAGTCACATCCCTCTCCTCCAACTCCCTCATTGCACCCACAGGCCCAGATGTGCCCCTGTGGGCAACAGCTGCCCTAAGCCCCCAGCCCTCCTAGACCATTTGGAGGGTGCTTTTCTCTTCTGAAAGTGCTTATGATCACCATGGAAAGCAGCAGAGGAAGGTGAGGGCAGGCAGCTGTGCTCTGGTGGGGCAGGCACAGCTGCCCTCCCTGCTGAGCTCCAAGCTGGCTGCTCTCATGGAAATGGAGACCTTGGCTTGCACTGTCCCAGTGTTCCCAGTCCTCCATAAGGAGGAGGAAACAGTTTCTCAAGAGGCTCCAACTGCTCCCATGCACCCAGAGTCGGCCACAGACCAGCCCCCCCAGAAGACACTCCATAGCTGAGGCTGAAGCACGTAGTGGGACTTCTCCCATGGCTCCAGCTAAGCCCTGCCAACATCAGCTGCAGGGGCAGGAATGGCAGAAACAGAGAATTGGGGACCTCCACTCAGAAAAACATTTGACTTGAAGAATTCTTCATTGACTTAGAAATGCTGGCTGCAGTCACATCTCTTGAAAAGGCCCCAGAGGGGAGTCTGGGGGCCAGACCCAGCCCACTGTCCTCTCTGACTTCTTAGTGACATGGCAGTGAACACCCCTGAACTGGTTCAGGTAACAGGGGAAGGACAGAAAACTTTGGTGCCTCTGCCTTGGTCACAGCTGTCCCTGACAGTCCCTGAGGGGGGACTCCCACTCAGTGCTCTGTGGGGATGGAGGACCTACCAAGGCCAGGGGTACAGCAAACCTTCCTTCTCTTGGCCTCCCTGCTGGGACCAGGGAAAACTGCTCACAGAAGACACATCACACGAGACCCTGGGATGGGTGTCTGCTGCTTCCACAGCCCCAGAGACCCCCACCCTAAAACAGCAACACAGCAACAGCAGGGGAATGGCATCATGGTACTCCCACAATCACCCATCCACACGTACACGATGCTTTGGGTTTGGTTTTAAAGGACACAGAAGGTTATAAGTTTTAACAGTAAATAGCCCTTGACCACCTACAAACCCTGTAACTCCCTCACCCAGACAAATCCAGCAGCTTTGTACCCCAACAGGTACATCAGCCTGAGAGGCTGAGGAAACGATGCTCAATTCAGCAGGTGTGTGACACAGCCTCCCTTCTCCCATCACCCTTCCAGGGGGACTGGTGCTCTTGACAGCTGCTCCCAGCACAGAGCTCAGACCCAGTGGGAACCTGGGCTCCAGCTCTGCAGCCAGAGTCCCCCCAGACGAGGGGCAGCACCCTGGCAGTCTGGTCCAGGTCATGTTTGTTTTTAAGAGGGAGCTGAGGAGAGCCCAGGGCAGGCGGTGCCGCGGCTGGCACAGTGTGGGGATGCACCTCTGCCTGTGTGCCTGGTGCCCAGGCAGGGCACGGCCTAGCTGCACCCGACAGCAGAGCAAGAGCCGATGGTGCTGCTTGTACCCAGCCCTGGGGGGCAGCCGGGGCTCGGCTCATGGCTCCTCTTCCCCTTCAGCAGCATCTTCTGAGCTCCTTACCGCCTCTGCTCTCCCAGGCACCCCTGTGAGACACAAGGGTCTCCCTCCTTTACAGTAGTGTCAGATCTGATGCCTGGGTAGTAGCTCCTCTCCCAGCACCCTGGGATGGTGCTCAGTTCCTTCCCCAGCAGGAGGAACGACTTCAGATGTAGGAAAACAGCAGATGAGAACAGGATGCTTTCCTAAGATAGGTCCTTCAAGCTCAAGGGCTGTGTCCAGTGTGAGGGAGACTTTTCAGTCCAGATCACACCTAGAAAAGTCTCAGCACTGTTCACAGCCTGGGCTGAAGGTCCCAGGGCTCCTCCTCTTCTCCCCCAGCACACAGTGGCCCAGAAAGAGACTCCAACAGCTGAAGAGACCAACATCCACACCACTTCCTGCAGATGAAGCGTGTCTTGGGGAGTGACTCTGGGACCCAGGGACACAGCTTTTCATTCCCATTCTCTCTCTCCACAGCTGGCCACACTCCAGTACTTGAAGAGATGCAAGGACATAAAAAAGGAGTGGAGAGGGAAAGCTGCCTAAATCAAACCCAAGCAATGAAAAAACAAAGACATGGACAAGTCGCAAGTCCTGTGGAAAGAGCAAGTGGCAGACGTTTCCAGAACAGGTCAAACATGACCCTAAATATTCAATAATAGAGTCAAAATGCTACATTTCCATGGGAAGCCTCACACAGGCTGACCCAGATGTGACAGCTGCTCCCAAAGCAGTGCTGCTCCAGGACACATTGCTGGTGCACTTGCTCACATCTCTGCATCCCTGTCTTTGGGGACTGGGAAAGGGAGGAAATTGTTTTACTGGTATGCCATTGTTGGGAATGGGAAAGGAAGTGGACCTAGGACTGGGTCCCTGGGCAGGTGGCAGTCCTTCAGCACTGCACGGCCACCCCCTGCTCCAACAGCTCCCACATCAGGTGTGCCAGGGTGATGGACCCTGGAGAGCAGTGTGGGGACTGCCAGGAGGCACAGGGGCCTATCAGAAGCTGCTGGGACTCTGCCAGGAATGTTGGCTTTTCTGGCTCAGCAGCCCTTTGGTCCCTCCTCCATTACAAGGGACAGTGTTACATGAGCATTCCCAAACTGCCTGTGGCCCTGTTGGAAAGGTGCTATGCTCTGAAAAGGACAGAAACAAACCAGCTAAGTGCTGGATTTCTTTTAGCTCTGCAGGTAAGGGATCCAAGGACAGCAAAAGATCCTGCTCTTCAGACAAAACCAGGGTGCCCTGTGAGGGCAAAGATGGGGGAGAAGGCAGCTTAGCAGAATTGACTCAGCCAACTCAGGAATGCCTTCAGAAGCAACTGTGGATCGTCCTATTGGAGCAATGGATGCTTCTTGTCCTTGGCAACTGTCTCCACTCTAGAGGGGGCCTTGATCCTAATATAAGGACCAAAGAAGGCCCAACTTTCTTTGTAGAGTATACTCTTTAATAGCTGCAAGGGGAACAAGTTATCCAAGCATCCTTTCTCCCAGAGAAGAGCTGGACAAAACAGTCTGAAGCACAAGAAGAAATGGAGCCTTTTCTGCACCCAGCCAGCCCTGGCCTGGCAGGGCCCTAGGGCTGCTGCATTCCAGGAAAGAGGAATAAAGCACAGGTGCTGGTCGTGGGCAGAGCAGCAGCCAGGACAGCTGCTCCCTGAAGAGGAAGAGGTGGCCACTGGTTTGCAGTGCAGTGCAGGGGCAAAGCAGTCATCAACCGGTCTTATAAAGGGGAAGTCAAAAGAATTCAGAGAAAAAGGCAAAATGAGCAGAAGCTCCTCAAGAACATCCCTTGGAAATGGTGTTAGCACAAGTGGCCCCAGAGGATCACACAGAGGGAAAAACCCCAAATCTCCCTCAGCTGCTTAGCAAAGGCAAGAGCAGCCTTTAAGTGGGTGTGAGCATGGATGCAGGCAGTCAGTCCCTTCCCCTGCCTGGGTGACTGGAGTAGGTGTCAGCCCTCCCACTGTGACACCCTCCACAGTGCTCCCCCGACCCTCAGCATCCCCGACCCGGGGCAGGCACAGCAGGACGTGGGGGCAGCTGTGGTGCTAAGATGGGCCAGTGCCACATCCACCCTCCTTCCCTGCAACCGCCCCCGGGGCCTGGGGCAGCCTGGGCCCAGCACTGCAGAGGGCAGCGTGGAAGGAAGAGGATGGGAGATGGACTGGTGAGAGAGTGGGTATGTGGCATCTGGGAGGACGTGAGCAGGATGTGACATGCTGCGGTCAGCTGGGGGAACCTCTGTCCTGACCAGACAGTTTGGCAGCACCAGTGATGAGGGAGGGTCCCGGTTGGGCCAAGAGAAGTCACTTTAAGGTGTCATCAGCGTTCTTGAACATGAGGATGGCATTGTAGATCTTGAGTGCCGGGCCCAGCTTGACACTCATAATCTTGACGATGTCAGCCTGCGTCAGCAAGAGGAACGCCTCGCCATCGATCATCTGGGGAGGAGAGCAGGACAAAGGCACCCACTGCAAACCTGGGCTGGCACTCCTGGGGACAGCCAGCACCAGCACAACCCGAACACAAGCCACAGATGACGCCAGACACCAGGGCAGGGGCCACCCACAGCACTCCCACATTGCCCCAGGGAAACTCCAGGAGTAGGGCAGAGGGGGAAAGGCCCTTCCAGGGGCTATCCCAGGACTCACAGTGCAGCCAGGTTGGGATGCTGTGCTGGAGCCCCACGGGCACACCACAGAGCCCCACAGTCTGCTCTGGGCAAGCAGCCATCCATTCCCTGCTCCAGGGACCAGCACCCATGGACACTGCCTCGGCTCAGCTTTGCCTGCCTGAGCATCCTTAAAGCACAGGGGCCATTCCAGGACAGGCTGTGACACTGGCTGTACCCAGAGTGCCCAGGCATCAGAGCCACCCCCACCACATCTGCCCAAAAAGGGTCCAAAAATGCTGACCCTGACAGGCAACGGTGCCACCCAACTGCTCTGCTGGTGAGGGGCAGAGGGGGAAAGATGAAAGGGTGAGGAGGAGCAGCTCCCCTCAGGAGGCAATGGTGCCCTTAAGGCTGCAGCACCATTGCCTCCTGCCCTACATCCCCTCAGAGGGTCCCTTTGTCCCCCATGCTGGGGGAACAGGGCAGCACAGCTCCCTGGGGGTCAGCAGCTGCCCTCCTGCCCTGTATGGGCACAGCCAGAGGGCTGCACACTCCCATGCAGTGGGGCTGCAGGGCAGGGCCCCTGCCAGGTGCTGGATGTGCCCTCAGCATCCAGCAGCAAGCCACTGAAGGAAGGCCACTGGCCAATTTCTCCCGGCTCTGGTGGCAAACAGCTGTTTGTCCTTGACCTCCTGCCCTCATCCATCCACCAGTCCTTCTCACCTCATCCTTGAAGAGCTTGGCTTGGTCCTCACAACCCGTCAGAGTCTGCACAAAGCTAAAAACCTTGGAATAAATGAGAGAAATGTCAAGACAGAGCAAATGTTTCTGGCTGGAGACCCCCCTGAGCCCACATCCTCACATTTTAAGCCCTGCAAGGTGCCACAGGTCTCTTGGGGCAGAGGTTGCAGTTGCTTTGCCCTCCCATGCCAGAGCCCATCGCTGGCCCCAGGCACAGGCACTGGCCTGTGGGGGGCCCAGCAGGGTAATGGAGATATCAGGGGATCATTCAGGTTGTCAGAGCTCTCTGAGATCATCGAGGCCAACCACTGACCAGCACTGCCAAGGCCACCACTCACTAAGCCATGTCCCCAGGTGCCACATCCACACACTTTTTGAACGCTTCCAGAGATGGTGACTCCACCACTGCCCTGGGCAGCCTGTGCCAGTGTCCGAGAGCAGCCAGGGGCTGCTGGGGCTGGTGCCAGAGCTCCTCCACCTACTCAGGCCTTAACAAGGGCAACACAGCTGCCCAAGAAAGTGAACAAAGGTGACAACATGTCCAGCAGACCCCTCCTTGCTAGCCCAGGGACTTGGCTGCTGAAGTGCCTGGTGCGTGTGCCACGGTGCTGCACAGCCAGGCAGAGCACTCCCAGCCCCACCAGCACATTGGGGGCCAGCACGGAACCATCCACAGCACCTCACCTCATCAATGGTCCACTTGGCCACTGTGGCTGCTGTGATGCCAGCCACCCCTGGCAGCAGCTTGCAGTGCTGCTCCCAGCACAGGGACAGGGAGCGGTCGGGGTGGGCGGATAGGGCAGACATGAAGAGTGACTGGTGCATATTGTCTGAAGAAATAGCTGAGGATAAAGCACAGCATGTGATACAAGGTAAAGGATGAGAACATTCCATGCAGGTATCAAGAGCTAATGGCTGTCCCTTGAGTCAACAGGGTATCAGTGTATCCAAGTGTTCACTTAGGGGGGATTAGGGATGCTGGGGAAAGAAGTTGAGACAAGCTTGGCTTTGCCTTTTTCTCATGACCTTTAATCATTCGTTTTCCACTCACCCCCAGCAGTGGGGCAGGTGGCAGGACAGCCCATGGTGAAAGGGATGTTGGGTGGAATACACATCAGGCATCTGCTCCTGTCAGGCATCAGAACTAAATGCCAAGCCAAGTGTCCAGCATCAGTTTCTGTGTGGCAGCAATAATTTGGCACTTCACAACCACACTGAAATTTGGAGGCACAACTTCCCACTATCCCTGTCTGAAAAGGACAAAGCACCACAGAAAATACACTGCTATAGAGAGGATCCTAATTCCATGCCCTAAAATACTCAAAGATTCCCAGCCGTAATCCCAGAGCCAAACTGAGGGAGCTTTGTGAGCCCTGGCACAAGGCTGGGATGTCCCTTATCAATGGTCAGTTCTGGCAGCTGACCACAAGCCCCTCACTGAGGCAGACCTGTGTGAGCCAAGGGAGACTTGCCCTCAGCACCCCCACCCAGCCCCGCTCCTCCAGCCTTGCCCTGCAATGACACCGTGG
Organism: Cyanoderma ruficeps; assembly: GCA_008694505.1. Classification (NCBI taxonomy): domain Eukaryota; kingdom Metazoa; phylum Chordata; class Aves; order Passeriformes; family Timaliidae; genus Cyanoderma; species Cyanoderma ruficeps. Next base: position 1,397,758 of record VZDJ01000037.1, on the reverse strand, counting down.
CAGAGGATGGCACTTACTCTGGAAGTCTTCCTGCTGGATCTTCCGGTACTTTGGAGGTCTCCCTCTAAAGAGACAGGAAGACTGATGTCCAGCTGGGCTGGGACTGGCCCCAGGGCTCTCCTCCCCAGTGCCCAGAGCAACACCTCGGCAGTGGGAGCAGGGACCCCTTGGACCCTGACCCAAAGGGTTGACAGCCAAAGCCAGAAACCGTGGGAAGAAAAAGGGAGAGAGGTGCCCGGCAGAGCTGGCAGGACAAAGGCCGAGGAGCCTCTGCAGCCTGGTGACCCCCACCAGGGTGGGCAGTGGTGGCACAGGGGCCCTCCCCGCACAGGGCCCACTGGCCGTGCCCTTACCTCCCATGGTGCCGAGATTTCTTTCGCTGAGGGAAACCCATCGGGCTCCTCTTGCGAGTCGAGGTCTCGGTGTCAGACAAGTCGGCCTTCAGCCTGCCCTGGTTCTTCTCTGCCAGCGGGCACCCTGAGAGGCAGTAATGGGCTGTGAACCTCCCCGTCACATGGCCTGACCCATCGCAGCCCGGTGTGGGGCACTTCCTAGAGAACAGAGGGGACACAAGTGTTGGGCCCAGCTTGGAGCAGCACTGGGGGATGAACCAGCAGGGCCACTCTTCTGCCCCCAAGCATAAGCAGCCACTGCCCTGGCCATGGAAGGCAGAGGAAAGATGGGCTGAGCGAATTCCTGAGGCCAGGCTGCTGGAGGCAGGGCACAGTCAGTCCCTCCAGGTATAAACCTCGGCCCTCTGGCATCCCTGCAACCCTGGGCAAGGCACCAGTGTGCTGATCGAGCAGCTCATCAGGGCTCCCAGAGTCTCCATCTCCCCTTGCCCCTACAGGCATCCAGCCCCGCCTCAGAGTGAGCAGTGAGTGTTTGACAGGAGGGTGGCCAGCACAGAAACCCCTGGGAGCCAGACCTGCCCTCCCCATCCTTACGGGAACTCCACCATACTGGCTCCTCCTGACACCAGCCTAGTGCTGGGCTTGGCACTAGACCCAGCCTGGTTTCCCCTGAAAAAGGTCCCTCAAGTGACTTCCTGAGCTGGAAGCATGCACTGCTCCTTCTTGGGACTTCCCAGCTCAAAGCCTGACAGGGAAAGGCATCCAAAGAGGGATGGTGTCAGTGAACAGCATCTGCACTGTCCTCTCTGTAGCCCACAGGTGCCCATGGTAGGTGGACACACAGGACACCTTCAGGGGCTCTGGGGCTGCAGGACAGGCACAGGAGGTTCTCACAGGGGTTACTCCAGCTGGGGTCCTGGTGCTGCCCCAGGGCCTGGACCGGGGGAACAGGGGGCAGAGCCAGCTGTGGGGTGAGTGCAGGGAAGGGCTGGATGCTGGTGGGGGCAGCAGGTGAGGAGGAGCAGAGGAAGAGCTGGCCCAGCCCAACAGGGAAGAAGCTGTGCCCCTCCAGGCCATGCCAAGAGAGCTCACCTGTGGTGAAAGCTGTACTTGGAGCTCTTGGAGTGAGGGATGCTCTTGCAGCCCAGGCTTGGGCAGCCCCCATGGGCAGAGGAGGCTGGTTCCTTTGGCCCTGCAGCCAGAGGAGAGGAACAGGAGGAAGGCTGTCAAGGCTGCAAGCCCAGGCAGGGCCAGAGCTCTGGGCTCCCTGCCTGCACCAAACAGGGAGGGCTTTTGGGAGGGCTTTTCCAACTGGCAAACCCATGGAGTGGCCTCTCCTCCCCACCCATTCTCAGCCAGAACCTGCCCTCCCATTTCTGTGCCATGGGCAGGTGGCAGTGACAGAGGTGTCTGGCGTGCTGGTGCCCTGTGGGGAGGAGCTGACACAGGCGCAGCACTTACTGAGAGGAGGCTGCAATGGGTGTCCCGTTTTTGAGCACCAGCCCATGGGATGGATATCTGGATGATCCGCATCAATCCAGAAATCATACACGTGGCTCCAGCCATCAAAATGGACCTGGGGAAGCAAGTAGAGGGGTCACCCTGCAAGTGCCAGCACACCTCTCTGAGGAGCTCTGGAGCCCTCCAAATTGAGAGCAAGCAGCAAGCAGGGTAGAGGTGAAGGTGAGCACAAGGCTGGAGCCAGGCACTGGGGCCTGCCAACCTGTGCACACTGTGCTTCTGCAGAGCCTCCCAGGGAGCTGGGAAGGGCAGGAGTGAGCCAGCACAGTACCTGGACACAGGCTCAGCACTGATGCTTCAGCACCCACCTTTATCCTGTGATCTTCCACGTCTTCCACACTGGCCACTCGGATGAAGGAAGGAGTTCTCCTGTCCACTGCCTCCAGCTTCATGTTGACCAGGAAGCCGTGGGGCGGGCGCTGGAAGAGCCCAGTCAGGGGGAGCAGGGCCCTGCTTCAGGCTCCTGCCCCATCAGCAGCTTTCCCAGCACTGAGTCCTCCTCAAGCCCAGCTCCCAGCCCTGGCCTGGCCAGGGAAGACCCATCCCAAACTAACCAAGAAAACCTAAATTATTTCCCATCACTCAGCTCCTGTTTAGCTGAGGGCACAGTCATACTCCTCTTTTTTCCCAATTTTGAGCTATATGCACAGGATGGCCCTGACTTCTGAACCCTGAGTGTAAATCCAAAGCCTAGACCTGTGGCAGGAGAACACAGAACATCACTGGGCTTGTCACAAAAGCAAAGACCTGACAATGAAGAAAACCCAAATTCCTGCCCAGGTGGGGTGGAGCAGATGATGTGACACTCACCACTTTAAAGGCCCAAGCTGGGACAGCAGATGCTCCAGTTTCTTTCAAGTACTTTTCCCAGGTGAAGTTGTCAGGATCAGGATAATCTGGAAGGGGGAAGATGCAGAAGGTGAGACATGCCTGCAGGAAGTCAGAAAGTACCCTGGAATGCCCCACTGCCTTCGAGGGCCAATCAAGTCTGTGCCGAGCATACAGGAACCTGAGAGACACCAAGAAGTGCTGCTATTTTCTCATGGACCATGAAACCCAGAGTACAAGGAAGCAGAAACCGCTGGGTGTGCACAGACAGCTGGGGTCCTTCTCATATCTCTGAGTGGAGACTTGGCCCAACACAAGTACCATGCTGCACCTCAACATGTGTACAGGGGCCTTGGCAGGAGGTTTGTGCCCCCAGGACCCCCACACCACCCTGTTCAGGGAAGCCTGTTCCCAAGGGGATGCACTCCCAGGCTGCAGCTGACTGATCCTGACCCACCTTGAGGAGGTGTGAGGGGTTTGCCGTGCTCATGACACCATCCGACTGGGTGGATGTATGGACTGCTGGGATCGCACCTAGAAAACATACCCAAGCTCTTACACAGGGCCCTCTGTGGGTGTCTTCCCACCACTGGTCCCCCAAGAGCCTCTGTGCACTTACCAGTAGTCATAAGTGTCATCCCAGTTGTCAAAGTGCACCAGAAAGCGATTGTCCACCACGTCAGTCACTGTGGCAACACAGATCAGGGAAGGGTTCATGCGGTCCACAGCTTCCAGCTTCATGCCCACCTTGAAGCCTGGGGAAGCCTCCTGCTGGCAGGAGAGAGGGGCAGGGCTTTTTCAAAGCTGCAGCCCCAGCTCTCTCCTCACCACTTCCTATGCCTGCTGCAAGGAGGCACCTGCCCAAACCCTCCCCAAACCAGACCCACTCTGAGCTCCAGACAGGCCTGGGACCACTCAGACTGCCAGATGGGCAGTGTGCTGCTGTACAAGGAAGGAGGAAGGAGGCAAGTAACTCAGCTGGACCACACAAAGAAAGAGGAAAAGTTTTCTTCAGACCCTCAGGATCTTCTATAAGCAGCAAATTCCAAAAGAAAAAAAAAACCCTCCAACTGACACTAGTTTGGATTTTGTCCCAAAACACTTGTTTGTGGTCACAGTCAGCAGCGACCAATGCCTCAGGCATGGCAGGAGGAGCTGGGATGGGGCCCTTCTCCCTTCCTTGCTTTTGTTTCTTGGATCCAGATTCTGTGCAAAACACTGCATCACACACACTGGTGGGGTTGGGTTGTTACAGCAATGAACAGCAGGGTTTAAAAACAATAAATAACTTAGGGAGGCTGATTTGCCAGAAGGATGAGTTTCCTCTGCAGCTGACAAAGGAACAATCAGCATTTTCATGCTCCTATATTTCCACTTTCCTTACCCAAGCTTCCATGTAAAAAAAAATAGGCAGACACAGAAACAACAAAGACACAAAACAGAAACCAAGGAATTATACTTATGAAACATTAAGTGACGTATTTTTTAGCCAAATAATTGTTGAGAGTAGTAGTTACTTCTCCTCACCAGTACTCCTGCAGCAGATTTAGTTGTCCATGAGATCAACATGGATAAAACAGAATCAGACCAGCACCAATTCTGGGCATATCAAATGAGTGTCCAAGCTACAGATCCTGAGCAGCAAAGTGTGCCACACGCTCCTGGGTCTTGAGCACTGTGGGCTTGAGGGGTGTGGGATGGACAAAGCAAAGCCCAGCGCTGGTGGAAGCATTTTGCTCAGCTGGAGGGGAAGAGTCACACTTGAACCTGTAGGCTGTGGCAGGAAGGAAATGCTGCTACTCACAGTGTTTCGAACCATGAAGAGGTGCTTGGGGGCTGCCTGAGCCTTTGTTAACTTCAGGTAGTTTGTCCAGCTGAATTCTTCTTCCTTATAACCTACAACCCCTCAGGAAGAGAAATGAGAGCTGTGAGGGTGAGCCTGGCCACCCCTGACCCACTGTCATCCCGCCAGCATATCCTGCTGTAGGCAGACAGGATCTACAGCAGCCCTGGGATGCCCAAAGCCCATGGCTGAGGGCTGATGGGTGGTTTTGAAGGGATGTTAGGAAACATGAGCAGTGGAATGGAAATCCAGAGCACACCTCCTCCGGTCCTGCCTGCCCTGGGGCACAGCTGGTGGCACTGGGAGATCCAGAGCAACAGGGCTTTGCCCCAAAATGTGAGCAGGCAGAGATGGGTGCCTGAAATGTTGTCCTGTGGAACTCCCCCAGTACAGCAGCATCTCTCCCTGGCCCCACGGAGCTGCCCTGTCCTCATATCAAGCTCTACATCTGGCCCACTCTTCATCCCCCTCCTTCAGCAGGACCCAGCACCTGAGATGAATTAACTCCTTACCTTTGGGGGGCTGGAGTTTGTGCCCCGTCTCCTCAAACCAGCCAGCAGGGTGGATGTCAGGGGAGTCAGCATTCAGCCAGAAGTCATGGCACTCGGAGTAGCCATCGAAGTGGAGACGCATCCGGTAACCACACACCTGCCAGCAGGGAGGGAGGAGAAGGAAAGGGCCATGGAGACCTGCTGCTGTCCCTGCCTGAGCATCACACCCTCTCCCCCACCACACACCAGCTCAGCATGGGTCACTTTGGGAAGCCAAAAGTCAATCACGAGCCAGTGCCCAAACTGAGAGGCACAAACGAGTCCCAAAGGGTGTCCAGCATGGAACAAGGTCAGTGCAAATCCACCACATGCCAGCCCAAAGAAGGGATGTTCAGGATGGTGTATTAAAGCCATGGTGGGGCATCATGCTGGATCCAGCAAGTGCAAAGACTTCCTTTTCTGCAGCACAGAAAGATGCTGGTGCAGGGATTTTGGCCAAATGCCACACTGGCTGCCTGGGGAGCTCTGCAAGGGAAGGCTGGTTTGGCTGCCATGTGGCTGAGTGGAAAGCAGATCTGCATAGACACAAGGAAGAGCAGTGGGATGCCTCCACACCCTCTATCTGAAAGGCTGAGACCTATTTTAGGGACATAAACTGTTGCAATCACCACAATCCCTCCCCCCTGCTGTGTCAGGGTGATGGAGAGACCAACACAGCTTCACAGTGCTGTGTCCCGGCCCTCCAAGCTGCCAGGGAACTCCCTGCTTATTTGCCTGAGGCGCTGAAGCAGCAGCTCACCTCCTGCAGTGACAGGCCCTGTCTCCTCCGGGAGCCAGCTGGCAGCACCTCCCCTGCCCCAGAGCCTCTGGCTTAGTGGGAACCAGGAGGAACCAAGGAACAGGGGCACTGGAGGCTCCTTACCTCAGCCACTGTTAGGATGAAGTACATAGATGGGTGCTGTGGGTCGATCCCCTCCAGCTTCATCCCCACTTTAAAGCCATTCTTGTGCTGGGAAGCTACTTGGTACTGGAAACAAAAATTAAACTACAATGTAAAACAAACACAAGGAGTTGGGTCTAGAACCCAGCAGGGGAGCAACCACCAGGCAATGGGAGGTGCTGGGACCAAGAGACTGTGGGCCACAGGTTATGTTGTCATCCAAATTTTAATTTTTAACCATAGAAAAAGCCCAGTGTTTCACCTCCTTACGGATTTACATCTCTTGCTATTGGCAAGACAAGGTGTTCCTGGGGTAAAAGCTGCAGCTGGGGGAGTGGGGCACAGGCCTGACTTGTTTGCAGCACAGCCTCAGGAGAGCCCACCTGGCTTCCAGGAAGGGCTGGAAAGGCTCCACCACCCTGCCAGAGTCACAGCGGTGTCCCAGGCAAAGGTGGGGTGTTTGGGATGGGGGCCAGCCCCCTGCTGGGGTGTGGGACTCTGGGCAAATCAAAACTGGAGGCTGCCCGGTCACTTCCAGCTGACAATGACCTTGGCTATAGCTCAGAGTCCCACAAAACAGGGAAGCAAGGAAGAGAGGAGAAGGAGGAGGGGTGGGAAAAAAAAGGGAAAGAAAAGAGAAGATGAAAGTGGGAAAAGACAGGAAAATCCCAACTCACATCCTGGAAGAGATCTAAAGGGGCAGCCACAGCTTTCTGCTCCTCCAAGTAGGACGCCCAAGACCAGCCTTCTTTCTTCTCCTCACTGGCACCTGAGCGCAGCACAAACGCACACAAACGCTGCTGAGGGGCCGCTCCAGCCCCGCCCCGCTCTCACACAGGGTCCTGCAGCCCTGCAAAGCTCACCACCATCCTACCAGAGCCCTTTCTCCAGCAAACCTGGCCGGCTGGACAATGAGGGGCAGAGCCAGGAGCCCCCACGACCCAAATGTCCGGAGCCACGTCTTAGTGAGGCACCTGGGCCAGTGGAAGGTGTCCCTGTCCATGACAGGGGGTGGAACCAGATGGGCTTTAAGGTTCCTTCCAACCAGTCTGGGATTCCAGGGAGTGTGAGGGACGAGCCATCAGGGCACCTCTGCAACCAGACCCTCCTCCAGTCAGAACATCTGCTATGTCCACACAGGATGGATTTGGGGCAGCCCGCAGGATCCATGCAGAGGTCTGGGAATCATTCCCAGCTGCAAGGGGCTCCTAGACAGTCAAAGCAGCAGCAGGTTCACATCCCAGCTCTGCCATTCTCTGCTCTGAGAAAGCCACCTCAGCTCCCGTGGCACAGCAAAACCACTCTGATGCCATAGAGAAATATTTGCCCACATGACAAAGAAAACAGCATTGTCTCTTCATAGGCAGGGAGGTGACCCTCCATGCCTTTGAGAAGGCCACAAAGGCCTTGCCCAAAACCTATGAGACACAATCCAAGTCTCTTGCTCTCCAGCTTGTTTCCCTAATTTGCAGCAGCTGAAGGGACTCCAGGGGTGCTATGCCTATTCCACTGCTGAGGAATTCCCAGCTACAGGTCAGCCATGGCAGACAGCCTCAGGTAGGACAGGCCACAAATGCAGGGGAAAAATAGACCAACTCCTTTCTCCTTTGGGCTTAGGGGAAGAGGAAATGGAAAAAAACAAAAACTTAGCGAAGAAATTAAAGCTGAACTTCATTGAGCAAGGTGACTAACCTTGCTTTGTTGACACTTCAGAGTGAAGAACACTTTTACCATTCATTAAGACATAGAAAAAGTGCCAGGCATGGCTGGGGAATCTGTGAGTACAAGTTCTGCACTTCTGGGGCAAATATACCAAGAGTCAGAGCATACACTGACTGCTGCACTGAGGCATCCAGGTGAAGTATTTTGTTTGCTGAAGTACTTCTAAAACATGAGAAAATAAAATGCTGAAGTAACAAAGCCCATCACTGCTTATTTGTATGCAGCAGTGAAGGTCACATGCTCAGGGCTCAGGTGAGAACCAGGTATGAGATCTGAGATTCCTTTTTAATGGTGGCTAATTCAGTGTAACATCAGGGGTTAATGACACCTGGCCCCTGCCACTGTCCCTGCACTTGGCTATGGAGAGGAGTATGAAGTTGGAACAGTTTAATTTTAAAATTAATTTGAGTATGAGCTTCAGTACTCAAAGACAAAAGATTTCCCATCAACGTTTATTTTCAGTATTTCCCAAAGTTATCCTTGACACTGCAGGGGAAAAAACCAACCAAGCAAACTCTGCATCCCACAGCTTGTCTCCTTTCCCTCCATGTCAACAGCTCTGCTTTTGAGATCTCTGATACAGTCCCGGAATAGATCCCCACAGGATGAGACAACCCCAAATCACATGGCTTCAGTGGCACTGCACCTACAGGAGCAGCTCCCAAACCTGTGAGCTCCTGATGCCACAAGGGAAGCTCCCTATGAGCCCATCCCAAGGGAGGGCAAAGCCACACGTGGTGCAGTCCTGTTCTTGCTCAGGACAGTGTCCCTGGGAGCAAACACAGTGTCCATGAGCCAGTAACAAACTGAGCTCCCGAGGGGAGGGACAGGAAGCTCTGCCCAGCACGGGCCAGTGCCGTGTCCGTAGGGGTGCCCTCTTCCCATGGAGAGAAAGAAAGGAAAGGAGAGAAACGGAAAGAGACAGAGAGCAGGATCAAGCAAGCAGAGGAGCTCACAGGCCTTGAGGACCACGTGCTAGCACATTGCAGTGGGTGTTTAACCCTGCAGGAGCACCAAAAGGGTCCAGCCCTGCAGTGGGACCCCCCAGGCCCAGCAGGAGTGCTCACCCCAGCGCCCACCCCGGCCCTCCGTACCGTGCTGGCTCCCGTTCCACGCCTCAGCCTCCAGATTGCTCATGGCAGAGTCTTCCACAGAGCTTTTCCTCTCTTCCTGCTTTTCCTCCTAGACATGAGAGTAGACAGAACTCAGGTTCACACAGGTTTTTGGCTGTGTGTTGTACCCTCACACTGGTGTCCAGGGCCATAGTGCACCTCCACGAGGTCCATGGTTTGACCAGTGCCTGAAATGGGCTGCCAGAGAATCTGATGAGGGGAGCTTGCAGGGACTTTGGTGCTGACTGGTAGCAATCACACCTAGACTGGACCTGCTACAGTCAGGACTGGCAAGCAGAGCTTCCTTGCCTGGTCAGTCTCTCCCTTCCCCAGGACATGCAGCACACAGACAGACACACCCCTACTTCAACCCTTACTTTGGTGGCCCAGACTCAAGAGAGCAGCTGAGAGTGCTCAGTTCTACAGCCCAGTCTGGCACTGCCTCAGTGCTCCATGTGCCAACCACCCCAGAGCTAGGAGCCCTCATCTCCACACATTCAAGTCTTTTTGGCATTTTGGCGAACCCGTTTCCCATTTGACCTGCAGCTGACAGAGCCCTGAGCAGCACGATGAGATCTGTGCACACAGGGCTGGCCCCCAGCCCCAGGACACTGGCTGCACACATGCCCTCCTTGTCTTTGTCCTACCATTTGCTCAGATTCATATTCTTCCTCCGAGGGGCTCTGATAGTCCTTCCTCTTTCGTTTCTTCACAGGCTTGAGGATTTCAGTGGTATTGGTGCTGCTGGCAGAGTTTTCCACAATGACAGACCTGCACAGAGGGAGGGCCAAGCACTGCAGCCAGTGCAGCACAGTGACACTGCCTGGGGTGTCAGTAAGGGAGGGCCTGCTGGACAATCACTGTCCCCCATTTCTTACTCACACATGCCCCCACCACTCCCGATGGTTGTATGCACACAAGTTGCCAAGAGTTAGAGATAGGGACAGGCTAGAATCACCCTCACACACTTGGGTGTCAGAAACCTGAACGCAGGGATGGGTCAAAAGGGCTAGTTTAGTAGCAGGGCTCTAAGCTGCACCAGAGATGCTGGAAAACAAGTCCTGAGAGTCACACACTGGTGAGAAGTAGGGCTGGAAATGCCCCTGTGACCTGTGGCCTTCCACTGCTGCTCAGCCTGGATGCCCCCACTGCAGCAACCTCCTGCTCCAGCAGATACGTGTTTACGAGGCCACAAATTGGGCAGGAGCTCCCGTGCTTCCTGCTGTTCCTTTGGGAAATTTTCCTTCCCCCAGCCTGCCTCCAGAAACAAGCGGCACACGGAACCCCCAGCACCAGCCAGAGGCAGCTGCGCTCACATCCCTTGCTAGAGCACGTGGAGCAGGGAGGGAGGGCAGAGGGATGGATCCGGCTTTGCAGGGCACAAAGCCCCCTTCCTTTACCTCTCTTTGAACTGCTGGTGGCAGTGCTCGCTGCAGAAGCCCCTGCCTTCCCGGGCCCCGTCCCACACGTGTCTGCGGCCGCAGGTGTCGCAGTGGCACAGCCCTTCTGCTGCCGGCAGCGTGGGCTGCTCCGGCACGTCTGCGGCAGAGAGGAGGGGCAGTGAGGCACAAGGAAGGACAGCAGACACAGGAGACATTTGCCTCGCCCACGGAGACACCAGACAGCATCTGCTGGATGGTGCATCCCACAAGTGCCACCACAGTGCCCTTACCCTGAGCCACAGTAGGATTGTCTCTGCTGGGGGGTGCCCCCTCGGAGTCCCCATCTTCCTCTGTGTGACCCTCCTTCACAGCTTCCACAGGAGGCACCTTATCAGCACTCACCACCTTCAGCGTCCCGTACTCATTTATCCGGAACTGTATCATTGAACAAAAAACAACGGAAGAGTTAAACAGGACAGACATGGAACTGGGTGGTTGGTCTGAAAGTGAGAGGGGGACATGGTTTGGTCATCAGTGTGTCTGACAAGAGGACAACTCTTCTGAGGACAGAGGTGAGCACAGCGCCCCAGGCCCTGTGAAGGTGCCCTGCCTGGAGCCTGTGCTGGGCAGTGAGGTGACACCAGCACCAGCTGGAGCTGGCAGGTGGGTAGCTGGAGGATGAGGTGGTGTCCTGATGCCAAGCAGCAGCTGAGAAATGGGTGCATTTCTGCAAGCTGTCATGCACTGAGGGTACCCGTGAGGCTGCCAGACAAGCACAAGCAGCATCCCAGGGCGAGGGCAGGAGCTTGGGCAGAGCCAAGTTCACAGCACAGTTTGGAAGGGAAGATGTCCTGCACAGCACGTAGCACCTCTGTGCCTCCTTGTGCAGGGGAGAGCTGCTGCAGCCTCCCAGAAACCTCTGTCAGCTCTGTGCTAAGTTTCCAGGATGGCAGGGCGATAGGGATGGGGCAGGAGAAATGCTGGAGCAGCCGAGGGATCCTTCAGCTGGGGTGCAGAGAGGCCACGGCACATCCTGGTGCTCCCTGCTTGGCACAGGCTGAGGGATTTACAGGCACAAGCAGCTGTGGGGAGAGGCAGAGGGGTCAAACCCAGTGGCCCAGGGCTACACTTACCCGCAAGTTACTCCCAGGCAAAGTTGCCACCCCATCTTTCCACTCCAGCACACGGACTGTGCTGCAGGTCTGCACCCCGCTGATCTGGGGAATGACAGCAGCTGTGATGGGCTCATTCCCTGCTCCCCTCTCTGGCCTCTCAGCCCCTGTGCTTCTCTGGGGCTCCCGGGGGAATCGCTGGATCTCTAAGGTGCTCGTGGGAAGGTTGATGGCAGTGGCGTTTGCTTGAGAAGGGAAGAAAGGAGACAAACAACCAGAGGCATACACAGAACACTTCACTGATGCAAACAAGGCTCAAAGGCAGCCCACAATCCCAGAGGACATGGTCTCCCAGGTGAGGGCTCTGCTGTGGGCCAAAGCACAAAGCAAGCAGAGTGATGCAAAAAATCTGCAGCCAGTAATGGCTCATGCTGGGGGGTGGCACCAACACTAGCCACATTCAAGTGGTTCTCCTTCCACCTGATCTCAGACTGTTTCTGTGCCCAGGGTGCCGTAGTGTGACAAGAGTCTGCAACTTCCAGTTTAGTTGCATTTCAAAGGAACACACTGTCCAACTGAGGGCATCTCTGCAGTGAGGAATGAGGCACCAGGAAAAAATGGGAGATCTGCTCCTAGAGAACACCCCTGATCTCACCTAACACACAACCATGCTTTGCTCAAACACCTCCTAAATGACACCGGTCAGCTGCACACAAAATTGCCCCAATTTTCAAGAAGGGAAAGAAGGACAACCCTGATATTAACAGGTCTGTCAGTCTCACTACAGTGCTTGGTAAAATTATGGAGAAGGTTATTCTGGGAGTTACTGAAAAACACTGGAGAGACAACGCAGTCGATGGTCACAGCCAACACAGGTTCACAAGGGGAAGTCCTGCTTAACCAACTGAATTTCCCTTTATGGAAAGGTCTCCCCACTAAGCTGACCAAGCAAAGCAAATAGATGTGGGGTTTTAGGATTTCAGCAAAGCCTTGATACTGCCTCTCACAGTATCCTTCTGGGCAAAGTGTTCAGTACAGAGCTCATCCAGCCCATTGTCCATTGGGTGAACAACTGGATGATGGGTCTCCTACAGCTGGGCTCAAAGCCTTACAGCAACTGGGTGCACATCAGGCTGGTGGCAATCACTAGTGGGGTTCCCCAGGGTTTAGGGCCAGTGCTCCTAAATTTTTCATAAATTATCTGGATGAAGTAATTGAATGTCCATTAAGTAAGTTTATCAATGACACTGAATTAGGAGGGGCTGTGGACACCCTTGAGGGTAGAGAGGCCTTACGCAGAGATCTGGATAGACCAGAGAGCTGGGCAATCCAATCATCATGTGCATGAAACAAGTGTGAGACCTGGATTCTGCACCTGGGAAGGGATAATCCCAGGGAAGAATTGTATGACTTAGGGAACAAGACTGGAGAGATGTCCTGAGGAAGGGGTTCAGGGGCTTTGGCCCGAGGGCAAGTGGAACAGGAGCCAGCAGTGCCTTGGCAGCCCCAAGGGCCAGCCCTGCCCCAGGGGACATCAGGGGAGTGACTGTCCTGCTCTGCTCTGCACTGGGGCAGCCTCACCTCCAGTGCTGGGGACAGTTTGGGCCCCTCAGCACACAAAGGACATCTGAGGGCTGCAGCCGTGTCCACAGGAGGGGACCAGGATGGTTCAAGGTCCCCAGGGCAGGACTTGGCAGGAGCAGCTGAGGCCACTTGGCCCGTTCAGCTGGGAGGAGAGAAGGCTGAGGGGTGACCCCATTGCTGCCTGCACCTTCCTCCCGGGGGGCAGGTGCTGATCTCCCCCTGCTGGGACCAGCAACAGGGCCCGGGGAGATGGAACAAAGCTGCCTCGGGGGAAGTCCAGATGGGACATTAGGAAAAAGCTCCTCACCCAGAGGCTGCTCAGTGCCTGGAACAGGCTCCCCAGGGAAGCGGTCACAGCACCAAGTTCAGGGAGTGTCTGCACAATACTCAGTTCCAATGGTTTAATAGTTCCAATGGCTCAGGGCCCCTCACCCCAGGGCTTCACTTTAAAGCTCAGGAAGATTTGACTGACCACAAACAGTCTAAGTGATGTGGGATAGTCACAGACAACCTCCAAGATGGCAAGAGGAGCTTGGCTTTGCCTCCCAAGGTTTGGGAGGAGCACAGCTACACGAGGAGTGTGGGCTGTCAAGGCTGGGGGGGCAGCAGTTGGAGGGGATTGCTCCACATACCTGGTATGATGAAGGCAGTGGTGGGCAGGTGGGTGCTCTGCACAGTGCTCTCGGTGGTGACCACGTGGACACTGACCTCCCCAGCAGCAGTGCCCTTGGTGCTCCTCACCACCTCCATCTCCCCCCTGCTGTCCATCGCCTTGCCTGGGCACACAGCGAGGCCCTGCAGGGCAGCAGGGAAGAAATCAAGTTGGGTACCAGTATAAACACAACACACAGTGAGAAAGTGACTGCACAGGATGGTCTCTCCCAGCAGAAACCCCTGCAAGATGTATTGAAGGTCCACTGAAACCACATGAAGGCCACAGATGGCATCAACACGACCCATGAAAGCTCCTGTTGTGAGGTCCCAGCTCAGAGCCTGCAAATGCTGAGGGTTTTTTCTCACCTGGCACCACCATAAGATGGTACGAGCACGACAGATCCACCAGAAGCTGCTCCTGGCTCCCACTGGGGCCTACAGTGCTCCAACAGACTGTGACTAAGGGCTGCCAAATCCCACCCTGGAGCACACAGAGCTCCTTGCAGGTCTCCTTCCAGTTCTCCTGTTGAGTGTCACCCTCAATCTTCTCACTGGCTGTAAGAGAGAATTTCACAAGTGACAGGAGTTACTGGGGGTGTGAGTGGGGGGAACTTGATGTTCCCTGTACCCCACCTGAGTTTCTCACGGGACTGGTGATGCTCAACCTGTCTAGCCATGAATCTCAAGGAGGAAGCAAAGACTCAGGGCCTCCAGGGCACGACTGGCCCTCACTGGCTGTGACCAGCCCCCCACCCATGGGCCCAGGGGCTCCCCACTGCAGCAGCACCCTCTCCAAAGCACCTGCTGCCAGGATGGAGGCAGGGCTACAAAGAGGACCACGGCCCCTTCTGGTGCAGTTTGAATTTGAAAGGGAAGACATCCATGTACAAAACAGGATACTCATTCAGTGAAGCAAGGTTGGCTAAGAATTGGGCTACAAAGAACAGTGTGGAATTTTAAAACCTGAGACATTCAGATAAAGGCGTTACAATCAGAGGGCACAGAGTGGGATCATGTGATCACATTGAGGGGAAGATCTACTTCTCCCAGTTCTGTCAGGTTTGTGACCAGAAACACCTGATGCTCAACTAGCAAACAGAACAGACCTTTCAGGCTCTCCAGGTGCAGAAATGCAATGTTAAGTGTCAGGACAACTGAAGGAACTGAGAAACTAATCTGGACACCAGACTCCAAGTGAAAGCCAAAATGAATTTAGCAGCCAACCTCTTTCAGTGTTTCTTAATACCCAGTAGGAATCTATCTGCTTTTTTTTGGCACTTAAATCCAGTCAATCTTTGATTCATCATTGGGTCAAATGTTTCAATATTTCAAGGACAATTCCTCATTTTGTGGGAACTTCAGCCTTTTTTAAAACAGAACTTGGGACAGGAAATGCCTAGAAAGCAAGAGAAATAACTAGATCCAGGGCTCAGGTTCGTGATGCTTCACCCGAATTCCTCACATTCTCTGATGTAAACACAAAAGCAAATATTTGCACAGAAAATGCCAAGTAGTAGTCAACATTATGGTTTAATTTTGGATGCCAGGAGCAGGGAATTGGACTTGATGGTCCTTATGTGTCCCTTCCAGCTTGAGATATTCTGTGATTGTGGTTCACCCTCCAAATCCTTGTGAGGCTAGGCTGATGCTGTGGACACTGGTTCTCCTGTGAGTTCAGGGTGAACAGAATGAATTTGGATTACAGACTGTGGTGCTGGTCTTTAAATTGAAAAAGCTAAACAACTGAGATTTAGCCCTTAACCTCCAGACAACCCCTCCTCTAGCAGCCTCCTGGGAAAGGCCTCACTGCAGCCAAGGGCATGTCCCAGCACTAGAGGGTTGGGAACCCTCCAAGAGGCAGAGAAGCCCATCCAGCCCACAGCCCTGCCCTACTGTTGGACTCAGAGATCTTACAGGTCCTCCACAACCTTAACAATGCCATAATTCTACCACAAACCGTGCCTCCTGTTCCCTTCATCCATCCCTCAGCAGCAGTGTGAGTGCTTTCCCCAGCATCTTTGGCTGGAGCAACTTCCGTCTTGCTGGTGGAAACCTTTCCCTAACTCCTTGTCCCAACTCCTGCCCTTTGAGCACACATGGAGCACAAATTCTATTCCAAGCCCAAAACTATCCCAAGGCCACACATGAGCAGCAAGAACACTGTTGGTGTGAACTTGTAAGCACACTCTTGCCACAGGTGAAACTCAGTGGCTCCCAGGGCTCTCCCACCTCTTGTCAGGGACTCCTATGGTGTCAGACAACAATTTACCACCAACACTGCTCACATCAACCATAGCAGACACTCTTAAACTCCTAACTCAGGATTCTTGGGATAACTCCCACAGTTCCTGGACCAGGGCCCCACAGGTGTGGGCATGACACAATACCTGGGCTGCAGAGCTCCATCCCCACCTGGAAGACTGAGAATCAGGATTGGAGATGTTGTTTGCAGCTCGCAGTTTTTAAAATCCCGGTATAAAACCCCCTGGAAAACATATATAAAACCTGCTGTGAAGTATCTTAGGTCAGGAGTGCCACATGAGGAAAAGGGGCTGAGCCAGAGCTGTGACCTGCCCTAGCACCACTGTCACAGCAGGAGAAAGGCACTTTGGATAACCCTCCCTGGGAGCAAAAAGATGTCATGGAGGGGATGCCCACAGCTCAGAGACCTCTGGTGGCCTCAGCCCCTGCAGCCAGAGCCCAGGCAGGTACCACTGCCCCAGAGATCCCTTCAAGGTGTCTCCTGCAAGCCCTGAAGTCACCCATATTATCACAGGATAATTCAGGAACCTCAGGAGGCTGTAATTCACCCTTCTGCTCCAGGCAGGTTGGGATCACACCAGGTTGCTCAGGGCTTTACCCAGACTGGTCTCTATCCAGCCTGGTCTTTACCCAACCTACCAGGGTGAAAACTTGCAAATTAGCACAACAATTAGCAAGCCAAACTCACACTTTTCCTTGGATGTTAGGAAAAGGTTTTAACCCCAGCGGCTGGTCAGGCATTGAACAGGCTCCCCAGGACTCGGAGAGCTCCAGGAGCATTTGGACAGTGCTCCCAGGCACGGGGTGGGATTGCTGGAGTGTCTGTGCAGGGCCAGAAGTTGGACCAGGATCCTTGTGCTCAGGATATTCTATGATTTGTTCTGCTGATTGCCCTAGATATTGAACAAAAGCTTTATTTACCTTTTTTTTTTTAAGCTGTTGTTTAGCTTTTGGCTTACATGTCCCACTGACATCTGATAAAGCTCTGCCCACCCAGAACAAACCAGAATCAGGCTGCTCAGCAGCCTTCAAACCCCCCTCCACCCCTCCCCAGCCAGCTTTTAAAAGAGCAACAGTGGAGCTGCAGCTGTTTTGGCCTTAACAGTGGGGCCTTGAGTTCTCTCTCCATTTTTCTTGGTATTGGGTGTAACTCCACATCTTACAGAGAGTGGAGGTGAGCCCCACTCCTCAGCCAGCTGCACATCCATTCCACAAGGATTCCTCACATCCACTCCTCACTTCTGCCTTCTGCTGAGGGACAGCCAAGGATCCCTGGCTGGAAAAGCCAGGAAGGAGGAAAGCCACCCCAAGAAACCCTGGCTGCACACACATACACGTGATCCCTCCAGAGAGCACCACAATGTGCTGGCTGGAAGGTGGAATTTTTCCAGACAGTTCTCACTAGTAGTGCTCTGCTCCCTCCTGCTTTGCTCCTGGAATGCTGTGCTGTGTAAGGGTAGGGCTGTGCACATGGAGTCTGTCTGCAGCCAGACCCCACCAGTCTACTCCAACCACTTCTGACAGCAGGATCGGTGTCTGTCAGAGACAAACCTTCAGGTTCAGGAAGCAAAGCACCAACACAGAGAAGGGGTCCCTGCACGGCCCCTCACCCAGCACAGAGCACAGCCCAACCACCCTGAGCACCTGAGAGCTGGGGACACCCACCTCAGCACACACTGGCCACAAAACACACACTTTAAGGCAACCAGGATCACTGGCTCTGCTGCTCACAGAGGTTTAGCCCATCCAGCAGGGATCACTGGGTGTTGGCACAGCCACGTTCTGCAGCAGTGACCCTGGGGCTTGCAGAGCATCTCTAGGGCTGCTGTATACAGGAGCCTCCAGCTCTGCCACAGCCTCACACACACCCTCACACTCACCCTCTCACCAAAGCACGGCAGAGGCGGGGAATGATCCACTCCTTGGGAAGAGGAGGGACATGCTGCATGCAACAGGCCACAGAGGAGCGTGGAGAAAAGCAGCTCCCAGCATGGAGCTGCTGCACAGCCCCGACAGCGCTTTATACAGCATGATCTGCCCAAAGGAGATGTTTCTGTTCATCACAAAACTGGCTTACAGTAGTCTAATTCAAACAATATTAATGCGTATTCACTTTGTGGCTTCTCTGAATTTTAAATATTCCTAAAACCTGCACCGGTACATGCTGGGGGCCGCTCACCTGGGAGGAAAGGTCCTGCTGGACACCAGGATGCCCATGGGCCAGCAATGTGCTCCTGCAGCAACGCAGAACAGCGTCCTGGGCTGCACTGGGAGCTGTGACACAGCCGGTGAAGGGAGGAGATCCTTTCCTTCTGCTCCACACCAGTGAGGCCAGCCCTGGAGTGCTGGGCCCAGAGCTGGGCTGCCCAGTACAGGAGACAGGGACAGACTGGACAGAGTCCAGCACAAGGCCATGAAGGTGATGGAGGGACTGGAGCATCTCTGCCATGAGGAGAGGCTGAGAGAGCTGGGACTGCCCAGCCTGGAGCAGAGCAGGCTCAGGGCATCTCATCCCTGGGGATAAATACCCGGGGGAGGCTGCAGAGGGGACGGGGCCAGGGACAGCCCCAGGGGCCACGGGCACAAAGTGACACACAGGAGGGGCCCCCCGAGCTCAGGAGACACTTCTGCACTGGGAGGGTGGCTGAGCACTGGTGCAGGTGCCCAGGGAGGTGGTGGAGTCTCCATCCCTGGAGGGACTCAAAAGCCACCTGGACACATCCTGGGCAGCTGGCTCTGGGTGGCTCTGATGGAGCAGGGGCTGGGCAAGGTGACGTCCAGAGGTGCCTCCAGCCTCACCCAGCCTCAGATTCTATAGTTTGTTTTTTTTTCAGGAATTTCCTCAGCCATAACTTCCACATCCTTGCCATCAGCTGAGATAGGGACTTTTAATTAACTCCAGTGGCAAAATTGAGCCTTTAAGAAAGACCATCAGCTGGGATCATGCTAAAACTGCAAGTGGCACACCAGAGCACTACAGAGACCTGCGGGGCTGAGAGCTGCTCCCTTGGATCTTCCCCTGTCTTCTGGCATTGCCCAGGGCAGGTGTTTAGGAGACTAATGGCACTGCAGAAAATACTTGCTTTGTATGCACACAGGAACACTCAGGAACACCCTTGGCACAGGAGGGTGGCCCAGTGGAGAAACACAATCACACACTTCTTCCCTTCTAAATATGACTGCTGCTCCAAAGCCAGGAGCAAATGCCTCCTCTGCAACAAACCAGGGGCCACAAAGTTCTGCTCCTGGGTTCTTGTGCAGCATGGTGAGGTTTGGAGTAGGCCACAGTATTTATCAACATCTCAAACCCAGATGAAATGTCCTTCTGTGCAGTAAGAGGATGCCCATGTTACACATTTCAAAAGAGCAAATAGATTCTGTGAAAATGGAGATCAGAGGGAGAAGGGCAATAAAGCAGCAAGCCGCCTTCAGCTGTAGGTGTAGACACAGACGACAAAGCAGAGACACTCAGGCTGGGTGTCACCTGCTATCCCCAGGAGTTTCACTGTCCCAGGATCAGATTTTAGGCTCGTGGATCAGCTTAGACCCACAGGTGGGGAGGACGAGCACTTGCCATCAATCCCATGTGCCACCCAGGGGGGTCAAGGTGCCACCATCCACGCTGAACACCAAGGCCAGCAGGCAGCATGAAGCCCGGGCACTTCTGAGGGGCACAACAGGGACTGCCACATCCACCTCCCACTGCCCCTGGGAGCTCCAGTCCTGCCCACCATCCAGACCTGCACAGTTTGGATATTTTCCACACTTATAAGCAGATGGAAACATCTAAATAGGATGGATACCTGACCTCAAAACACTTCTAACTGTCCAGCGTTTTATTTTCTTTTATAACTAGTAAAGAAATCAATTCAGGACCTGTCCTGGACCACGTGGAACACCCTGTCCATAGCCCGGGCTGCTTGTGCACTCCCAGGCTGGACCAAAGCCCTGCACGCTGCAGGGCCCTGTCCAGGGCTGCAGTGGTGTCACTGCAGGCTCCGGGACAGCCCCTGGTCGCCCGGTGTTTGAGAAACATGCGAAGAAACACGGCCGAGCGTCCCCCGTGCAGGGCGCTCCCAGCCTCGGCGCGCCCCGGAGCGGCTCCCCGGGGGCAGCCGGGGCAGCAATCCCTGCGGACGGGGCCGGGCAGCGCCTCGCAGCTCGCAGCGCCGGCGGGACGCGAGCCCGGCCCGGGCCAGCAGCGCGGCGATGTTCGGGGGCAGCGCGGGTGCGGCGGCCCGGGCAGAGCCAGCGAGGCGCTCCCGCCGTCCCGGCCCCGCCGCCCCGGGGCAGCCCCGGCCCCTCCGCGGCTCGGCCCCGCCGCGGGCACGGGGGATGTCGGCGCTTTCCCCCCACCGGCGCCGGGCTCAGCCCCGCTCGCCCGGCCGGGGCCTCGCCCGTGCGGCCACCGGGATGCGGCGATGCCGGGCGGGGACGCGGCGAGCCCGGGCCGGCGCCGCCCGGCCGCGCTCCTTACCTGCACCCGGGCGGGCGCTGCTCCGAGCCCCGGCGGCGCTGCCCGGCCCGGCCCGGCCCGGGGTGCGGGGGGCGCGGAGCGGGAGGGGCGCGGGGCCGGTCCGAGTGTGCGCGGGGAGCGCGGGGAGGGGGCGGCTCAGCCGCGCCGTCGCCGTGGAAACGCGCGGGGCCGCATCCGCAGGGCCGCGCTCAGCCCCGCCGCAGCTTTTCGGGGGGATGCGGGGAAAGGGGGCGTCGTCATGGCAACACCGGGAGCCCCCCCGGACCGGCCGGGCACCCCCGGGCCGCGGGGCCAGGGTTAGACGGGACGGGGCAGCACGGAGCCACAGCGTGCTGCTTCACTAAGGCACGGGCGTTGTGGGTGGGCTGGAGCCCCTCTGCTCTGGAGCCAGGCTGGGAGAGCTGAGGGTGCTCACCCGGAGAAGAGAAGGCTCCAGGGAGATCTCAGAGCCCCTTCCAGTGCCTAAAGGGGCTCCAGGAGAGCTGGAGAGGGACTTGAGACAAGGGGATGGACACAGGGAATGGCTTCCCACTGGCAGAGGGCAGGGTTAGATGGGATATTGGGAAAGAATTGTTCCCTGTGAGGGTGAGGAGGCCCTGGCACAGGGTGCCCAGAGAAGCTGTGGCTGCCCCTGGATCCCTGGAAGTGTCCAAGGCCAGGCTGGACGGGGTTTGAAGCAACCTGGGATAGTGGAAGGTGTCCCTGCCCATGGCAAGGGGTGGAATGAGATGAGCCTTTTAGTCCCTCAATCAAACTGTTCTAAGATTGTGTGATTAACCGAACACCCCTCTGAGAGGAATCAGACAACACCCATGGGCACGTGTCTTCCACAGCAGCCAAGGTGCCCTGGAGACCATATCATCTCCCCAGGCCTGGTCTGGCTTTGGTACCCCCCCAGCACTCCTACCTCAGGCCCAAAGAGGGACCAGAGACATCCCCAAGATGCCTGGGAAGTGAAAGGATCACTCTGACTGGTCCTGTAGTGGAAATGCAGGATGGACACGTGGCTCCGGTCAAACCCAGGGCTGCTCACCTGCCCACCCTTCAGTATTCTGTGGCCACACAAGAAGTGTCTGCAGTCTCACTAGGTCTGTCCCACTAACCTGCAGAAAGTGAGAGTGGAAAGAACCAAGGCTGGAGGCACAAGGGCCAAATGTACAAAAAGCTTCTGAGAAGAGACCTTGATGTGTTTTGGGTGGGCTGGGGAGAGGTGACAGCCTGCCCACCCTGACAGCCAGCTCTGGCTGCTCTGAACCCAGGGCACAGAGTGTTCCTGCTCACTTTGGAGACTGTAGGAACAATCTCACAGTTTTAGTGTATCTGCAAGTTCCTTGCCACCTTAAGCTTTGTACTCCAAAATTTTTACCACATTAAAAATATTAAGCAAGACTCCGATGAAGCAGCAGATCCTGCAAATCAGGGGTAAAGTAACAATATATTTCCTCTGCTGCTACTGCTGTCTTCCCCATTTTCAAATAAAACTCCAGTGTAGAAAAAGTTTTTCTCACATCAATCCTTTTGTGCTGCAGAGGGAAGGTCAAACAGATTTGAATCAGGAGAGGAGTGAAATTCAGTCACTTGAAAAGCAACCCATCAGTTCCCTGTTCCTGGCTGAGCTTGCTGTAAAAAAACAATGAGGAATTCAGAATTATGAATTCCTAGGGAACAGCTACATTAGATAAAAAAAGAGGAAATAGCCCTGGCTTCCCAGTGAACCCTCTGGCTGATGTAACATCAGGCCATTTCCCTCTCTGTGCCTCAACTTCCATCTCTTTTGGGAAGGATCTGAACTTATACCTCAGGGGTTGGGGAGCTGTCCTGAGGAAGGGGTTCAGGGGCTTTGGCCCGAGGGCAAGTGGAACAGGAGCCAGCAGTGCCTTGGCAGCCCCAAGGGCCAGCCCTGCCCCAGGGGACATCAGGGGAGTGACTGTCCTGCTCTGCTCTGCACTGGGGCAGCCTCACCTCCAGTGCTGGGGACAGTTTGGGCCCCTCAGCACACAAAGGACATCTGAGGGCTGCAGCCGTGTCCACAGGAGGGGACCAGGATGGTTCAAGGTCCCCAGGGCAGGACTTGGCAGGAGCAGCTGAGGCCACTTGGCCCGTTCAGCTGGGAGGAGAGAAGGCTGAGGGGTGACCCCATTGCTGCCTGCACCTTCCTCCCGGGGGGCAGGTGCTGATCTCCCCCTGCTGGGACCAGCAACAGGACCCGGGGAGATGGAACAAAGCTGCCTCGGGGGAAGTTCAGATGGGACATTAGGAAAAAGCTCCTCACCCAGAGGCTGCTCAGTGCCTGGAACAGGCTCCCCAGGGAAGCGGTCACAGCACCAAGTTCAGGGAGTGTCTGCACAATACTCAGTTCCAATGGTTTAATTTTAGGTGGTTCTGCCAGGAGCAGGGTTTTGGACTCAATGATCTTTATGGATCCCTTCCAGCTTGAGCTATTCTGGGTTTCTATGAACTTTTGTTTACTTAAGCTTAGGTCTTTGTAATATTTTTATGATTTAATTTATTCTGCAATGGATTTTTCAACTCTGCTGTGCCGTTAGTCCCATGAGACCCAATGTGTGCAGGGCTATGCTGCTCTTGGACTTGCTTGGCTGGGATTCATCCCCAAAACATCCTGCTGTTCACAGGATGGCAGCATGCACACATAGCAGTGCCTATCACTCCTGTCCTCACCCAGTCATGTCCCAAAAGCCTGACAGAGACCTCATAAAACATGAAGCAACAGGAAGCTGCTGCCATCCGCAGTGGGAAGGTCACTGCAATGCTGTATATCAGTTTCATGCTTTCTAGGGGGATGTTGTGTATGAACTACAGAACAGTTCTGGTCTGGGCTGCCGTATGTACACAGCTGACACCTGAATGATGACAAGTGGTGGATTACACTTCCAGTGTCACAGAGTAACTAGTTTTAATTATCAGCAAATAGACCCAGAAAAGGTAATTGGAGAGGCTCTTTCAGAAATACTTTTCTTGTGTCTCCCATTACTGTCAGCACTTAATCCATGCTTGAACCAGAGCTGAGCAGAACAGGAACTGCTGTGGCACCCCCCAGGTGAATTGTACACCACCACTGTGATAACAAGGGACTGTGCTGTGCAATTTTCCCCTTATACTGATGCTGAGCAGAACAAGGAGCACAAGAGCTGTGCAGGGGAAAGCATTTTGCACTTTACCCCATTCTGCTCCCAGCAGCTCACCTGGGTGCAGTGGTGCACTGTGGTCACACCAGGCCCATGAACTGTGATCCACTGAACTCCTGCTGGCTTAACAGCGCTAACTTCTTATTCCCATTTACAGAATAATCCTGTTCCAGGAGCTGCACACACCAGTAATAAATCTACAATCCCCCCACTCCATCCACATTGCCAGCACAGGCTGTCACATCCAACCCTGGTGTGACCTGCAGCTTTCCCTCCACTGTTTTTGGTATTTTGGACTGAAATCACTGAACTCAGTTCTTACCCAAAGGAAAAAGACTGGAGCAAAACTTAAGTGTCTGCCTCAAAAATGAATAAAAACAGTGTTTAAGATTTTCTAAATTAGACAACCCTGAAAAAGCCACTTTCTGTGAACAAGAGGATGTTGCCCTTGAGTCAGAGAATCACCCAGAATCATGCCCAAAACTTGAGTCCTAGTACAAGCTGCTGTGAACTACACCCTGAGTCATGCATTTTAGCTGCAGACATCTTCCTGTGGTCAGCACTTCTTCTGTGGTGTGGATCACACCAAGTGCTCTGCCATTCTGTCTCACAGGAACACACTTATGTGCTTCCAACTCAGCCTGGTAAAGACAGATGTTGCTAAAAGGGTGGAAGTTTATGAGCCACTTCAGAGCAGTTTGTTTATTGCACATTTTTAGTGGATTATGAAACAGCTGAAACTTTCCCTCTGACACCCACACATACATTTAGCAAACTAATAATGTGTGAGGGAGCTGTGAGAGTTGAGTTCATATTCTGCTATTTCATCCTTTTCACCTAACTGCAAAAAAGAGGGGTGGAAAGGGCTGATCTCAGTGTAAAAGCAACCACTATGATCCTAAGGACACATAGGTAAAATTCCCAAATTGCTGCCACTACACAGAACAATATTTGTATTAGTTGTGCTTCTCACCTTTTAAAGTAACATGTTCCTCTTTGCTTTAAACAGCCCTGACAAAGCCAGGACATAGCAAAGGGTTGCTGAGGCTGTTGCAGGAACTTTATCACCAACTGCATCCAAGTGATGCAGCTTTCAAAAGATCGCAGAGTTTGCATCACCTCTCAAAGGCACTTCCTCAGCACCTCAGCTATTTGTTGGGATTTCCAAGCTCCTCAGCCAAGTCCCTGCTTTCACAGCTTTTGCTCTTTGATGTTGAAATGGCTCTGTGGATGTTAGAGTGCCAACCTAGACTTCAGTAAGAACTGGAAATAGTTCAAGTTATTCCATGTGTGAAGAAGAAATCCAAGAATTGTTTTAAATGCCCCTCCCCATTGCTCATCCACCGGTGGCTACAATCAGCATTGGGACAGAGTCATCTCTCAAAGGTAAACAGAGTTTGAAAACGTGGAAGTTTGAAAACGCGGAATTTAGAGGTAGAAATGTTATAGTGGGAAAAAGGAGGGTCACTAACTCGGGCCCCTCAGCTCTGCTCCCAGCACTGATATTGCAAGGTGAGAGACTTATTTTAGCGTACATCAGACACAGAAGTTGTGCCCTTCCTCACAGCAACACAATCCTTCCTGATGTAGGATCAAATAAAAACTGAATCAAACAGAGGTTGTGGCTGCCCCATCCCTGGAAATATCCAAGAGCAGGCTGGAGGAGGCTTGGAGCAACCTGGTCTGGGGGCAGGTGTCCCTGCCCATGGCAGTGGGTGGGACTGGATGGTCTTTAAGGTCCCTCCAGCCCAAACCAGCCTGTGATTCTGATTTAAGGACAAAACTTGCATTTATGTCAAAAACCAAAACACATGGAGGGATGTTTTTTTCAAATATAGGAAAAGGCCAGGACCAGACTGCAAATACAGCCCCAGGTTCTAGGCTGCACTTCTAGTGGTAGTGGTGATTTACCTTTCACAATTTGCTACAGGACACTTTGATTTTGTCAATCCTGCATCCCACATTTGAGGAGAAGGCAGGTTTCTCTTTTGTCTTTAAAAAGACAAATTTATATTGATTATACCAAATGCAAAGAAAAAAAAAAACCAAACCCCATAAAAAAAACCGTAACTCAGGTAGCCCAATTCTGAAGCACATCCCCAAAAGGTTGTTTCCAGAGTTAGGTTAAAAACTGAGTGGCCTGAGTGGCCAGGACATCCTCGGGCTGGCACTGGGGACAGTTTTAGAAAGAAGGGATTGTATCTATAAAAGAGTCATCATCTTGCTATCACAGACACATACTGGGAATATGCACATGTAGCTTTCAACCTGCTGAGCTCCAAGCTCAATCCTTCTCTTGAGGAGTGTGAGGTGGATTTTACCAGAGTTCTCTGCAAAGTTTACAGAGGAGCAGTTCCCTCTGAAATCTGATCTACTCCATGATGAGAAGTATAACCAAAGCAGCTTAACTCAAGTATGCCCTCAAGTGTATCTTAGGCTGTAAACATGAACTTAACTGTTTCTTGCCCAGTCTCAATTCTGTAGGAAGCCCTCAGTACTCCCCTCCCATCTCAGATCCTGCAGTAATCAACACTGCAACACCGTTTTCCTACTCATGCCAAAATACACCATCCTCAGCAAAAAGCTCCAGTTTAACCCAAACACTCCTTATCACAAATTACCACCAGGGTCAGGTGCAGATAACACTGCAGCACCCAAGCTGATAACCTGATCTTATGGCAACACCAGGCATAGAACCACTCCAGTTCAGGTTCCAGGAACATGAGCTCAGAACTGACCACTCTTCCACCAGCATGGATACTCACTTGCAACAGGCAAAGTGCAGCTTTTCCGAGATGATCAGGAAATGGTGAGAAACTGGATTTCAAGAGCATTGTTTATAGCATAAAGAAATTCCAGGAAAGACAAGTTGGCATCAATTCACATTTCACATGTGCCCCGTGCTGACCCAATTCCTCTGGGCAGGTGCATAACTTGGGACCAGAGGTGCAGCTGTCACACCCAGCCACACCGGCAGAAAGGACAAGGTGACACACTGGGACACAAAGAGCTTGTGCTGGTCTCAAGCACACCACAGGAGCCTGGCAAGTATGTCACTAAATAGAAGAAACTTTCTCCATAAAAGCAGGGTAAGTTGTGATTTCCCCAGCACAAGGCAGAGCAAGAACCCCATTTCACTGCAATGAACACAAGAGTTTGAGTCACCAATTTAATTTTATACAAGTCAAACTACACGTTGTATAAAGAGTACAAGGCAGTTCTAATGTTTGCTACTGCATGTTACAAAAATCAATTTAACTATAAAGGGGAATTTTTGGGACAAGTCCTATCCCACTATTTAAGTGAATTGGCAACTGTGGTTTAGCAAAGCCTTAGTTAAAACTAGAACTCTAGCTCCAAGAGATTACATTTCCAATAAAGTTCGGACCTACACACAAGAGGATTATAGTTCTCCTAGTCTGAAGCAAAACGTTAACATAAGTGAATCAAAGGGGAGGGAAGACAGATTTCTTTACCTGGGTTTCATATCCAATGGGGATTCAAAGGCTGACAAACCATACAGCATACTAATGACTTGGACCACGGCCAAGAGACACCTTCGTGTCTGACAACAGTGACACTTGAGATTCAAGCAAGAAACGTCAGAAAGCTTTTATTCTTTCAAGTCTAGAACGAAGGGGTTTTCAGCAATACTGTAGGATACAGGTTGCAGAGTACCTGTTACCTTTAATACAGTCTCAGTATGGGGGGAATGTTCTTTTGGCAAGTCAAGGTACAACGTAAGTCCTCCAACTTGAGTTTATTGCTGGTCTAAAATCTTCCTAGTTCTGTTACTGGTTTATACAGTTTGCCACCTGCTTCCAAAATTAATATAAACTATATGACCTGCTCAGCAAGGTAATCCTGCCTTTGGCAGCAAGCTGAAACTCATGAAGCTAATGATACCCATAGTTCTAATGCCATGAAAAAAATAGGAAAAAAAGGATACTTTCAAAAAGCCCATATTTAAGCCTGTTTATATTCCGTTTATTTTTTAATATAAAAACCACTTTGCATTTAAGAGTAGTTAAGTTACTCCTGCAGAAATGCTATAAAATCAAACTTTCAGCTCAATTTCTACAAAAGGGGGACTCTTCCTGCTTTGTACCACCATTCCACCCGGTATTGCCAAATCTGGGATACAAATTAAACCTTTATGCCTTATGACGTAGTTCTTAGGCCATTCACTCCTGCAAGAGAAAAAACCAACTTCTGAAGTACTAACATAACACTAATGGCCTGACAGGTAGGAAAATGTTCCGTAATAGTGTGCAAGGTGTGAGGAGAGCTCTAGTCCTAATCTCTTGAACTGGATCTTGATCGCGAGCGGGACTTTGAGCGAGACCTGGAGCGGGACCTGGAGGCGGCTCTTTTGGGCGGCGACTCGGAGCGAGCCTTGGCAGACGGCTGCTGCTGCGGAGAGTTGGAGCGAGACCTGCTCCTGGACCTCGACTTAGACTTAACATCCCCTTTACCATTTTCTTTGGGAGATCGAGACCTGGACCTGGACCTGGACCGGGACTTCTCGGACTTCTCCTTGGACCTGCTGTGCGAGCGTGAACCCCTGTCAGACTTGGGTTTGGATTTGCTCTTTGATCTGGACTTCCTGCTTTTGGATCGGGAACGGGAACGGTCTTTGCTTCGTGACCTGGATTTAGATCTTTCAAAGAGAGAGAGAGTTTATTCTGCATGGCCTGCAGTGCAATTCCAGCAGCTGCAAACATCTGTCAGCAAGGGAGTTCCTGCACTGGCTGAGTTAACTCTGGGGCACTTACCGGGAGCGGCTTTTGGAGACACTACGGGATCTGCTGCGGCTGCTCCGACTTCTCCGACTTCTGCTCCTAGACCGTCTCCTGGATCGTGACCTGCAGACATTTAAATTGTCATTCCCCTTTCTCTTTGCCTGGTTGTGCCCTCCATCATCAAGGGATCTTAAAGATCACCTTGTTCCACCTCCTGCCATGGGCAAGGACACCTTCCACTAGGCCCAGGTTGCTCCAAGCCCCATCCAGCTTGGCCTTGGACACTTCCAAGGATGAGGCAGCCACAGCTTCTCTGGGAAATCCATCCTCACAGGGAAGAATCTTCTTGAATGCAGCTAATACACTGCAGTATCTAGTAGCATAATCTAACAGAGAAGAGCTGCTACAGAACTTCTCAAGAGCAAGGGTGATAGCAGGGTGGGTTCAACATCATGTCAGTGAATCCCATCTGAGGCTTCACATGTGAAAAACTGCTCAAACCCAGCTTTGCTGCATGATGTAAAATTTCCTTCTATGCTGAGGCCTCCTCCTATTCCTAAACCATCAGCTGAAGGGAACTGCTGCAGGTAGGGTACCCAGCCTCATGCTGAACGTAACCATTTTGGTGCAGTGACCAGCTTGTCCCCTGAGTTACCTGGATCTGCTGCCAGAGTAGGATCGCCTGTGGCTGGAGCGTGGCTTGTCCTCCACCAGCCTGATCTTCCTGCCGTTTATCTCTGTGCCATCCAGCTTGTCCAGGGCACGCTTCATGTCCGAGTATGACCGGAACTCAATCACTCCTTCATTTGTACGTTCTTTGTGGGCATCTGCATAGGTCACCTCCCCTGCCTGCCTCATGAAATCCTGCAGGGAGCACAGGGCAGTTACAGAACGGGGGGCCCTGCCAGCGGCACTCAATGCACACAAACACTTTTTAATTAGTCTACTGCCACAAAATCAACATTTCTATTAAAGGAAGCTATTGCTTCCTGATATCCACAACAGGCCCCACACAGAACATCAATACCTACTTTTAAATCCTGCCAACTACAGCGACTGGAAAGGTTCTCAACAATCAGCCTGAACTCTGTACGAACGGGCGGTCCGTATTTATCTCGTCCCGATTGTCTCCGACTGCTATATCCGCCACCACCCCCACCTTGATTGTACAAAGAAACAAAGTTAGGTCGTCTCCTAGCATGAAGGAAGCTCAATGTTCTGAAAAGTTAGTTTAACAGTCATATTTACTGGAGTAGGACTTTATTTCGCTAAGCCTCCAATAAACTTTGCAATTTTGCCATGATCTATATTAATGGCAAATCAAACAGACTAAAATCCTACAAGTCTGTGCTCCTAAGATCTGTTAGAGAGTGACTGCTCCTTATTAGATTCACCTTGCTAAGTTTTATTTTACAGAACATTGTAAAATATAAAACTTAACTGATTACATGCATTTCTACATTTTACAAAAACGTTTACTAGTTACACTAAGTACTTACATCACAGTATGAGGTTTTTGGTGGTGGTTTGGCCACAAAACACGCAAGGTAACAGTCACCTAGTTCAGTTTAACCAGTTTTGTCTAACCCTTGGAATCCTCACCATCACCCTGCGTCTAATGGCAAAAGGCTGCTGTCGTCATGGCTTCCGGTAAGGTCAGCCAAAGGGTCATAGGGCAAGGGTCACACAATGTATGGAAAAGCCATGGCCAGGAAAGGCAGTCATCTTAGCCTCAGTGGACACAGCCTCAGCCCCACTGGTCACTTTTAAATTGAAACATCAAGGACTTGTTAAAAAGTTTGAATTGAACATGCAACAATTTTAAAACAACATACATTTGATTTTTTTAAAAAGACAGAAACCCACCCCCCAACACCACGTTTCCAAACACCACCGAAAAATCAACCTTAGTACTTTTAATTACAGTACTAGGCCGTTCAAGCTCTACACAGCTCAGCTCAAGAAGCTACACGAGCGAGCCGAGCACAGAAATATTTACAATATCCCCCCTTCAGCACAACAGATTCCTGTTCCAAAACCTCCCCCCGCCCCTCCCATATATTCAACTGAATTAATCACATGAACGTTCACAGCTGAGCGATTCTCCCCCAGTTACACAACGATATTTATACACTAACATTACTGATGCAACATCGCTGTCACATCTAAACGCTCCCAGGAATACTGGAGCCATTAATTAGCAGAGCAAACCCTTTCTAGAAGGCCACGATTTGGCAGCCAGAACTGCTCCGGGATACCCGAGGGCGCCACTGGAGCGGGGGAAAACGCTGCAGCGCCAGCGGCGCACCGGGTATCCCCCG
Source organism: Cyanoderma ruficeps (assembly GCA_008694505.1). Lineage (NCBI taxonomy): Eukaryota > Metazoa > Chordata > Aves > Passeriformes > Timaliidae > Cyanoderma > Cyanoderma ruficeps. The sequence goes on along the minus strand of VZDJ01000037.1, from coordinate 1,367,268 downwards.
CTAACGACCCCATCCCCCCCAACCCCGGGGCTCCGTGCCAGCCGAGCCCTGCCCGCCCCCGGCCCTGCCCGCCGCCGCCCCGAGCCCCGCGGGGAGGGACGGGCCCGGACTCACTGCGGCTGCTGTAGCTGTAGCCGTCCCTGTCGCGGCGGGGGCCGCGGGCGTGCTCCACGATAACCCGCTCCCCGCACAGGTCCTTCCCGTTCAGCTCGTACACGGCATCGTCGGCGTCGCGGGAGTCCTCGAACTCCACGAAGCCGTAGCTGGGCAGAGGAGAAAGGCGCGGTCAGGCAGCGGCGGGGCACAATGTCACGGCCCCCGGTCCTTGTCGCGGTCCCCGCTCCGCTCCCCCCCCGGCCGCCATCTTGCGCCGGCGCCACGCGGCAGCGGCCGCGACATGGACGGGCCCGGCCCGGCGCTCTCGGGAGGGGGGGACGGACGACCGGCGCTCACCCGTTTTTGAGATCAACCTCGAGCAGGCGGCCGTAGCCGCTGAAGAAGCGCTGGATGTCCTTCTCCCGGACGTGGTAGCTCAGGCGGCCGATATATACGCGCGGCATGTCCGCGGCGGGGGGGGGGAGGAGGGGAGGAAGAGGAAAGGAGAGGAAGGGGAAAGAAGAGAAAAAAGAAAGAGGGAAAGAGAGAGACAGAGAAGGAGCGAGAGCGCTAGCGGCTTGAGGGGCGGAGGCGCTATGAGCCGGCTCCGTACGGCCGGGCCTGGCGCACCACAATGGCGCCCGCCACCCGCCGCCGCTTTTATAGCGGGAGGCGGTGCCCGCGTTAACGTCATCGCGCCGCCGCGCGCGCTCGGGGGTGGGAAACGGTGGTTGAGCGCCGCGCGCACGCGGGGGCGCGCGGGATTTGCGCGCGGTTCTGCGCATGCGCTGACAGAGAGTAGCGTGTCACGTGCTGAGCCCCACAGACCCCGGGGCGGATCCCCCAGAGCCCGGGGACCGTCGGTCCGGGAGGGTCCCGGCATCAGTCCAGGAGAGCCGAATCTCTCAAATCGCAGTTTTTTCTCATTTAATCAGAGCTCGATTCACGTAGTGCAACAAGCAGTGGTTGTTCCACATATCTTTCCACCTGTTATAGTGGGAAAGGCTTGGATGATTTCACAAATTCATGGAGTGTTTCCTGTGTGCAGTTACAGCAACTAATTTATAAGTTGCTGTATTATATTTTTCCTGTGCTATACAGATATTTTGACTTGCATGTAAATTTAGCTATTACACATCACTGTGTAGAAAATTCAAAAAGCCTTTTTTAAGTCTTGAATAGTCCAACACAGAGAGGAGCAGTATGAGAGATGTTGTATCTTGCCCCTGAGCCTACTGAAATAAAAACTCTCCTGGAAGTGTTGGGATGTAGCTCACACTCAGGATTTTCCATGTTTAGCTGTTCTGTTGGAGAATAAGCTCTGAAGCATCAGAGCTTTCTCAGAAACTGGTAAGTGGGAAAACTGTTTATTACTAAAGTGTCACAGTGTCTGAGCCTCTCCTCTGGACACCAACACCATTGCACTGAGTGGGGCATACATAGAACTAAAGGATGAATTTTACCGAAGACTTAAAATGTAAAAAGCCCCATTATTTAAGTTATTTGTGTCTCCTCTGGGATAACTGCAGGTTGTAGTGCCTAGTCCCAAAGATCCTCTCCCCACTATAGCTGGGTTCTGTTGTTTTCCCCTCCTGTTCTCCCCAGGAAATGACTCCCTGGCACAAATTTAAAAACCCTTGACTGGGGCATTCACCTTGTTATTAATGATACAGATTGATTGGGGGGGTTGAGAAATTAAACTCTTAAAGTTGTTAGAAAATACAGGCAAGAGGCAAGAGGCGATCGTGGAAGAATGCAGGGCCAAATCTACAAATGAAAAGAACATGCCAGCTCAGTCCTCAACGCGGGCTTTCAGAGGAAAATGGGCCCATCCCCAGACCGAATGGCTCAGTCCTCACAGCCCTCAACAGCTAAGATTATACTTGAGGCTTTCAGAGGAGAGTGAGCCCATCCCTGGATCAAAACAGCCAAAACTGCTCCTATTCAGGAGGGGACCCCGAAAACTTACATCTGGATGTCTGGGGACAGGGACCCTCTCTGCAACTGAAAGCAGGCTGAGCCAAACCCTCGGAACCCCATTCAGATTCGGCAAAAACACCATCAGAACCTGAATGAGAACACCATTTCTAAAGAAAATCCTGGCCCGAGGAAAAATAAACCGTATAAAAACTGGACTTTGGAAACCGCACGTCGGAGTGTGGATGATCACGGACCCAGCGCGGGCTGGTCTGATATCCGCCTCCCAGTTCGATCGAACTTGAACTCTGCTGTGACAGGAATTTTTGTCAGATTCATGAAAATTCGGCCAAATTGTGTCACCTTGTTGTTTTTGCTTGTTTTATTTTTTCTTTCTTTTGTATTGTCTTTTTGTTGCTTTTTGTTCAAGATCTCTATAATCTATCTAATCTTCATTTTAATAAAGTTTAGATCTTGATTAAGAGATCTGTGTCCTGATTTTTATAACAACCTAGAATTGTCTGTGGAGCTGCCAGTAAGACCCACTGGAAATAACCCCATTAGAGAGGTGTAGTTAAACCATCCCATGCCCGGTGAAGGCAGTGTGAAAGCCTGGACTAAAGTTCAAGGATAAGGAGGAAAACTCAGCCTGTTTTTAAGGGCTTCCCTGCAGGTGGTTGCTCCTCAGGACCAGAGCACTGAGGAACTGCCTCTTTCCAAATACCTGCCCTTCAGTGGTGTTTTCACAGCCCATAAAAGCTGCTGTCTCATGGGTGATGATGCTCATTTCAAAATCTCTGCCTCTCAGTATAAGAAATTTCTTTCCCTGTTGCAACAGGGAAAAATAAATTCTTGGCAAAAGTGTGATCCATGCAACCTCTGAGCTCTGAGCCCTCGACTGGTGTTTACATCAGCACTTTTTCTGGGAAGAACATCCCTGTGCCCTGGAGTTGGATGAAATGCAGCCTGTTCAGCTCAGGGAGGTACAGAGTGGGAATGATCACAGGCCTTGTGCTTCCCTTCCTGGCCGGTTTTTGTACATGCAGAGAGATGAGCTTTTTTTTTTTTTTTTTGCCCCTGCCCACCATGGGACCGCAGGTGGTGGAAAACAAAAGTACAGGAGGGAATTGATTCTCCTGTAATGAGACAACACAACAAACCCTCTCCCAAATGCAAAGTCAGGTTAGAAAAATCCCCAAACCAGTGGGCAACAAAGCAAGACTGGATTGAGACAGATCAAGAAAAGGACAAACAGCATTAGGAATGCATTTGCTGGATCAGGGAGTGTCTAGATATGAAAAGGAGACACAATTCCCTGCTTCTGGCTGGTGTGTGAGCAGATCCAGCATGCTCTCAGCACAGGCACCTCCGTGGGGCTGGGCCAGCACAGCTCCCAGAGCAGCTCCACAGGTGAGCCAGGGCCTCCACAGCCAGAGCCCCTTTGTCCAAAGCATCAGTGCCTGGCCCCTGTGCTCTTTGGAATATACAGAGGCTGTGACACACGGGAGGAGGAGTCCGTGTCCCACAGGATACTGATACGCCCGCAGTGGCTGTTGTGTCTTTCAGGCTTCCAGGGCCCTGATAATGTGATGGCTGTCGCTGGCTGTCTCAAGGCCCTTGGCAGGTGGCTGCAGAGTGAGATTTGCTGAGGCCACAAGAAAAAGGAGGGAGGATTCATTTTTGGATCTCATCCTTTTGTTTTGTTTTTCCATTTCTGTTCTTGAGAAGGAGCCAAGAGTCTTCAAGGTGCCTCCTCACTTGGTACCACATCTTCCTCTAGTGCCCTCTGAAGCCATTTGCAAATCTTTCCTTCTCACATCCCCTGCCCTTTTTTCAGTGTTTGTCTCCCACAATCAGTGATGTGTTTTTTGCATTTTGTTCTTACTCTAGCTTTCTCCCACCTTGGTTTTGGATTAGGACCAGCCTGGGGCCCAGAAGGTGAATGGCAAAACCTCCCCCTATTCCAAGGCCATTTAGGCACCTCTCCAGCCAGCCTTGCCTGTAATTAGGATGGCCTCACCCTTGTGCTGTCTCATTCCTCCTCTTTTGGTCTCTTGGAAATCCTGGAAGACAAGAACTGGCTGTAAAACAGTGACACAGTGACCAGAGGTGAACTTCATCTCTCCCACAGTCCAGGCAGGCTGGAAGAGATTGCTCAAAGCAGATGCAGATAAGATCCAATTACCTTCTCCATCCTTCCACATCAGTGCCTGACCTCTCTCTGTTGTGCCCTGTCATTTTTACACCCTTGATTGGCAGTCCTGTTCCTGGTGCCCACAAGCACACAGCAGGCTCAGCCCTGAATCCAGAGGGATGTCTGCTCCTGGGACTCAGGATAAACCCCCAAACCTGTGAGTTTTATCCTTTGATCCACCAAATCAGTTGGAGCTACACAACTGCAACTCTGTAGTTCAAGCTTTTGTTCCTTTTCCCTGGGCACTTAAGAGAAATGAAGACAGACGAGTATTGTGGTGTTTCTGTGCCACAGTGGAAGAAGGGAGGAGTGTCAGAAGAAGAAATTACATTTCATCTTTTTCCCTCCTAAGGGCAAAAAGCTCTGATCTCTCAGTACAAAAGTTCGAATCTGTAATTAATCATAATCTGTGACATGAAGCAGAGCTCTTGTAACCTTCTACAGGCCTTTTATTGTTAGTCCAATATAAATATCAGTGTAATTTGTCTGTCTTGTTGGGACCTAATACTTGGCTTGTGATTATTTCCTATAATCTGTTGTCAGAGGAGCCCTCAGTGTGAAATTCATGCTCGTTCTCCAGCCATGCCAGCAGCAGATGTGGCCATATATGAGTGGCTCATGAAAAGAGTCTAAAGTATGCATATTATGAATTTATTATCCACCAGCTGTGTGTTGCAAGACTGGTATCTCAGGATGCTGCTGTCAAATGTCCAACTGTTTCTGTTGCTCTTCCCTCTCCCCATTCTCGTCACACTTCTCTGACTGAGAATCCAGTTCTGAACCTGGGGCCTGCAGCAGACGCAAAATGGGCAGGTTTTCTCCCATTTTCTTGTAGCTCCTCTTGGGGAGCCCATAGGCACTGACATCAGAAGGATTCACGTTCAAAACGGCCCAACTCAGTTCAGGTGTTCCTGGGAGCTGGGTCCTTCACTGTTGGGGTCATTCCCAGCATCTCTGGGTGTCTCACCTTCACCTTCTTTGTGTTTGTGGGGAATGGAGGGAGAGCAGAAGGCAGGAGGTGTCCCTGTGGCACCTGAAAGCGTGGCCCTGTCCACAAGGGTCTGTTCTTGCACATGGCTTTTTCTCTCCAAAATTGAGGATCAGGGAGCATTGCAGGGGATAATGTTCTCTTCCATAGGATGGAGAGAAGAAAGCAAAGGGACAGAGAAACAATGTCTCAGAGGCCATGGCAAATCAGTGGGCAAACCCTCCAGCTGCAATTCCTAAGGATTTTAAGTCCTCTTCCCTGTTAGAACATGAAAAGCTATTGGCATCCAGTCATGGCACAAACTAAAACTGCCTTTCAGTTGGGTGGGGCATGGGTGATGTTATCAACTCCCAGGAGCTGATAAAGCAGCTCATCCATCTGCTGTGCCTTAGCACCTCCTTCAGAGCCATCCCAGCCACTGACTCCTGGGTTAGGATCAAAATGGGGCCTCCTGACATACGTAAAGAGCTGCTGAACTGACCGTGGCTGTTTCTGTGCAGCACTGCTAGGATGAGACTTTTTTCCACTGTTTCCTTTGCAAAATGTGAGGGAATGTCCTCATATGCCTTGTGGGTCCCCTGTGGGCTTGGTCTTTGCAGTGGCCAGTGCAGGAGAGCAGCCAAGCAGGGATGCACATGGGCTGTGCTGGCTCTCAGACTCCTGATCTCCTTCTGCCAATGGAAGCTCCCCCATGATCCCTCCATGCGAGCAGGGGTTCCCAGCATGGCTCAGAGTGGGTGTTGGTACAGCTAGAGCTCACACATGCTGTATCCTTGGGCTCTGAAAGTGTTTGTTCCTCTGCCCAGTGGTACCAGCTGATGTTTTGTGGGCTTATTACCTCTCCAACATGGTCACTCCAGCGAAAATTCTCTCTGTACTCCAGGTAGAAGAGGCAGGAGGTCCTGCCTGCTCCTAAGAAGGCTGTAGGAGGGATGCCATCAATTCTGTGCCCACAAAAAGCGCTAATTGGATTCTGAACCCAGATTTCTCATTTTATTCAGTTTGGGGACTGTATGAAAGGGCTGTCATCTCAGCTTCTGCTATGGGTACCTAGAGAAAATCAGCTGATCTCTCCACATGGGGTGTCTAGACCCAGCTGGCACACTGCTGGGTTAATAACATTGTGCTGCTTTGGGCTGGGGTGGGGTTAACCCTCCTCACAGTCACTGGTGTAGTCATCCCTTGGGATGTGCTTGGGATGTGTGCTGGAAACAGTCCTGCTAACTCGGGAGTGTTCTAGTTACTGAGGAGGGCGGGCACAGCCAGAGCTGTTCTGCTCCTTGCTCCTCTAGCAAGAGGAGTGCACAAGGAGTTGGGGGGGACACAGTGGGGACAGCTGAGCATAGCTGGCCCCAGGGACATCCCAGACCCAGGTAAAGCCAGGGAAGAAGGAGGAAGTGGGGGATATTCAGAGTGTGACAATTGCCATGTTACCGTGATGGAGCCTGGCTGTCCTGGGCATGGCTGAGCACCTCCCTGCCCATGGGAAGTGGGGAATTAATCCCTTGGTTTGCTTTGCCCGTGTGTGCAGCAGCCCTCAAGAGTGCTTTTTGGTGCCGGCTGTGGGGCTCCAAGCCTTCAAGATAGTGACAGGTTTGATTGGAATGTGCTGGGTGCAATCTATAGGTGTGAGTGCAGTTGAGCTGTTAATTGGCAGCTCCTGTGCTTGCTGGGGGCTCGGCTCACTGTCAGATTGCAGTCCTGTGCTCATTAGTGGCAGCTTTTGACATTCCCTGCTGGCTGTGGTGCCTATCCTCTCACTGTGCTGTGCCTGGGAACACCTGGATAACAGCCAGGGAGATGTGGCACCGCTGCTGTGTCTGTGCTGGGCAGGCTGGGGCTCCAGCTGAGCTCCAGCCATAGGGACTGGGACCTGAGAGGAGACTGTGCAGGAGCAGGTTCTCTCCTAAAGGAACTGGGACCTGGGGATGAGTCCACACAGGAGCAGGAGCCTGAAGTGTCTGATAACTCCACACCAGGGCAGCTACTTCTGGAAGTGTCTGGCTGTGGTCATGTCCATCTTGCAAAAGCTGTACTTCCAAAGGGATTGTGGCCCACGGATAAATCCATGCTGGAGAAGGGATACCTCAGGGCATCTGGTGCTGTGGGATAACTCCATGCTGCAGCAGGGACACCTTGAACATCCATGGCTGTGCATGAGGCTGTGCTGGAGCGTCTGAAACTGTGTGGCCATGGATTAGCACACACAGGGGGATGAAGGCAGGGGTAGGGCCAGTCCCAAAGGGAATGTGGCTATGGATAATGCCATGCTGGAGCAGCTGTGTCTCTGAAGGTGTTGTGGCCCCTGTATGAGGCCACACTGAAGCAGGTGCTACTCAGGGTTCTGTGGCTCTGGATAAGTCTGTGCCACAGCAGGTATATTCTGTGGAGACTGTGGCTCATGGATAAAGCTCCACTTGGAGCAGGGACACCCCCAAGGGACTGCAGTCTGTGATTAAATCCAAGCTGGAACAGGGGAAGGAGGGAAGAGCTCACTGCAGTGGTAAACCAAATAATCAGATCCAAAGAGGTGGAGATCATCATGGAAATACCTTTAAATTGTTGTAACTCAGGATTTGAGTTGCAGTTTATGGGAATTGCTACAGCAGGAACCACCTGAACCAGTGGAGGAACTACACAAGAAGCAGTTGCAGGGCAGCAGTAACCTGACCTGGGCTGCCTTTGGTGCCCAGGAGGTCCCCACAAACACCACTTCTCCAGCCCTGAGTGACCACCATGCCATGGAGCCTTGCAGGCTGACCCTCAACTCCTCCCAGAGCTGCACTTTGAATCAGTTAAGGGAATTGATTTGAGGTTCTAAAAACTGCAAAGGGAGAGATGTTGTCAACAACAGGGATGTTTTAGTTGTTGTTAAGCAGCGCTGGCACAGCCAGGGGCTGTTCTGCTCCTCACCTCAGTGATGTTACTGTAATGGAGCCTGTCTGTCCTGGGGGTGGCTGAGCCTGCCCTGGGGTAGTGGGGAATGAATTCCTTGGTTTGTTTTACTTGTGTGTGTGGATTTTACTTCCCTATTAAACTGTTCTTATCTCAACTCATTCGTTTTTTTCTCACTTTTAATTCTCTCCCCTGTCCCACAGGGGTGAGCAAGTGGCTGTGCAGGGTGAGCTGCCAGCTAGGACTAAACCATGACAGAAAAGTCACAGAACATGTGCGAAACGTCTGCCTGAGCTTGGACTAAAAACTGATGTGTTCAAGCCCAAATCCCCAGCCTCTGCTGCCTTACAAGGATATAAAAGATGACTGATAATTTTTATATGAATTCTGTGCAGGTCTTCTAGATATCCAATATCTGGAACAGCAAGGCAAGGATTCCCAGCTTATTTTTCTTTCAGGGATTCTCCAGGTGAAAATCTCAGATCAGTCCTGTCCCCTCAGGCAGAGCTGGGTGAAAGGATGTTCACATGGACTTCAGTTTGTCTGGCCACAGTGCTGGTGGTCATTTTCCAAACTGGGAATTTTAAAGAAGTTGTTTGTTTTTTTTTTTCCCGGCATTTTCATTTTAAAAACATATTGGGGTTTTATTCCTTTTCCTGCAAGGCTTCTTCCTGCGGTTCCTGCCACATTCCTTAGCGATTGTGCTAGCTGCCCAGCAGAGGGGTGTAGAAACCAGCACAGGCACCAAACCCGCTCCCATTGCTCCCAGTTCCTCATGGCCGCTGCCCCCAGATCCCATCCCTCTCTCTGCAGGGAGGTGATGGAGGGGGTGAGGAGGAGGCAGCCAAGCCACTCAGGAGCTGCTGGTGCCGCGGCCCAGAGCACAGCCCCGGTCTGGGCACATGCAGGGCTGTGCCTTGGCCATCACTCCTCGGGCACAGACAGTGCACAGACATGATGCCAGCCTGGCATTGCCCTCACCAGGGATGATGGCTGGAATCCTGAGGTGAGGGAACCCCCAGGAGTGCTCTGGGTTGTTCTGGGGGCTCCCAGCCTCTCCTGGATTTACTTGCTTAGAGTGTGTGGCTCATTGAGAAAGCTGCCACCTGGGTCTGCATCCAATGGTAATAAAGGTGTGTGGTGTCCCTTGGGAGCTCTGGCTGTCCTTTGACCTCACGGGTGACAGGAGCAGGCTGTGTGTGGTAGCTCCTCTCACATCCTGTCCTCCCCACCTTTGCAGGCTGCTCTGTCTGCGTACGGATGTGTGTTTTCCTAACGAGGCACTTCAGGGCCTTTCGAATCAGCTCCAAATTCCCTTCTCTCCATCTGCTTCCCAGCCTCTGTCCATCTGCTCTGTCAGGCCTGGCTGACATTTGTCACCGTGGGGTGGATTTTGGGCAGTCAGAGCTCACTGCCCATCCCCGATGTCCAGACCCGTGGCCAGGATGACCCTCAGTGCCCGGCCCCGCGGGATCTGTGCCCACCCAGCCCTGTCCCTGCCCTGGGTGCTCCACTCTCCCAGCCCTCCAGTGCCAGTGCTGGGGGATCTCAGGGTGGGGAGAGCCTGGTGTAGGCACGGGAGGGTGGGGATGGGACTCCACAACCTCAGTCTGGTCTGAGGATGGGGATTTGCTGGGTGCCTTTGTGTGCCTTCCTGGGGGACCTCTATTCCTTTCTCCAGTTATTTGCCTTCTGCGGGGGTTCAGCACTTTTGACTCTGAATAAAAGCCAGAAATTCCCTGGACTCCAGGAGCTGGATGAGTGGAGGGACTTTGTGACATTGCGGCAGAAGTGTTGAGTCATTAAACTGATGTCCCAAAAAATGCTCTTTGCATTAAGGAGATTAATCACAGATTTCTTTATTTAAAAAAAACAAACAACTCTTTAACTTCTGTGAATCCTTCCTGTGAGTCCTTCTCTGTGCTGCCCACGATACGTGGCCTCCTTGGCTCAAGCTGAAACTGATTTAGCATTAAAAATGCCATTCCCAACAGTATTAATAACACCTAAATCCTTATGGGTGGAAATCCAGAGAGCTGATCTCCTCTCTGGGAGGAGATCAAAGAGCTGATCTCCTCTCTGAAGCAGCCTGTCAGTGTTCCTTCCCGACCATGGGGAAGGGGCAGAGTTTACAGTAGTGGGAGCTGGAATAAAAAAATCTTTCCGGGATGAAGTGGAGGGTTAAGGCTTGGCAGCAGAACTCCTGACCTGCTGGTGCCCCCCCTTTAACCCAGCACTGCTGGGTCGTGGAGGCTGTGCCCAGGCCATTGGCTCTGATCAGCTCTGCCCCCCTGGTGGGTGGGAGGCTCGCCTTGGAATGTCAGCAAGGAGTTCAGCTGGAGCACCAGGATGAAGACAAGCAGGAGGGTGGAACCCTGCTGCTCCAGACTCTGGAGAAGACCCAGCTCCAGGAGGTCTGGGGAGGAGCTGTCAGGAGCTGTGACAGTGGTGCATGAGGTGATGTCCCTCTGGGACAGTGCTGGGGCACACTTGGAGGGATCTGGCACACAGGAGTGGGGCTGGGCTCGGCAGTGGCTTGTAGGCAGTGACCCTTCACTGCCCACGGAGGGAAAGAGTAATTCATTGATGCTGGCAGGACCTCAGAGCATTTCTGTCCAGTCAGGAGAGCAGCTCAGAGCTCAGCTGCTTATCCTGAGCATGTAATGAATGATACGAGACTTCCACACAAGGATAAACATTATCAAATAATGTATTCTTAGATCTTTATACGTGAGCAGAGATAGAGATTTATTCTCAGCAGTGCAAACTGCTTTCCATGAAGGTTGTATCTTCGGGCTTTGAATTAAGATGTGTTGAGTTTATTTTTCTCTGCCATAGCTTTATGTGACCAGACTTCAAAATTGACCTGGTAAATCCAGCAGAACATCTCTGGGCTGTGCTATGAGTAACAAAGAGATGTTTAATAGCCCACATAACTGGCTGGAAGAAAGACCCCAGTGCAGGTACACCTGGGCTGTCTTTTGGGCTGAGCTTACAGTGGCTGGGGTGGAAAGTGCCAAAAGGAGAAGAGTTTTGCACCTGTTGACACAGAGCAGATCAACCTGTTTGTGAATTTTTTCAAGAAAGAAAAAACACTGTAAGAGCAGTTTGTTAATTTGCTTCTCCCCTGATTTTACTGAGTTGATTTTTAGTTTCCTTCTATTTTGAGTGCATTACAGATGCTCATATTAAGAAGAGGTTTGCACTCATGGCTTAATTTTACCCTTTCCCCAAGATTTGCTGACAAGCCTGTTGATAAGAATGGCTTCGTTTTCGTTTAGTACAAACACAGATGGAAGAATATTTGGGTGTCTTAATAAAAAGATTGTCTGGGTCTCATCATTGTCTAGATGTCATTTAATAAGCTAAATATTCTTTTTTCTTTTTACAGCAAGTCCTGAAATGCATCCATAGAAAAATAAACCCATGGCTGTAGCATTTGCATAGTGTGAAGATGCAGGAACTGGCTGCATTCCTGGCACCTGGGTGGGGGCACAGCAGTGCAGAGGGATGCCCAGGGACAGCAGATCAGTGGGTTTTCACTGGGATGGGGTGTGGATCTGAGATTTTCCATGAGATGGCACAGAGGACTTTGAAAGACTCCTGCTGTCACTGTGGTGACCTCACCATCTGTTTTACATGTGGTGCTGTGGGTGATGTGCAGGGATTTCCCATTGCCTCCTTCATGCCTTGCTGCTCCATCAGGGAGCTGGGCTGAGCCTGGAGCAAGACACCCCCAACCCTGTCAGCAGGGGCAGTGCCATGGTGGAGACCCCGAGAGCCCCAGAGAAGGCCTGGCCCCAGGGGCAGGACCCTTATAAAGGAGCTGGTATCTGTATCAGGGAATTGCCTCACCAGCCACTGCAAAAAGCTGCTCCAGTGGCTTGTTTTCCACCTTGGGAATGAAGCCCTGGGATTAAGAAGCAACCTGGCCAGCTGAAAGTGAGCCTTCAAGTCCTTACAGAAATTCCAATCTCCCAGGATGCACCTAAGCATGCCCTAGGCCAGGACTTAATGCAGGCCTGGCTTACAACCCCTGCAGGAAACCCACAGGACAGGTAGGTGCAGCCAGGGGATACAGGGATGTAGGGAGAAAAGCAGAGTGTGCAGGGTGAGAAGTGGTGGTGTTAAATATGGAAACACATCAAGCTGCTTGTGGGGGTAGCGGGGGAGGAGAGCTGGGTTTGTTTAGGCAATCCTGGAGCAGGGTCTCTGCATCTCCTCTCTGCACTCCAGCACAGGGAGAGCTCTGGGAAGGTGAGTCAGAGCCTGGTCTGGCCCCCTGTGCCTGTGCCATGTGTCCTCTCCAGGGTAAGAGACCCCTGAGGTGAGCACAGGGGTGAAGTTCAGCCCAGAAGTGACACTTGACATGCAAAATGCCTCGCTCAGCAACGTGAAGAAGCAATCAGCCTGTCTGCACGTGACCTTCCCTGCTGCTGGTGATCGATCTGGAGACATCAGCACCTTCTAATAATGCTGCAGTGCCAGGGGGAGATGGAAAATAGATTGTTTGGCCTGCCCCTGTCTGAGAGCAGTGACTCAGGGAAGCTCTTCACTCAGGGATGAGCACCCACCTGACACCTCACAAGCTGTCACCCCCTGGGACCTGGTAGTCCCCAAGTGCAGTGTTGGGCTGCAGGCAGCTCCCCACCATCCTGTGGGCTCTCCACAGGGTGGGAAGGAAGATCCCAGAGTGGCAGCCCAGGGTCCTGCAGGTTCAGAGAGCAATGGCTGACTTTGCAGCCAAGTGGATGGACCAAGAATGTGAGGTGCTGGGGCAGGACGTGCTCCCAGGGAAGGTGGCAGGTATTGTAGTGCTGTCCCCAGCCCTCAGAAATGTCAGTACCAGTCACTGCTGGGATGAGGCCAGATGGAGAGACCAGGAGGTATTCATTGCTAGGCCATTATTTGACCTGCAATACCTTTTACTTGGGTAGAGACAAAGGGAAATAAAGCAGCAGCTCGGACTGTCCCATCCCATTCATACATTGCATCCTCAGTGGTGTAGCCTGCAGAGCCAGGCTGATCATGGTCAGGGGGTTTTCCTGGGTTTATTCCTGCGGATGGATCACTGGACACACCAACTTCTTTTGGAGTGGTTTGGGATTGGGGTAGTTTTCCCAGTCATCTTTTTTTACCTGTACATTTCCACACCAAAGAGCTTTTGTGGTTGCTGATGTGAGTCTGGCCCTGTGCCATCAGCTTTTACCAGAGACCAGCCAGTGCTCACCTGCATCTCTCATCCAGCAGCCCTTGAGAGGCCAGCCAAGCTCTCCTCTGGGACATCCTAACCTGAGCCTCTTCCTCCAGAAGGTAGGCAGGGATGCCCTGCTCAGGCTCCCCTTTGCCTCTCATCCCTGGATCCTTCTAGAACTTAGTTAAAGTACAGTTCTCACTGAGCTTGCAGTAGCCAGGGCCAGGTCACCACCTCATCCCTCAGCCCTGTGTGAGGAGCAGCAGCAGCACTTGGGTGCCTCAGGGGTCTGGGCTGCATCCTGGCACGGGGGGCCATCAGACACCCTGTGAGAGCCTGAGCTGTGTAATCAGCTCTCATTAATGTCAAGCCTTGGATAAGCTTTGGGATATTATAAATGGACCCGGCTGGAGCAGTCACTGCTGGCTGTGGTGCCCCATGGAGATGCTCATGGGGCCCTGCTACAGAGTTTCTTTTTCTCTCATGGAATGTTAAAGGTCAGAAAAGTCCTCTCAGATCATCGAGTCCAACCCCTCCCCCAGCACTGCCAAGGCCACCACTAGCCCATGCCCTCAAGTGTCAGGTACACACAGCTTTTGATGTCACCAGGGGTGGTGACTTCACCACTGCCCTGGACAGTTGTGCCAGTACCTGAGCACCCTTTCTGTGAAGAAATTTTCTGAAATATCCAATCTAAACCTTCCTCTAGCACAGGTTAAGTCCATTTCCTCTCATCCTGTCCCTGTTCCCTGGGAGCAGAGCCTGACCTCCACCTGGCTGTCCCCTCCTGTCAGGGAGTTGTGCAGAGCCAGAAGGTCCCCCCTGAGCCTCCTTCTCTCCAGGCTGAGCCTCTCAGCCAATCCTGGTGCTCCAGCCCATTCTCCAGCCCTGTTCCCTTCTCTGGACACACTCCAGCCCCTCAAGGACTCTCTTTTTGTCAGGGTTCCAGAACTGAGGTATGACCTCAGCAGTGCCCAGCACAGGGGGCAGGCACTGCCCCGGCCCTCTGGCCACACCATGGCTGGTACAAGCCAGGTGCCACTGGCCCCTTGCCCCCCTGAGGACACCGGTGGGGGGCTCCTGCACTCCCCAGCTGTGGTGCAGTGACTTTGTCAGCTCCATAGTGCTGGGACTCCACTGGGATTTCTGCTTTGCTCAGTTGTTCAGGCACCGATGTGTGAGTTACTGGGAGCTTCCTACATCCAGCTGATGTCCTCTGGTCCTCCTACACGGAGGGGCTGGATAGTGGTTACTGCTCCAGCAGCTGCCTGTTGGGTTTCTCCGATTCATGCCAAGTTAGCACAAAATGATCAAAGCAGCCAGTCAAAACTCTTTCTTTTTCCCTGCAGATCATTGGTGGCAGAGATTTTGATCCCTTTGAAGAGAAGAGCTAATTAACAACTCGCTGAATTAAGTAGAAGGTGCAGCGTCTGCACTGACTTTTTGCGTTTTCGGGGCTGTCACGAAGATTACTCATCCCGAGGAAATAATCGTTTCCATAGCGACTGATTTACTTGGTAGGGGAAGAAATGGAGACACAAATAACAAAGACAAAGGCCAAATCTATAATGCAAAGAGGCGGATGCAAACACAATAAACCCCAGGCTGCAGTGGGATGGTGTGAGTGGGATCCCAGGAGAAAGGGAGAGTGGGAAGGACTTTGACAGGGTGAGGGGCTGCAGGGCTTGGTGCAAGCATCTCCTCCAGGAGGTTCAGGTGGTTGCTACTGCAGGATTTCTTGCTCAGCAACTGCCACAGGCCTCCTTAAAAGCACAGAGATTTTCAAGCTAGCCCAGGATGTGCAGAAAGAGCAGTGTTTGGAAGATAAGCAGGAATTGAATCTTCTCTTCACCTCTGCTGTGGGATCACACCTGACTTCATCCAGGTGATTCACCAGGCTTTTGCCTTATCCTGGCTGCAAGTCCTGTTTTTATCACCCTGAAATTCAGCGATCCCATACACAAGAGCCAACTGCCTCCCCCTGCCAGCACCAGCTCCATGTTGACTCCTGAATTACAGGGACTGCAGAGGAATGTGCCTGGAGCAGCCTGGCCACAGCCCACAGCACCCAGCTCGCAGCCCCGGGCAGAGCTGCGGGCTCCAAACATTTCACATTCCAGCCTTCTGGAGCCCATTAACCACAGGGCTGGGGATGGGTTGGGTGAGCAGCCGTGAGGGCTGGCCTGGATATATTTATCCACTATCAGTGCAGGAGGGGGATACTTTGACCTCTGAGATCAAACAACAACCTATTTTACAGTCACTGCTTGAGAAGTCCTTGCTTCTTCCACCACATTTCTCTCTTTATCTTTGAGAGCAGAGTAAACCTGGTGGGGGACAGGATTTACCAGTGCAATGGTCCAGCACGGGCCCAGGTTCCCAGCTCAGCAGAAGCACCATGTGGTACAAATACTGCACGAGGCCCAGAAAATGACAGGTCCCGTTTCCAAAGCCCCCAGCATTGCCCAGCATCTCCCTGGTAAGAGTCCTGGGCCAGCCTGATGCCAAAGTGTCCAGGATTCATGGAATCACACGATGGTTTGGGTTGGAGGGATCTTAAAGGTCATCTCATTCCACTCCCTGCCATGGGCAGGGACACCTTCCACGAGATTAGGTTGCTCCGAATCCCATCCAGCCTGATCTTGGACACTTCTAGGGATGGGGTTGATTTGGTTCCTGGTGGTTTGGCCGGAATAAGGTCTGACAAGAGGCCTACACACATTAGACCCAGGTGACATGAATGGCTGATCCCAGGTGACATGAATGCTGGAATCCATCAGCATCCCATGACCAATATAACCAGCCCTATAAGCAGAAATACTCTGGCTTTACCACTCCCGAGTCTGAAGCCTTTGGAACCCAGAGCTTCTTCCAGGCTTTCTGCATCAGGGTCAAATGAAACATGGCAAAATTTTATATGAGTTGTTTAATAAACAGACAGATCTGAGCTGCTCCCCTGAGGTCCCCAGTCACAGCTGTAGGTGTGTGCATGGGGAACACGAGTCCTACAGGATTCTTGAGGCTGAAAGAATTGGAACTGCTCAGCCTGAACAAGAAAAGGCTCTGTGGAGGCCTCAGAGCCCCTTCCAGTGCCTAAAAGAGCTCCAGGAGAGTTGGAGAGAGCCTTGAGATAAGGGCCTGGAGGGACAGGACAAGGGGGAATGGCTCCCCACTGCCAGAGGGCAGGGCTAGATGGGATACTGGGAGGGAATTGTTCCCTGTGAGGGAAGTGAGGCTTTGGCACAGGGTGCCCAGAGCAGCTGTGGCTGGCCCTGGATCCCTGGCAGTGTCCAAGGCCATAATGGATGGGTCTTGGAGCACCCTGGGATAGTGGAAGGTGTCCCTGCCCATGGCAGGGAGGTGGAATCACCTGTAAGGTTGCTTCCAAACAATCCTGGGATTCTGTGATTCTTTTATGAATCTTCTATGATTCTTCTTGGAAGGTGCCTCCAACCCAGCAGCCACAGTGCTGCCTGGAACTCGTGGGAAGTTTGGCAGCAGGGAGGGCTGAGGGAAGGCGTGAGGAAGGAGATACTGTGCTGAATAAAAGTGCTTGAACGAGGAGGGTTGATACTGGCAATTCCCTTCTGGCTCTGGCTCCAGAGCTCCACGAGCTGTGGATAAATGCTCCTGCCAGGTGTCAGACAGACCTGAGGTTTCGGGGTTGTGACAGCCTCTGTGCTCTTGCTGCTGGGCTCTCCCCTGTCAGAGCCATCCTGTAGAGCTACAAGCTGGCAAGGAGGATTCCATTCCTTGTTCCTTGGTCTTCTCTCTGAAGAAAAGGACCTGGAAGTGCCACGGCAGCAGCGGGACTGAAGCTCTGGCTCTCGCTTGGCAGCCACTCCCCTCGCTGCATCCCGAGCTCCCTGCAGAGTGTGCAGCCTTACAAAACACACCTCCTGCCTGCTCGAGTGCCTCTGCCTCCTGCAAATATCCCTGAGGTCGCTTACGTAAACCAGGGCTGGTTTGCTGAGGGAGAAGATCATTTCCAAGGAATATGAGACACAACATCGCTGCTGCCCAAGGTAAACCTGAACCCCGGTGTTTGGGGCAGCAGGAAGGAGGGGCAGATTAGGATGGATGAGTCTTTCCTCTGTAGAAAAACCTCTTCAAGAGAAAAATGTACATTTCTTCTCATGGGCCCCCCTCCTGCATTCCAATATCTTTCCCTAGAGACAATCCCAGATGTGCTTCTCCTGTGTCCAGAGGCCACATCAAGCCTGGAGGCAAGGGGAGAGTGACTTTCTTTGTTGGTCATCCTTGTTCAGGTCATTTGTGCAGATCATCTGCCTTCTGCTGAGGACTGAAGGCAAATACAGCACTGCATGAGATTTTGGGGGAGGCAGATGGTTCAGACATGACTGCCCTCAAATCATTCTTCTTTTTGGCCACCACAGAGGTATCCTGGCATAGCCAGGTAGGTCAGGATTTCCAAAAGCTGCCACTGACTGAAAGGGTGGCACTGGCACAGCTGCCCAGGGCAGTGGTGGATTCACCATCCGTGGAACTGTTCCAATGGTGTGTGGATGTGGCACTTGGGAACGTGGGAATTGGGTAGTGTTGAGTTAAGGGGTGGACTTAACTTATCCTTTCCAGCCTTAATGAGTCTGTGATTCTCTGCACAAAGGAGTTTATTGGACTGGGCAGTCAGTGGTCAGAACTTCCCTCCAGGAGTGGAACACACCTGCTGGTGGGACAGGCTGGATGCTGGGCCCTCCATGGGTGGCACTTAAGTGAACCCTCATATGGGGCTGGGTGTGCCAGCTCAGGACAGCTCAGGACCTCCCAGGCCACCTGATGGACACAGCCCTTGGAAAGGCATCCCCTAGTGTGGCTGTGGCTGTGTTTGCTAGCATGTTGCAAAGCAGGGATTTCAAGGTAGCTTAATGCCATCATCCCAGATACTGGGGTGCTGCTTTTAGCAGTAAAAAAATGTTTAATAGCAGGATGGCAAATTCCCTCTCACTATTTTTGGGTCTGGGATGTATTCAAGCAAATCCTTTCTTTTAAAAACCTGTGGGGATTTTTCTGCAAAAAGTGGGGATCATTAGTGTTGGGAAAAGAGCTGCCAGGAGCAAAGGGCACCTTGGCAGCACTGCAGCAATGTCTGAGTTCTAGGGCTGGAGCTATGGAATGGGAGAAATACAGAAAGGCAAGGAATGGCATCGGGATGGGGATGGGAATGAGATGGGGATGGGATGCACTGTCCTTCACCAGGGAGACTTTTTGCACAGGCAGATTGTGATAGGAAGGAAGGGTTTTAAAGTAAAAAAGGAGAGATTTAGATGAGATGTTAGGAAGAAATTCCTCCCTGTGAGGATGAGGAGGCCCTGGCACAGGGTGCCCAGAGAAGCTGTGGCTGCCCCTGGATCCCTGGAAGTGTCCCAGGCCAGGTTGGATGTGGGTTGGAGCAACCTGGGATAGTGGAAGATGTCCCTGCTCGGGACAGGGGGGTGGGACTGGATAGTCTGTAATGTTTTTCCAACCCAGTCCATTCCATGACTCCTCTGTCGGGTGCAGAATGCCAGGCTGTGTCTGGGCTCCAGGTGTCTGTCCCTGGTGGGTTGGTGGCCTCAGGTGGTGCCTTCGATGTGGGGCGAAAGTCCAGATCCCACTCCACTGGAACACAAAGCTGTGCTGACAGACCCTCGTGACAAAAGGCTTTTGGCTGTCACATCCCCCAGCACCTCCAAGTCTGACAGTGATGTGGCAGAGCCTGGGCTGCTCTGACCTGCAGCTGCTGCTGCGGGGCTGGCTCAGACATCAGCTTGTGGCTGTGTCATTTCCATTTTCTTTGATTTCCTCCTGCTGCTGGTCCCTCCCTCCCCAGTCCCTCTGATAAGAAATGAACTATTGATTCACAAGCAGCATTTCAGAGGAGAGCACTCTCCTGGCCTCCACTGCAGGTGGGAATAACAGGATTAAATGTTGTGGTTCATGCTGGATCTGGGTCTGGCTTGGACCCAAGCAGAGGTCCAGCCCAAAGGGCCGGTTCCCCCTGAGCCCTTCCTGACCCAGGTCCTCCGTGGCTTCTGCCTGAGCCTCTGGGCCTGTGGAGCTGCACCCAGGGGTGCAGTGGAAGGGCTGACTGAGCCAGGGTGGCTCCTGCAAAGGCTCCTCCTGCCTGGGCCACGGGCTGGCACACTCCGGGGCTTCAACCAGCAGAAAGTAAAACCTCCTGCCCCGGTGTGTCCTTTGTGTCCCTGCTCTTCTGGTAGCTGTCTGTGCAAGTGGAGTCCAGGGCCTTGGATGGCAGGGAGTCATCCTGGTACTTGATACAAGGACCTCCCTCCCCCACAGGGAGCTCTGAACGTTAATTATCTCTAAGGAAACATTAATTTGACTGTTTCCAGCTTTCCTGATCACTGCCTCCATGCAGGCCGCGGGAGAACAGGACTTGCTTTTCTAGTAAGGACCCTGAGATTTTCCATGTAACCTGATTTCTTCTTCCTGTTTCTACCCCACAGAATATTCTCAGAAGAAAATTACTTTTTTCCTTTCCCCACCCTCCTGCCTCAGAGAGGCTACTCAGCTCAGCCCAGTGGGCCACTGCACAGCCCCGGCCTTGGGTGGGGCTGAGAGCAGGGCTCAGGCTCTCCTCGGGGCTCTCCATCCTTTTGTCCAGACAGGAACCTGCCAGAGTTCAAAGAGCATTTGGAAAACACCCTCAGGCACATGATGCGATTGTTGGGGTGTCCTGTGCAGGGCAAGGAGCTGGATTTGATGTGGGTCCCTTCCAACTGAGGGTATTCTGTGAACCTGACCCTTGCAGACCCCACAGGGAGCCTTTAGCATCCAACCATGGGGAAGCTCTGCTCTCAGGAGACCGTGCATGGTTGCCTTCCCTGCAGAGCATCCAGCTGTGCTTCAGAGGAGGTGGGAGAAGTGCGTTTGTGCCCGCGTGGGGACAGCAATCGAGGGTTGGTGGCCTCGGTCGGAGAGTGACTCCTGCATTTCCCCACCTGCCAGAGACCATGATTTGGACCCATAGGACTCCTCTGGGATACTGGGAAGCTTCAATTCACCAGGATGCACAGGGTGCTTGGAGTGCCTGAGCAGGGAGGTACTTGAGGAGCAGCCAATTAGCTCAATATAATGAGCCTTAAATACTCGACTTGTCATCCCCCTCTTCTAGCTGCTGCCTTCTTTGTGCTCAGCCCTGCATCCAGGTTTCCATAGGCATTCACTCCTCTTTTTGCTTCTGTGATTACTTATAATTCCTGTTTAAATTCTTCTCATTTTCACAGTGTAATTAGGCAGATGAGCGTCTTTTGTTCTGCAGTCAAAAAGCAATTAGCTGTGCTTTTTGCTTGGTGGTTGTTTTTTAATTAGGACTTTGTTGATGGCTTTTGTCCTCAACACAAAATAAGGGTTGAGGGGTTTATGGGCTGCAACTGCTGCCCAGGGCGAGAGGGACTCCCTGCCTGCCTGCCTGGGGAGGTGGCCCAGAGCTGTCCTTGCCATTCACTCCCAGCAGCCACAGCTGTGTCCCAGCCACTGAGCTCCCGTCCCAAGGTGTCTGTGCAGGAACGCTCCTGGGGTGAGGCAGCTCCAAGAATCACAGGCTATCCTGAGCTGGAAGGGACCCACTGGGATTGTCAACTCCAATTCCTGACCCTGCACAGACACCCCAACAATCCCACCCTGTGCCTCCAGAGCCTTGTCCAGTTGTTGCTGCAGATGGTCAGTGCTTGTTGTGATGCCCCACAGATGCTCCTGGGGGTTTGTTGTGCACTTCTTTTTCTCTCACAGAATCACAGAACTGTTTACATTGGAAAAGGTCATCGAGCCCAACCATTAACCCAGCACTGCCAAGCCCACCACTAAACCATCTCTCCAAGTGCCACACACAGATATTTTTTTTAACATTTCCAGCCATAGTGACTCCACAGTCTGTTCAAATGCCTGATCACACTTTCAATGAAAAGATTTTTCCCAATATCCAATTTAACAGCCCCTCTGCCACTTGAGGCCATTTTCTCTCCTCCTGTCCCTTGTTCCCTGGGAGCAGAGCCCGACCCTCACCTGGCTGCACCTTCCTGTCACAGGGAGTTGTACAGAGCCAAAAGATCCCCCCTGGGCCTCCTTCTCTCCAGGCTGAGTCCCCCCAGCTCCCTCAGGCGCTCCTCATCACACCTGTGCTCCAGGAGATCACCCTGTTCATGTGAGCCCTTCCAGCTGGTCAAGGTTTAAGTAGCTCAGCAGATTTCCTTAAAAAACTGGAGCATTCCAAATCCCAGCTCTGTTCCTGCAGAGTGAACAGTCTCTTCTTCTCAGCTCAGGGGCTGCTGAATGAGTGTGAGACAAAGGCACTGCGTCTCATCTCACTGTGGCTTTTGGGATTGCATGTTAATCACAGCAAATATCCCTATGGGCAGAGCCCTCATCAGAAATAGAGATATTTTTAATACAGGATACCCACTAGTTGATGAGGTTAACCCAAATTTCCTCATTGCACCCTTCACCTCCCCTTAAACTCTGCCTTCCTAATGGCACTGAGACACGGCCCCGTGTCCCTTCCCTCGCTGCATGGCTGAGCAGCCCCATGACCCCAATGCTCAGACAGACCCTGGGGCCCTTGTGAAAGCTCAGTCCATGCTGTGGATCCCTGGGAATGGCCATGCCATCCCAGCCTGGCCCTCCAGCCCCTTTCTCCAGCCTTTGGGGTTTTGCTGTCCTGCACAGGGTGCACAGGGGAGGAGCTCTGCAGCTCCTGCAGTGCCACAGGGAGCTGAGAGGAGTGGATGGAAGAGCTGATGGGAAGGACAGTGCTGTGTGGGTGTGCTGGCATCAGGCACAGCAGGACACTGGGATGGGGGCTGTGCTGTGCCAAGGGAAGCTGTGGCCCCCGGGTGGCAATGCCAGGGGGATGCTGTGATGGGGAGCAGGAATCTCAGCTCCTTCCACATCCCATAGCCAGGTCCTGGGGTGCTCCCAGCACCTGGGAATTGCTTTGTGGGGAGGTCTCCCTCCCCTCGTGGGGGGCAGTGAGCTGTGCTGCCCATGCAGAGATGAGCAGGAGTGGGTGACTTCCAGGAGAAAGGTGGCCATGGCTGGGTGACTTCCAGGGGGAAGGGGCTGTCCTGGTTTATGGCCAGTTCTCAGGACCCCAGCCTGTCTCCCTGCCTCTCCCCACAGCAGGGCAGGGCCGGGGCTGCCTCGGGGGCCCAGCAGAGGTGGGGGGTGTTTGTGGTCTAAGTGTGGGCATCCGTAGAGGGGTTTGTAGCTGTATCTCAAAGTGTTTGGGGGAAAAACCAGAGCAGGTGCCCAGCACCCTGCAAAGGGGTGGCAGTGGGTGTTGGGGGGATCTCCCCACCCCTGGCACACACCCCCTGCTCACAGCTGCTCTCACGTTACTGGCACAGTCGATGCTGAGAGCCAGTTCTGGTTTTTCCCAAGGCAGCCAGATGATGGGAGCTGTTTCACCTGCCAACATCAGCACAACCCTGCTGCTAAAATCACCCTCCCCAGGGGCTGCTGGCAGCAGCTGAATATTCCTTTCCAGGAGCACTGTCACAGTGTTAGGGGGGACACAAACCCTGAAGCGTCACGTCGACATTGATTTGTTTCCTCATGTTGAATTTTAGGTAAAGTGGTTTGGGGGCTGATTTCTGTGGGAAGATGCAAATTAATGCCGTATTTAAATCCTGTTGGAGGGACCTGTTAAGGGTCAGGGTGGGCAGAACACCCAGCCAGAGCACTCCTGGTGCCACCTGATGAGGTGTGGCAATCACCACAGCGCTGGGCTCCGGGGTCTCTGCCAATGGAAGGAGAGGTGACAGCCAGGGATGCTTCCATGCCAAACCGTCCTACCCTCTGGCTCTTCTATTTCTTGCCTTTTTTGCCATATTTCAGGTGTCTCAGATAATGGCTGTGGCCATCAGTCGAATGTTCGATTCAGTGCTATGAGCAGCAGGTACTTCCTGATGGAGATTATTTCCATGGAATAACACAAAGCTCCATCTGCAGAGCGGCTCTCCTGGAGAATAAAGACAGCTTGGGCTGTGCGGGAGCCAGGACAAAGCCCACTCCCGGCTTGTAATCCCCTGGAAGCCACTCAGTAGCCCTTGAGCAGGGTGTGAGGGGGCAGGGCTGTGTGCCAGCCCTCTCCTTGCAGCCCAGGCGCTATCCCAGATGCATTATTTAACAAAAGGTGTGAGTCCGGCTCTTTGCACTGGCTGAAAGCAAAATCACAGCCATTCGAAGCGGCTCCTTTGGAACCTAAAATTATCTTCACATCATATTTCTTCTCCAGTGGTGCCAGCATTACATTTTCTCAAATTCTGAGTCAGACGTCAGGAGAAAGAAAATGTAATTGGCTCAAATATAGAATCACAGAATCATTCCGTTTGGAAAGACCTCTAAGACAATCAAGTCCAACCATTAACCCAGCACTGCTCTGTTCACCACTAAACTATGTCCCCAGATCCCCATCCACAGGCCTTTTGACCATTTCCAGAGTTTGGTGAACACTTCCAGGGATAGTAAAACATTTTGTAATACCCAGGGATATGATACAGTTTTGAAAATGATCACAGTGTCAGGCTGGTTTTCTCCTTTCTGCTGCCTCTAAGCCTTTAAGACACTCTGAAGCTGAAGTTTGGGGTGTGGAGCTACAGGATTTTGCTGTTCCTTTATGTTTTAACAGGCCATTGCTGACCTGCTGGGGTGCCCATGGTGACCCTGTGACCCCTGGCTGTCGCTGCTGTGATATCCAGCTGGGGCTGTGTGTGGGAACCCCTTATTCCCTATTTCTTGACACATTCCCTGAAAAAGCCACGAGCCCTCAGCATTTTACTGGAAAATAAAGAGGAGCAAACCTGCCCATTCCTTGGTGCTGGTGAAAACAGGGTGGCCCTGTCCTGTGCTGGGGTGTTTGCCTGTTGTCCTCTCCCACCCCAGGGTGCTGGAGCAATGGGTGCCATTGGTGCTGGCTGTGCTGGGGATGGGGACATGGCAGAGGTGCTCCTTGCCCCGGGGCCAGGGCCATGCCTGCCTCCCTGCCCTGAGTGCCAGGGCAGCTGCTCCTCATGCCCAGCATCTTCTCATGGAAACCTCTGCCCACTCAGCCCCTCCCCTGTGCTGCTACCCTTGTATGGAGCCCCCCAAACCTCTGCCCCCTCTCCCCAGGCACATGTGGTGAGCCTCATTTAGAGCTCACAAAAGTCCAAACTTGCTTCTTCATTTACATGAGGACATGGAAGAAATTACAGTGGCCACTGTCTTTTCCAGACCTGCTGTGCTGACCATGAGCTGTGGCAGGTGATGTGACAGTCACTACTGGCACCACTGCCACTGCTGCCACTGCTGCTGCCACTGCTGTCCCTGCTGCCACTGCTGCTGCTGCCAAGCAACCTCAGGCTCTGTTGTCCCTCTGCCTCAAGCCATCCTCCCATGTGACCAGACTGGAGGGAACGGCTGCAGTGGTGTCAGGGGGGTTTAGGCTGGATTTCAGGGAAAGGTTCTTCCCCCAGAGGGTGCTGGGCACTGCCCAGGCTCCCCAGGGAATGGGCACGGCCCCGAGGCTGCCAGAGCTCCAGGAGCCTTTGGACAGCTCTGCCAGGGATGCCCAGGGTGGGATTTTGGGGTGTCTGTGCACGGCCAGGGGTTGGACTGGATAATCCTATGGGGTCCCTTCCCACTCAGGTTATTCCATGGTCCGTGAATTCCTCTCACCACTTTCCCCATGAACTGGAGCCCCTTTCCTCTGGTGTTTCTCATACTGCAGTGAAACCAAAAGGCCCCTCCCATGCTGTGCAGAGAGAAATGGTTGGTTTGGGAAGATTTGTATGAAAAATGAAGGAATGGGACAGCTGCAGGGAGCACACTGCAGTTCCCCCCCACTCAGGACATGGGAGACCCCTGAGCCACCTCAGGCTGAGGTAGCCCAGCTCACACAGGGGGACTGAACACCTTCCTCCAGGACATTTCTCTGGAACCTGTTTCACTGAAATCAGACTTTATGAATTGTCCATGTCGGTGACTTTTGCTTTTGAGACAAGTTCTTTAAAAATCCTTCCTTTCAAGGACATTTTTATTCCAAGAGCACATTTTCTATTGTGAATTATATAATGGTGTAACATTTTAAAGTATCAGAAGAAAATGTACCAACTTTTTTAGGATACACACTTCCAAAATTTTTTTGGGGGATGAAAATATGAATGTGCCTTTTTTTCCCCTTTTACCCATACGTCTTTGGAAGAATTTAAAAATGTCCGAATTTTCTGGAAAATGATGGTCCTGCTTCCCTCTCTCCTGGGGCTCTGGGTGGGAAATATCTGAGCTTTTCCTTGAGTGGTTTCCAGGGGTGCCTGCGACTGATCCCTGTGCACAGGTTGGATGTTGTCATGTTTATCCTGCCTGGGTGACCACCCTCCCCTTTGGGCAGTCCCACAGAGCTCTTGGCAGGTT
The DNA here is from genome assembly GCA_008694505.1 of Cyanoderma ruficeps. Lineage (NCBI taxonomy): Eukaryota > Metazoa > Chordata > Aves > Passeriformes > Timaliidae > Cyanoderma > Cyanoderma ruficeps. The sequence goes on along the minus strand of VZDJ01000037.1, from coordinate 1,341,573 downwards.
CTCTGCAGCTCCCGGGCCTCGTGGCAGGTGTCCACCCGTGTCCTCCCCGGTGTCCATCGTGTCCAAAGGTGGCAGGAGTGGGGACAGTGGTGGTGAGGGCTGGAGGAGCAGCCCTGGGTGCTGGGACTGTCTCTGCCCCTCGGGGAGAGAATCCGAGCTCTGCCCATTGATGGCTGCTGCCGCCCCTGTGCCGGACGCCAAGGCAGGCTCGGCCTAGGGCGCCGCTGTCCCAGCCCTTCCCGTGCCCGCCTGGCTCCCTCAGCCCCTCGCTGTGTTTGCAGCTCTGCCGAGGGGGGAAATTATCACCTCAAAGGGAGCACAAGTTCCCTCCCCACTCCCGGTGCTGCCTGGGGGCTTTGGAAAGAGGTGAGTGACTCCTGCTCCCCTCCCGCTCCAGACATGGTAATTAAAGCCTTCATTAGCAGCCTCCCTCCTCTGGAACCAAGAGCCTTTCCCTTTCGGTAGGGACAGAGAACTTGGACATAAGGACCGAGATTTGGTGTCACAATCCCGGCTCAGCTTGGCAAGAGGGAAGGGAAGGGAAGGGAAGGGAAGGGAAGGGAAGGGAAGGGAAGGGAAGGGAAGGGAAGGGAAGGGAAGGGAAGGGAAGGGTCTCCAAGTGGCACATTCACACAGCTTTTGAACACTTACAGGGACTGTCACTGGCCAGTGCCTGGCCACCCTTTCCATGAAAAAATTCCTCCTGATGTTCAATCTGAATCTTCTCTGGCACAGCCTGGGGCTGTTTCCTCTTGTCCTGTCCCTCGTTCCCTGGAAGCACAGCCCGACCCCCACCTGGCTGCACCTTCCTGTCACAGGGAGATGTAAAGAGCCAGAAGGTGCCCCCTGAGCCTCCTTTCCTCCAGGCTGAGCCCCCCCAGCTCCCTCAGCCACTCCTTGTCACACCTGTGCTCCAGACCCTTCCCCAGCTCTGTTCCCTTCTCTGGATACACTCCAGCCCCTCCATGTCTTTCTTGTCCTGCAGGGCTTAAATTATGAGGAAGTTTCTCCCAACTGTAAGTTGCTTTAAAAATGAGAATATATTGATTTCTCTTCTGCCTGAACTCTCTCCTCAGCCCTCAGCATTCAGTGTGGCCCTCAGAGGGGCTGGTCCCTGCAGGGATGGGCTCCGATGATGGATCTGAGTGTCTGCAGTCACTGCTTTGCTTTGACCAGGTACAATTCCAGCTGGGGTGTGCCAGGTTTTTCTGACACTTATGGAGAGGTAGAGTGAGAGACTGAAACAGGTTCCATTTGGGAACCCAGATGCGGCTCCTTCCCTGTAAAAACAGGGACAATGAGTCTTGCCTTTGCAGCCAAGGGGCTGCGAGCTCAGTGAGAGCAAGGAATCCCTCGAAGCCTCTGGAGAGGCCCAGAGCCTGCCCCGAGTGCTCCAAGGGAGCCAGCTGGGGTTTGTATGAGTATTGTCTGCACTGGAAATCTTACAGCTGCTTTGGGCTGTGAGGACACCAGAAAGGGTGAGTGCGGAAGGAAGGGAAAGGAGAAAGGAAAGGGGAAGGGAAAGGACAGGATTAACCAGTGTCACAGCATTCACGAGGCTGCCTTTGTTCCTGGCAGCCTGCAGCAGTGAGAATTGGCAGAGACAGCCCAAAAGTGTCTCAGAAGCTCTGAGCACTTGGGCTGACACTCATTTCCCAGCAGGTGTCTGATAACTCCACAGCTGGGAGCAAGGGCCACTGGCCTTGCTCTGATGTTGGCAAGATGCCCCAGCCTGGGTGTTCCCCTGTTATCCTGCAGCTGGAGGGCCACAGCCACGGGCAGAGCTGGCATCCACCTCTGCCCCCGCCCCTAGACCCTCGCACCTCTGTCCCTGCTCATGGTCCCTGGTGTCACCTCCCTCCCACCTGCCCTTGCACAGCTGGGGCTGTGTCTCCCCATCCCGGTGCAGCTCTACACACCAGATGATGCTCCTGCTCTTCACAGCAGCAGCTGCAAGGTGGAAAAACAGGAAAGGAGCCTTTGGTGCCCTGTCCTGACAAATTCAGCCTGCCCAGAGGAGCCCCAGCAGCCCCGTGTGTGTGTGGGGACGTGGCACCTGCAGCAGTTTGACCTCCCCAGTCTGGTGCTGGGACAGCGCCGGGCAGCTCTGAGAGGAGCCGGCGGGGGAAGGGGATCAGCCCAGCTCCTCTCTGCCCCTGTACACTCCGAGCAATTCCCACTTTCTGCCGTGGCTGATCCCCCTGATCCCTGCAGGAATCCCACCACGGTGAATGTCTGTGGTCCCAGGGGTGACAGATGCCAGCCTGCACTGCTCCCTGCAGGGCTCCTGATCCCGGCTGGAGCTGCTTGGTGGGAAAGGGGGAACAGCTTTAAACTCCAAAAGACTTAGACGGGACATGGGAGAGAAATTCTTCCCTGTGAGGGTGCTGAGGCCCTGGCACAGGGTTCCCAGAGAAGCTGTGGCTGCCCCTGGATCCCTGGCAGTGTTCAAAGCCAGGCTGGATGAAGCTTTGAGCAACCTGGGATAGTGGAAGGTGTCCCTGCTCAAGGCAAGAGGGGTGGAACGAGATGATCTGTTAGGTCTCTTCTCACCCAAGCCATTCCAGGATTCTGATCCTGGAGGCTGCTGAAGAGCTTGGCTTTCACCCAAAATATCCCCCCCCACACCTTGCTGAGGCAGAGGCAGGTTGGAAAGGCTGCTGAGAGCCCTGGGAGACAGGAGCAGCATCCCTGGGAAAAGAATCCCTGTACCAGCTGAGAACAAAACCCAGTGTTCAGAGACCCCAAACAGCTCATCCCCAGAGTTCCAGGTTGTGTTTTGCTGTGTCCTGTGGCACATGTCCCCCCGGGGTGCTGGGGCAGGGGCCATTCGGGGTCCTGCTCTGTGCGTGCCTGGCAGGCTGTGAGGAGCTGTGGGAATGCCATCCTGCTGGCAGCACTCCCGGGTGACACGGGGACACGGCTGTGGGGGGCTGGCAGTGTCAGAGGAGAGCCACTCTTTGTGCAACAAACACTTTGACAGCAGCTTCTTCCTGCACCTCCTTTCTCGTTATTTTTTTGGAGGATGCTGCAGAGAGGTGCTGGTCTGAAATCATCCTGGCTGGAAGTTAGCTGGAGGCTGGGCTGGAAGTGCCTTGGCAGGTCTCTCATCTGGCTGGTGCTAATCCCTCCACACTGAGAGAGAAGGAAAACACAACAAACCCCACATCTTAACAACCAGGATTTTGCTTATCGTGTTTGCTCCCTTCCAGGGCTCCCAGGGATTCCTTTCCTCTCACCTGTCAGGAAGGAGAGCGCTGAGGCCAGGCTGAGGGGGGCTCTGCTGCTGAGTGTGGCTAATGCTGAGTGTCAGGGGTGGTGTTTTGGGGGAGCTGGGCCATAAAGGAACTCAAACCCCATCAAATCATGGAATCATTAAAGTTGGAAAAGCCCTGTAAGAGTCCAACCATTAACGTGGCACTGACAAGTGCACCACTAACCCATGTCCCCAAGAGCCACATCTACACATTATTCTGAACACTGATAAAAGGTTCAAGGCATCCCTTGGCCAAACTACTTCACTGCTGCCTCAGCTTCCCCTCTGGATGAGCTCTCACCAGGCATTTTGGCAGGGGCTCAGGGCTCCAACACAGCTGGCAGTGCTTCCCAGAGTGAGCCAGGAAGAGTGCTGGGTCTGAAGCACAGAGCAAACCCTGCACACCCCTCCTGGGCCCGGGGGGACAGGCTGGAGGTGCCCTGGTTTTTCCAGAGGCAGTTTTCCCTGCACAGAGCCTGCAAGGCTGTGGTGCTGGCAGCTCTCTGCCTGCTCATGCATCTGCAAATTGCCGGCCTGACACCCAGGCAGGGGCACAGAGAAGCTCTGGAGAGCAGCCTGGGCACAGGGAAGTGGAGTCTTGCTTTAACCCTGCTGTCCTCTGCAGAGGCCCCTTTCCAATGGGAATGCAAGCTCCAGTGTGTCCGGGGAGGTGGCACCCCTGGGGCAGGGGAGGGGGGAGCTGCCAGCTGCTTCCAGGCTCCTCTTCCCAAGGGAGTAGCGGGTTCTGCTGGGAGAGGAGCACTAATGGAGCTCCCCAGAGCCCCAGCACAGGTCTGGTTCCTGGTCTGGAGAGCCCAGGGACAGGATGCTGGCACTGGCCATCCCCAGCTGCTCCAGGGGAAGCTGTGGGTGCTCCACATGAGCTGCTGGGGGAAATCTGCATCCCGCCCTGGAGCCATGAGCAGCACAGGAATCAATGCTGCCTGGGGAAGCAGAGGGAGTAAAAGCAACAATTGGCTCTTCAGAGCAGCTCATAATGCCCAACACCTTCTTAACCCAGCCCTCCCAAGGAGCACTTCCTGTCACTGTGATTTTGTGTATTGCCTTCAACATGGCAAAATTTACCCCAATTCACTGCAAAATGAACATTCCAGTCTTCTACTGTTATACCCAGCTTCTGATTAGGAAAGAATACAGCCAAAAGAAAAGGCAAACCAGGTATGGTCCTTCCTTCCTCTTGGGAAGGAAGGACCTACATCACCCCTCTCCAGGCAGAGGGGACGGTGTTGGCACTGCTCAGCTGCTCTGCAGAGCTGAAATGGCCCCTGAGCATTGTCACCCTGTGCCCTGGGCCACTGCCCTCTGTGTGGGACCACTGGCCTCACCCTGCAGCATGGCCAGCCCTTGGGGGCCACTTCCTCACCCGGGGTTAGGATGAAAGTTTTTCTGCCACGTGGATTATTCTCAGTGCACCCTGAACTGCTCAGCCCTCATATGAGGGGGTTCCCTTCATAGCTTTTTCCGGAGCTTGAGAGCCCCAAGGGTGGAAAACTCATGAATTCCAGGGTGTTGGTTGTTGATTTTGACACTGGAGCTGTTTGTGTACACAGCACGTGCTCCTCTGGCACATCAAAACTTCAGTGGGACTGGTGGGTGATTTCACGACCCTCCACATGAAGGGCAACCTGTAATCCCTTATCCAGATTGATGGCAAACTGTCAAAGGCATTATTCTTCCAACCTGACCTGATGGACTGCTTTGGTCAGCTCTTGGAATGCAGCTTGGCGGGGATCTTGGTGGCACCACCTCAGCTCCTGTTGGCCTTGCACAGGAGAGAGGATTTGTCACCACATCATCTCTCAAACCCAGCCTGGGTCAGTTTTCAACACAGATGAAATTCGAGGCAAGGAGAAGCAAGACCCTCGTTTCCATCTGATGACATCTGTATTTTTCTACAGAAACAGAAAACTCAACTTCACCTTGAGGGCTTTTCCTTTGCAATAGACTCCAGTGCTTGTGCTCTTGAACTTCTGGGATGATTGAAAATTGCACTCTTAGAAATAAGAAGAGGAATTAAAAGGTCCTCAGCCTTCTCTGTTCAAAATATCTTGTGGTTTTGAGAGTCTGGACTTTGACTTGGGAACTGTTGAAGGCTGGAAACACCATGATTGCAACCCTGGTACACTCGTGCCTAGGGCCCGAGGCAGTGCCTTTGGAGAGCCAGCTGGAAAAGCAGCAGCTCAGAAAACTCTGTAAGGCTGTTAAAATCATGGATTTAACAGCTCTTCCAAGTTTTTAGGTATCAGGATGTTCTGGTCACAGCTGGATGCTGGTTTTACTCCTGTCTCCAAGCTACTGTGCCCAGGGCAACAGAAGAGTGAGATGTTCCCCATCCTGGGCTGAGAGAAACTCCTTTGTCTGCACGGGAAGGACCCTGGTAGGTGCAGAGCTCTGCGGGGATTTAGGATCATCCTAAATGTAACAGAGCTGCTTCTGCTGACCCCTGAGCACCCTGGCCTTGTGGACAGCCTTGTTCACAGGAGGTGGAGAACAATGTTTGTACCAGCCCCTTGCTGTGCCTCAGTTTCCCCCTGTGGTGGGGCACAAGGGGGTGATGGGGCAGCAGATCCCATTGACATGTGTTGATTTAAACTGTGATATGAGCAGAAATGAGATCAAAAGAGGACAAAGTGCCCTGTTTTTCTTATCAGTATTCCCCTTAATGACAGGAGATAACCCCCTTTGCCCTTATTTAGGACAGATCTGGCTTTTTTGTGTTCTTTTATGGGCCTTAATTACGTCTACGTTTCCTCTTCTCCCAGCCTTGAGCTCTGGCCAGGCTTGACTGTCATTTTCTTTCACTCCACTCCCATCCACGGTGTCTTTGCTGTGTCAGTGCAGCATTAGCCCATCTCCCTGCCCAGGCCAGGGTCACTCCAAGCCTCAGAGAGCTCCCAGGACTGATCTCTGCAGCTGAGAGCGCATGGAGGCATCAGAGCCCCTGTCCCTCCTTGCTGGCACTGTGCCCTGTTCCTCAGCTGTCCCGCCTTTCTGGGAACACCCCTGTCCTTTCCACACCACGGCTCTGAGCATGATTCAGGTCAACACTGCCACTGTTTTAATCCAACACAAGTTACTTGTATGATAGACCTGAGCTGGGCTCCCTCCACACCACTTGAACCTCACTGGGGTGTTCTGGGGGCACTGTCAATCCTGAAAAACAGGCCTTGGAGCAGGAAGAGAAAGGGAAAACAATTCCCAAGTTGCTCACCTGACGGCAGCCTAAAACCTCTCAAGGAGCCTTCAGAAACTGCTGGTACTGCAGGTGTGACAGGAAGGCTTCTGTGGCAGGGGGAGTGTCCTGCTGGAATGGCACAGCCTGGAGCTGCCAGCACAGCTGGGCTGGGTCAGTGCTGGCAGCAGGACACGGATCCATCTCTCCAGGGGAGGATGGAGTTGGGATCTTGCACACCACTGCCACGGATCAGTGGAGCTGAAAGGACGGAAACTGCAGCTGAGAACACCTCCAGCAGTGTGGCCTCTTCCACAGGGGATCCACAGCCCTTTCTTTATGTGTCTGGTGATAATAAACAATCACTTGATTCAGTAAAGATCCGTGGAATTGCTGAGGTTGGAAGGCAATGCTGGAACCCTTCAGTATGAAAATTTTCTTCACAGAAAGAGTGGTCAGGCACTTGGCACAGCTGCCCAGGACAGTGGTGGAGTTGCCATTCCCAGAGGGATTTAACAACCCTGCGGATGTGGCACTGGGGGACATGGGCTAGTGGTAACCTTGGCAGTGCTGTGGTATTGGTTGGGCTCAATGACCTTAAAGGGCTTTTCCAACCTTAATGGTTCCACGATTCAAACTCCTGCTCAAAGCACAGCCAAGGGGAGCAGGTTGGTCAGGCCCATCTCTAGCTGGGCTTTGAGCAGCTCCAGTGATGGAGATTCTGCAGCCCCTCTGAGCAACCCACTGTGTTCAGCCACCTCACAGTAAAGTGGCTCTTTCTGATGTTCTGGAAGGACTTTCTGTATTTCAGTTTGTGTCTGCTGCCTTTTGTCCTCATGCACCACTGGAAAGAGCTTGGCTCTGTCCCCTTTGCACCCAGCTTCAGTTATTTATATCCATTAATAAGATCCCTCACAAGCCTGCTCTGCTCCAGGCTGAGCAGTCCCAGCTCCCTCAGCTTTCCCCGTAGGAGAGGTGCTCCAGACCCTCCGTGTCCTGCACAGACGCTGGTGCAGCTGTAGAAGCCTTTCTTGCCGCTTTTCTTGTTCCCTGCCAGACCCAGCTCTAGGTGGACTTTGGCTGTCCTGACCCCATCCCAGCACACCTGGATTTGTATTCATGCAGTGTCCTTGTATTCCTTGTTCAATTCCCTGCTGCCTTTGTTTGATTCCTGCTTGTCAGGGTAGAGCGGAGGGGTTGATCCTTGAAAACGAATTGTGTCTCCTGGACACCTTTTCTCTCCAGGACTGCATCCTGTGGGACTCTTCCAAGCAGATCCTTCAAGAGGCTGAAGTCTGCTCTCCTGAGCCCAGGTTTGTGATCCTGCTTTTTGCTCTGCTCCCTTCTCTCAGGACTCTGAATCCACCATGCCATGGTCTCTCCAGTGAAGACTGCCCCTCATCCTTCACACCCCTCACCAGTTCTTCCAAGTTTTCAGGTATCAGAGGCATCACAGCGATTCCCCTCTCTGTCTTCTTGCCCACCTGTGCCAGGCAATTGTTTCCAGAGTGTTCCAGAAGCTCCCAGGATTGTTGTGCCCTGCTGTCCTGCCCTCAGGGGTTAAGGTCTCCTGGGAAGACCATGGCTACAAATACTACCCTTCTTCCAGCTGTCTGAGGAAAGCTTTGTGTTCTGCTTCCTGATCCAAGGGTCTGTAGGGGACACACAGGACTCTGTCCCCCCATCACTTTGCCTCCCAAGCAGATTCACTTCCCTTGTTCATTATCCATCCCAGGGCTGAGCTCCACACATTCCTGCTTCCCCCTCACACTAAGGACAGCTTCCTCTCCTTGGTTTCTCACCATTCCAATCCATGGAATGACGCAGGGATTCATAGGAAAAAGTGTCACTGCAAACATGGCTGAGTGCCAAGGGAGCAAATGGGCCGGGCCAGCCCTGGCTTGGCACCTCCTGGCTCCCAACTGGACCTTCCCAGCCCGCTCCCAGTCTCTGTTTGGCCGTGTCACTGCACCTCCCACTGCACAGGAGCCCCTCCGACAGCCAACGTCTGGCGCTCTGCCTCTCTCCCATCTCCCTCTGTTTTCCCTCTCCCTCTGGACTCTCATTCATGTATCGTATTTAACTCTTCCCTGTTTTCTGACAGCTTTGATAGCTGCTCAAACATGGCCATGCTCCAAACGGCATGTCTGCTCCTGGAATGCCTGTAATTTCCTGCCAGAGTTTGCCTTCTCTGAGGAGGCTGCAGCTTTATGCTGAGGATGCTGCACTGCTCCATTCCTGGTATTCCAGCTGGGAATGTGACCACTGCTCAGGCCACGGCCCCAGACACACTCAGCACCTCCTTTGGGACACAGCCCTGGGAAGAGGAACTCCCCAGTGTTTCTCCCTTTAGGATATGCAGGGCTTGCATAGCTTAGACAGGATTTTAAAGGGAGGCAGAGTTGTGTCTCCTGCCCTGTTTTCCTGGTGGAGACCCCAAAGCACAGATGGGAAAGTGAGCTGGGGGTTCAGCCTCAATTTTACAATCAGAACAGGCTGCAGCACAAATTCTCTTGGCTGGAACACAACAACCTCCACACAGCCAGACACTTTGGAGGGCCTGGGGAGCTGAGAACCAACGTCAGAACCGTGTCCTGGGCACAGCTGCTGCGAGCTGGGGACCATCCTCTGCCATTCCCCTGGTGCAGACCTGCACTTCCCGCTCTGCTCTGCTCTCCTGAGGGTTCTGCTTCCCATCAGCTCTCCCTGGCCAGATTGTGTGTGTTGCTGTTTTCCCGCTGCCATCTGCGCTGCCTCTCCTCCCGCACTCTGAGGGTGGCACAGGCTGATGGATGAGGGGTGGCTGGGCAGGCTCTGGGAGGCTCCTGGCACTGGGAAAAAAAGAGGAAGCACCACAAAGATCCACCAAAGGCTGGGGCACCCCTGCTGTGGGGACAGGCTGGGAGAGCAGGGTGTGTTCAGGGCAATGCCCTGGTTCACAGGAGACGGAGACACCTTAATGAGTCTTAATGAGTTCTTCACAGTGCCTGGGTGGCACGTGCTCTGCATGTGGGGCTGGAGACCCAGACTGGACCCCACGAAACCTCTGGGACCGGGGGTGCTCCCAACCAGCAGCTCCCATCACACAGTGCAGGGGCCAGGGGACACTGCCTGTGCTTCCTTGGAAGGAAGGAAGTCCTTCCCTCTCCTAACCTTGGTGGATTATAAAATTCTGGGCTTCCCACATACTCTGTGGTTTTCCTCAGCCTCATGGAGGTGTCCAGCTGTCTTTGTCCTGTCTCAGCCTGGTGCTGAGGGTGGAAGGTGCACCAAAGGACAGCAGAGCAACTTTTCCTGCTCTTCCTTACAGATCAGGGTATCTCAAAAAAGTTACTGAGCACGACAGAGCAACCACACCCTGCAGAACCTGCCTGGCTCCTCAGATCAGGAGGAATTTATCCCAGCTTTTGCTGGGATAAAGAGGCTCCTGCATGTTTCTACCATCACATGCCGTGACCTCAGTGACTTGAAAAAGTTTTGATTCCCTAAAAGTTGGTTCCACCACTGATGCACCACTGGGCTTCCAAAATAGATGGTGCACAGAGAGAAGGTGAAGGTGAGGAGGAGGAGGTGGTTCCTCCTTCCACAGAAGAAACCATGGAGAGGATCCAGTGCTTGGCTGTGGGAAGGAACCTTGGCTGAGGGAGGGAATGGGACACACAGAGAGAAACAGAGGGCCCTCAGGATGATGGGATTTCTGGACACCTGCAGCTTCCAACCACTGTGGTCCAGGAAGGGCTGGTGGCTGCTGGGTGTCACAGCGGGTTTGCTGGGAGCAGCAGTGGGAGCAGGAGCCAGGGGGCAGGGGGACCTCACTGGCTGTGACTCAGGAAGGACACCAGGAACCAGCATTTCTTGGAGATATTGCAGTGAGGAGGAAGGATTCAGATTTCTAATGAAACTGCCTTTGTTTGCCTTGAGAGCTTTAGGAAACCCTGCTTTGATTCAAGAACAAGGCTGATATTTACCTTTTTTCTCTGCCCTCAGCTGTCAGCTCAGGCCAAACTTGTGACAGGAAAACCAGAGAACCAGGGAGGGGAAGGATGAATGGGAAACTGAGGTGGGAACAGGAGAAGAGGCAGTGAGAAGAGATATGCTGGAGGATGGTAAGGAAAGAAAGCAGAAGGAGATCTGAGCACAGAGGCCTCCAGCCAAGCCACCCAGTGCTTCTCTCAGCCTGTCTTTCATGTCTCGGAGTGTTTGGGTTTCTCTAAACTTAGAAAATCCCACATAAAGATTTTTTTATCTTATCACCAAGACTGCTAAGTGCAACCCAAACTAAGAGACACCACATAGAACAAATGCTTAAACATTAAACCCACAGAAATCACAAGCAAATGGTGCGTTTGTTATTTCTGTGTTAACCCCAGGAGCTCCGGGGAGGATTGGAGGTAGCAGTGAGAGAGGAAGCAGCAGGAATCAGGGGGAACATGGTAAAGCTGGGAGAGGGACAGGAAGGAGAGCATTGTGTGGGTTCAGGAGTCTCGAGAAAAGCAGGTTCAGGTTCCTGGAAGCAGAGTCCTACATCCCCAGAGATGTGTGGAGGTGCCAGCATTCACACAACCTCAATTCTGACTCTGCATCCCATATACAGGTTTCAGTTGGATCTGAAAATAAATTTCTGCTTCTTCCAGGGTCAAAAGTTCAGAGTTTTGTCATTTGCTGGATGCTGAGTGGAACCCCCAGTATCTGCTGCTTCGCCCAAGCTCTTCATTTCCTCATGAGATGGGGAACAATGCTCCCAGGCACAGAGTGGGATTGCTAGGATGCCCTGGGCAAGACCAGGAGTTGGATTCAATTATCCCTGTGGGTCTGTTTCAACTCAGGATACTCTGATTCAAGAACAAGGCAGCCTGAGCTTTTGAACTTTGCAGCAGACAAGCTTTTGGCCAGATTCTGCTTTACCCACTTTCATAACCCAGACCTTTACCCGTTTTCATAACCCTGCCCAGCCCAGCACAGCTTCTTGGCAAGGCTCTGCTGGGGAACATCCCCCAGGTCCTGCTGAGCCAGATGTGATGTGCAGCAGATGTTGTGTCACCAGCCTGAGCAGGCTGTCACATCCTCACAGGAGCTCTCCGGGTGGGGAGTGCAGTGGCAGTGTGGGGACCCGGCCTGTGCATCCCGGGAGCTGTTGGCAGAGTGGGGAAGTGCAGGATGAGGGATGACAGCACAGGGATGAGCTGGGCAGGGCTGACAGGCCTCCTGTCATCCTGCCCATACTCACAGTGTCACCTCTCTCCACGTCTGTCCCTGCTCCCGGCGCCTGGATGTCACCACTGCCTGGGATGGGTCTGGAGAGGAGCCTGCAGGAGGAATGACTCATCTGACATCCCAGCTCCTGACTCACTCACCTGGAAGCAGGCTGGAGCTGCACCCCCAGCCTTGGGTGTCCCCAAAGCCCCAAGACCTGAATGTGCAGCCCAGGCTGGACCAGTGAACAGCTCTCTGGCATCACCTGGCACTGCCCTCCTGAAGCCCTGAAGGAGCAGCAGCTTCCCCCTGCCCCACTCCCCAGGGGAGATCTTCCCACTGCCTCTCTGTTGGCAGCTCCATCAGCATCCATGAGACCTGGCAAAGCTGAGCCCCCCAGGAATCAGCCAGGGATGGGACCTGCATTTTGCAGCCTGCAGGAGCCTGGCTGAGGAGTGAGGCAGTGGGAATGGGTTTGCTACTGCCCCATATCCCCCCAGTCATTTACTGGGGAGCAGAAAATGCACCCCACTCTGTCTGGGCAGCTTCTCACGCTGTGCCCAGGTGCCAGAGGTTCCAGCCATGGGTGACGAGTCCTCATCTGCATCACTAGGCTGGTGCCATGAGCAGGCTTTGCTCACAGCCCCTTTTTCTCCTGCTGCTTGACCTCAGTGTGCACTGGGGTGCATCAGGGTGCCTCGATGGAACAGGCAATGTCCTGGCATCCTGAAAGGAATTTTAACAGCACTGGGTTACTCCAGCACAAGCAGGCACATGGACTGCAGCACACACCCAGAGGCAGCTCAGCATGTGGATATGGGAGTGCTGACCAGCACCAGGACTGGGGGCAGCAAGGAGAGAGAAGGACCAGAAAGTGTTAGAGCAACAATGTGGTCATTCCTCTGGGTGTCAAGGACAACAGGGCCTGTGGAAACCTCCGCCTTGTCCTGGGAGCAGGGAGCCCACGTGGCCCAGCAAGGGCAGGGTTGGGCTGGCAGGCAGAGTGCAGCACTTCCAGGGATTCCTCCCAAGCGTCATGCCCAGATCCGTGCAGCCTAAATCCATCTGCAGTGAGGGGGTGGAGAGCCATCAGCACAAGCAGGAAGCACTGTCAAAAAAAGCCTCGTCAGTGTTGTTACGCCGGTGCAATCATGTCAGAAACACAAAAAGGCATCACCACCTGCAAAAGAGCAGGCGTTGGCTCTGACAGCCCCGGAGCTCCCGCCCACGGCTCCAGCCCTCCGAGAGACGGGCACGGAGCTCCTGCCGTGGCTCCCTGTGCTCAGCACCACCCAGGCACGGCCCCCTCTCACCCACACCCCAGCACTGCACAGCTCCCAGGACACCCCAGCCCAGAGCCCCTGGCAGCCCCCTCCGCCCAGCCTGACCCCACAGCCAGGGAGGGGAGGGGGCTCCTTCTCCATCAGCTGAGCCTCCATTGGAGCAGGCACTGACCCAGGGTCGAGTCCTGTCCCAGGAGCCCTCACTGCAGCTTCAAACCTGTGGGAGACCAGGGCTGCAGCCCAGGGGCAGCATTCTGTATGTGCCAGCTGTGTCTGAAGAGCATCAATCACTGCTGGCTGCTGCCTGCCTTCCCTGCCTGCCTTCCCTGCCTGCTGCTCCCCGAAAGCTCCTGCTGGGGCCTCTGGAAAACGTAGGGATATCACTGAGCAGTCCCATCATGTGCCAAGGGGGGCCATACCTGCTGGCCCAGGGAAAGGCAAACTTACCCCCTGACGCTGCCTTTTCCCCAGTTCTGCCCGGTGCCCCAAGCAGGCCGTAGGCAGCACGTTGGCATGTGGAGGCTCCAGGATGGATCAGATCCTTGAACCATCATAAGTGCTCCTTCCTCATCCTGCCCACCAGTCTGGGTGTCTGCTCAGACACTCCCCAGGGTCCCTCCCAGGTGGGGAGGGTGTGCCAGCAGCAGATGCCAGCAGGCAGAGGCTCCTGGTGCACCTGGGGAGCGCACCGGGACACCTCCCCTGTGCAGGATAGATTTCAAACCTCCTGTACAACATCACTTCAAACCTGGCCTGGCAGCCACAGGAGCAATATGTGCTCATGCACAAATCCAAAGGGATAACAATCCCTGAGGGTGAGCGACAGCTGGCATGGCCTGCAGGAGCATTTCCTGCCAAACTGCTTATCTCCCCAGAGAGGATTTGCCCTGGTGCTTCCCGGCACCCCTGGCCTTGCTGTTACCTGCCAAGGGCTGGTGAGCTCCTGCAGAGCCCGGGTGCTCCTCTCTCTGCTCTGACACAGCTGAGCTGCCACATTCCTGACAGCCACAGCTCAGCCTGGCATCCCTGACACTCCCCTTGTACATCCACGGACCCAGGAGATGCCGTCAGGAGTGAGCTGAGGATTCCTGGCACTGGTGAGGCAGCACAGCACCAGAGACACAGAAGTGTCACTTCGAACTGGCCCATATTAAATGCTTGGGACGTGCTTGTCAAGCTACAGCAACTCTTCCCATCCTGGCAACGCTCTCTGACTGCACACCAAAACCCCCCACCTGCTTTTCTTCTCCAGAAGTGACACTTCTGTTTTGTTCCTTGCAGCGTTCCACTTAACGAAAAGATCTGGTGTTTCCCCTTCTGGAATGTGGATGAATTGTGTGCGGGAAGTTCTGTGCAGGAAGGAGAATGTGCCTGTGCTCAGCTCAAGCCTTCACTGCTCCTGGACACCCCCAGCTGCCCACCCCACCCTGCCCCACGCAGTGCTGGGGATTCTGTGCTCCAAAAGGTTTTTTGCACCAGTGTGTGGCCATTCCCTGAGCTCCAGGCACGTCCCTGCTGGGGTAAATGAAAGGTTGAGAGAGCTGGGGGTGCTCACCCGGAGATGAGAAGGCTCCAGGGGGACCTCAGAGCCCCTTCCAGTGCCTAAAGAGGCTCCAGGAGAACTGGAGAGGGACTTGGGACAAGGGTCTGGAATGCCAGGACAAGGCGGAATGGCTTTCCACAGCCAGAGGGCAGGGTTAGGTGGGATATTGGGAAGGAATTGTTCCCTGAGAAGGTGAGGGGGCCCTGGCACAGGGTGCCCAGAGCAGCTGTGGCTGCCCCTGGATCCCTGGAAGTTTCCAAGGCCAGGCTGGACACGGTTTGGATCACCTGGAATAGTGGAAGATGTCCCTGCCCATGGCAGGGGGTGGAACTGGTGCCTTCCAACCCAAGCCAGTCTGAGATTCTATAAATTCAGCCAGGAGTGAAAGAGATGCAGGAGGGAGGCTCAGGCTCAGTTCCCTTCCCAGCACAACTGAGCAGAACAGGATTGCTTGATGAAGAATGAAAGCACATCCAAGGACCCTGGTGCCCCTACCCAGCAAGGAGAAGTTTATGTCCTGTTTGAAAGGACTGATGACAAAAAACCAAGAGGGAGAAATAAGAAAGTTTAATAAAAGCCTTCAGGAAGAATGGGAGGGTGCAGTGGAGCCTGAACAGGGCTGAAGGAGGGAGCATGATGAAGACTCCTGGCACCTGAGCAGGGCACAAACAAATGCCAGCAGCAATGGGAACAACAGGGAAGAGCTGGGAATGTCCCCTGGGAGTAGAACATCACCCAGGCTCGGTGAGACAGCACAGGCCAGGTATGTCAGGAAAAAAAGGAGAGCCTGGAAAATTGGAATAGTGCAGAATTTCTATACATCGAGGATGGATGTGTAAAGAGGAACGTAGAGCAAAGCTCAAATGCAGAGAGGAAAATCAAGCAGACTGAGAAAGAAACGAGTTCTGCCTAGATGGATAAGCCTATGAAAATATAAATCTGTCTGTCCAGGAAAGTCTCAGTTAAGGCAGTGGGACAGAGAAGGGAGTGCCAGGATACATGAGATGGTTGAACTGTTCAGCATCTTTATGCTTTGAATATTTGCAGAAGCATTCACTCTAACCAGATTACAGCTGGCAACAAGAGTCCCAGAGCAAGAACAGAATAATGGAGAAGAATAGAGCATGGGAACATTCAAACTGTCAAAATCTCATGAAGTTTACCTTGGCATACATGAGGAACCAGTCACAGTCATCTCTGACCTCAGGAAGCACAGGCATAGGTAAAATCCTCGTGGAGTGGAGCAGGGGGAAGCACAGCCTGTGGCATTAAAAGGGAGTAGGGAAATCCACTGGGCAGCCTGACATTGATGCCTGAAGAGATACAGAAGGAATTATTACACGGCATATGTTAAACCTCTCAAGGATAACACATGACAAGGAACAGGCAACAGGGATTTGCCAATCACACAACATATTGAACCAATCCAATGCCCATCACTGATGGGGATTTAGCCCAGCTGGAAATGGGAAGCAGTAGATATGATACATCTTGGCTTCCGTGGGCTTTTGGAATGTCCCATGGGAATTCTCCTCAGGAAACACAGGTGATGGGGCACAATCCCAGCTGGTTAAAGCACTGAGCGTGGAGCTGCTCATGTGCTGCCAGCCTGGGCAGTTGTGGTCAGTGAGGTCCTGTCAGGTCTGTCCTGGGGCAGGTCCTGGTCAATATTTTCATTAACCACAAGGTTGATGGAACAGTGAGCGTGCTTATAAAATGCTGAATTAAAAACAGATCACAGAGGGCTACAACTGCTCCAAAGGACATGAGCAGAATGTAAAATAAAACTCAATGCTGAGAAATGACTCGGAATTGGTAACATGCAGCTCAGTAAAGACAAATGCAAAGCAGGTGGCTGCAATGCGCCACCCTCATGCAGAGATTCTGACTGGGGACCAGTGCCACTGCTGGGCACTCTGGTGGTGCCTGGTCTGGCTGGGCACCTTCTGCTGCCAGGGCAAGGTCAGCACAGGCTGGGCATGGCCAGAGAGGTGACCCCTGTAAGGCAGGGATAGAACAATGGAATGGTTTGGGTTGGGAGGAACCATAAAGCTCATCTGCTTCCACCCCCTGCCATGGGCAGGGACACCTTCCACTAGCCCAGGTTGCTCCAAGCCCCGTCCAGCCTGACCTTGGACACTTCCAGGGATGGGGCAGCCACAACAAGGGGAAGCCACAAAAAAAGACAGCCCCAGTGCTGCTCTGCTTGGCCTGGGGGGAATTTCAGCCAGAGATTTGTGCTGGTCATCTCAAGGGGGAGGAAGCAAACAGGTGAAAATCCAGAGGAGATGCTGACAAGCGTAGTTAGAAGTTTGAAAAACATGAGCTGCAAGAAGGGGAAGAACAAATCAAATCTGGGTCTGGCAGGGTGAAGCCTGGGCACAGATATGAGAACAGCCTTCTAAAATGCAAAAAACCACTAGAAAGAGATTAGTGATCACTTATTCTCAGGTCTGCCAAGGGTGGTTTTTTTCAGTAATTGGCTTAATTTGCATCTAGAGAGATTTAGGGTGGATTTTGATATTGCAAGGAGATTTTCCTTGTGCCACATGATGATGCATCAAAGGCTGGCTGGGATCTAGGTGTTCCAAAGCTCCTTGCAGTCCCAGCTGCTCGGGGGCTGCCAAGCACCCTGGAGGGACCCCACTGTACTGGATTTCTGGGGAGGCATCCCTGGTGAACCAGGGCCAGGCAGGGGAGGGCTGGGCACAGCCACCCGGGTGGAGAAGGGAAGCAGGGAGGCAGTGGGGACTCCTGTCCCACACCCCAGGACCTGCTGCCTCCCTGCCCTGGGAGATGGAGGTCTTTTCCCTGAGCCAGAGAGTGGAAGCTGTTCTGGTGAGCTGTGCCACTGAATGGGAAAATCAACTCCATGAGCTCCAGTTGTCGCCTTTGTCATACATCCCTCTGCCACTCCAGCCTCTCCTCTCCTGTCTCTCCACTCCTGTTTTGCATCTCCTGCGTCATCCTTTTTCTGCTGCACCCCTCCTGCATCTTTCATCTTCCCCATCCCTCCAGCTGTGCTCCTCCTCCTTTCTAGTCTCTCCCTCTTTATTCCCATTCCGTCTCACACCAGCTCTTTAATTCAGCAGCACGGCATTTCCATTTGAATTGCTTTCCTGCCTCCATCCAGGACAGGAGCGGAGCCAGGGGCTGCATCCTGTCCGAGTCCCACATTCGGGGGTGTCACGTGGACGGTGCTGGCTGTCCCCAGCCCATTCCCATTCCACGGGCATAGCAGTGTGTCCCTAGGCCCGCTGCACTGCTGGGACAGCGGCGCTGGGTGTGGACCCCTCCCTGAGGCAGTGACAGGGAGCATCGAAGGGAGAGGGGCTGAGTGCTCCCCACAGACATCCCCATGGGACAAACCACCATTCCCAGGGCATCTGCTGAGTCTGCAGGGTACCAGGCACACAATTCTGTGCTACCTGTGCCCATCCATCCTCGCAGGCCAGCCCAGGATCCCCCCTGGCAAACCGGGGACCCCATGGCAAAGACACAGGATGAGTGTGGTGAGGAGGGATCTCTGGTGAGGACGGGCGTCCTAAGGGCTGCTGGCTGAGCATGCAAAGGGTTTTCCAGCTGTGGGTTCTGGGAGCAAAGCTCTGCTCTCACCAGGGCACTGCAAGCCCAGGGGATCCCTGAGCTCTGAAGCTCTCCCAGTGCAGGGACCTCCCAGCTCTGCACAGACCCTCCGATCAGCCACTGGGGTCTGGCAAAATCTGCTCCTTCCCAAATCATCCCCACATATTCCTGCTCATCTGGGTGCTGAGGCTGGAGTATTGGGGCAAACTGGCTCTTTCCTGCAGTTTCACAAGCCCTGTGAGCATGATACCCTGATCTGTGCAAAGCATCAGGATGTCCAGGCTTGTCCAGGCCGAAGCAGAGATGCTGTCTACCCCAGGGAGCACCTCACCATGTCCTGCTCTCCCAGAACCACGCTCTGCCCTCCAGGCACCATCACAGCCACTGGTTTTCCACCAGAGGCACCAGTTGGGCACCAAGGCTTTGGTGGAACCATCCCTGCTGGAGCACTGAGCCCTTGGCCATGACCTTTTAGGAAGTTTTACCCTGTTTCAACCTGAATATATGAACATTGCAATGGAAAATATTTTGGCCAGGTGTTCTGCCATCTTT
Source organism: Cyanoderma ruficeps (assembly GCA_008694505.1). Classification (NCBI taxonomy): domain Eukaryota; kingdom Metazoa; phylum Chordata; class Aves; order Passeriformes; family Timaliidae; genus Cyanoderma; species Cyanoderma ruficeps. Next base: position 1,322,968 of record VZDJ01000037.1, on the reverse strand, counting down.
ACCCATTTTAATAACACACAGGCTGTGGCAACCACATGGGTTGGGGTTGCTCTTCCTCTCCAACAGTGTGCTCAGTATCACCAGGACCCTGCCCAAGCAGAGGCCAGCCATGCCCTGGCCCTGACCTCAGCCCTCCCAGAGCCAGGCTCTTGGCCTGAGAGCTTGTGTGTTCCCCAAATTCCCTCTCCCACATCCCTGAATTCCCTTCTTGCACAGATGTCACAGGGCAAAGCTGGGCGTGTCTCAATTTAGGAACACTGGAATGAAGCTCAGGAGACGGCTGTTGTAAAAAACTCTTTTCTTTTATTTACAATCTAACTCTTTTTATACATTTGTACAGAGGTCAAGGGATTGGTTACAGAGGTCGCCACCCCTTCAGCCTGGATGGTGGACATCACCATCAATCATTTCTCACAGGAGAAGTATGTGAACATTCTAAGAATAGGCATTATTTACATGAAGGCTGCATGAGAAAGTTCTACAGAAAGACAAAAGACAGAAACCTCAGGGCAACACACAGCAGCACATGTGAACATCCATCAGAGACCAGACCAGGGCCACTGAGCTGGCCTGGGACCCGCTGTGACAGCTCCACTCCTGCCCTGGCCCTACTGGGGCTGCAGTTGGGGTGCCCCAGCTGCATCACCTGGAGAATGGAGAGCCAGGAAATCCCATCCTGTGATATCCATGATTATGGGAGGCCCCATAATCACTTTGTAGTGAAAGTCCCCAAGACCAGAACTATTCCCAGGTGCATGTTCCCCGAGGTCCCTTGGGAGGCAGGGCTGGGGTGGAGACTTGTGAGCACATGGCTGCCCACCCTCCTCACCTCCTCCGGCCTTCCCTGGGGGCTCCCTTGTGTGCTCAGCCTCACTAGATCTGCCTGTTTTCCTTCCAGTGTTACAGTCTGACCAGGCTAAATGGGATTTATGCACAGTCCAAGAGCTTCCAGCCTCCCAGGCTGTTCCTTTCCTCCTCTACCAGGTGCCAGTTAATGGTTAACCTCCAGGAGTTTTCCTCCTGGCAAACAGGGAGCCCTGCAACATTCTCTTTCACCTCCTGGTTAAAGAAAAACCAAGAGGGCCAGTTGGTATCTGAGGAACCTCTCTGTGTGCCAGGTGGAAGCAGTGCCCACTCTGCAGATGCCCGGCCAGTGCAGGAGCAGCTCCAGCCACAGCTGTGACACAGGGGAGAAGAGAGGCCAGGTTCACTTAGAGGACAAAGTCATGGAATAACAGATTGATTTGGGTTGGAAAGGACCTTAAAGACCACCTCATTCCACCCCTGCCATGGGCAAGGACACCTTTCTCCAGCCCAGGCTGCCCATCCCTTACACAGCATCTCAAACCTACAAATGAATTTTCAGTAACATCCAATCAAACAGAATATCCACAACTCCCTTGTAAAGTGTTTCTTTTAGGATCTATGGGAGTGCATTTCCAAAACACTGGACTTTAAATGAAGCCTCTCAAGCTCTAGCAACCAAGATGGAGAAGCTTGGGTTGATGGGGTTCAGGTGTGGCTGAGGATGGGGGTCCTACAGGGACCTCGCTGTTTGCCCTCAGGAAAAGGATCCCATTGGGCTGGAAATCGTAATTCCAGCTGTCTCCTTCTCCAGGGGCAAAGGGAGTGGGAACAGGGCTGGCACTCTGATGTATTCACGGAGCCTCAAACCCTTTTCCATGGATTCAAACTCACTCTCAGTGTGCAGGCAGCTGGTGCTGGGAGGGCACAGGTCTCCAGAAGCAGAGCTGTTGCCCAGGAATTCAGGTGTTTGAAATAGGGTCACGTTCTGCTGGTAACGGAGCCAAGGGGAAGGACACTTTGCAGCCTTGGGTGTGTTTCAGTGGTGGCCATTGGTGGCCCATGTCAGCTAGACCAGACAGGCCCATGTCTAGTCTAGCTGGAACTAGAGGGTCTTTAAGGACCCTTCCCACCCAAACCATTCCATGATTCTGTGATTCTGTGGACAAGCCATCGACACGTGGTGACCCTGGGACCCATAAGCAGAGGGGCTGGTGGGCCCCTGGGTGACAGCAGCAGGGCCCAGAGCTTTGTCCCGCATGGGCTTGGCTGGGGTGTAAAAATAGCACTTGATTCCCATCCTCTCTGCCATGATGGAAAAAGCAAACAGGCAGAGGAGTTTTGCACTCGGGTTGTTAAATTTTCATGGCAATTTAGCAAGGCTGGTTGAGAGTCATTTTCCAGCTGATTTCAGTTCCTTTGAGCTGCTCCTGGGCTGCAGGGCCTGGGCTGCAAATGTGACAGCAGGGAGCTGCTGCTTTGCTGCTCAGAGCCTTGTCATGGAAAAAGGCTGGCCTGGGAAAGAGTGTTATCAGCATTTGATAGGAGATGATAATGCTAATTTTGGTCCTAAAATCTTTCCTTAATAGAAATGAAGTGCTCGTATTTATCCCAGCAATTACAGCCACAAAGAGCTCACACAGTTAGGGAACATCCACCTTCTGCTGCTGAGAGACAGCAGAGGTTTCCATGGATCATGGCTGCTAATCCTAACAGGGCTTTGTGAAGGAAATTTTGCCTTTGGAGGATAAATCAGCACCAAGTTGTCAGAAATTGGGCTCTGTTCTCCTGTGGAATCACAGAGTCATGGAATGGTTTGGGTTGAAAGGGACCTTGAAGCCCATCCAGTCCCACCCCTGCCATGGGCAGGGACACCTCCCACTATCCCAGATTGGTCCAAGCCCCTTCCAGCCTGGCCTTGGACACTGCCAGGGATCCAGGGGCAGCCACAGCTGCTCTGGACACCCTGTGCCAGGGCCTGCCCACCCTCCCAGGGAACAATTCCCTCCCAATATCCCATTTACTCTGCCCTCTGGCAGTGGGAAGCCATTGCCCCTTGTGCTATCCCTCCAGACCCTTGTCCCAAGTCCCTGTCCAGCTTGCTTCAGGCACTGGGAGGGGCTGTGAGGAATCCCAGGACAGGCTGAAGGGTGGGTGTCTTACCAGTCCCTCTGACCCATCTGCCTTTTGTGCCAGCAGGAGCATGTGGCAGGACCTGGCTCTGCTCCAGTGCCAGCTGGAGCTGGCGTTCAAGGTCTGACATTCCCAGTGGTATTTCTAAGGATGCCTGAAAAGAGCTTTTGCCAGAAAACATCCCTTCTGGGGTGTCAGGACTAGGTGGGCCCATGCATTCCAGGTTAGGTCCAGTCCCTGGATCCTTGTGCAGTGCAGCTGCAGGCAGTGTGACTCGCTGGGCTGTCACCATGGCTGTCCCAGGGTGTGCTGGCTGCTCATAGATACATTTTCCAGCAATAAGGAGTGTTTTCCAGCCTGCTCCATCCCCTGCAGCACAGCAAAGCACAGTCCTTGCCTCAGCACAGCTCACCAGCTGCTTTCCCCAGCACCAGCACTGACCTTTCTCCTCTGCCCAGAGCCATCCATGTATCTGCAGGGCCTGCAGGGGCTGGGGAGCAGTGCCAGCTGTGGAATGGGGGAGTGAGGAGCCAGATGGTGCTGGAGGAGGGCATCAGCCGGGGCTGTCCTCCTCTGGGTGACCCGTGAGGGTCAGTGCACCTGTGACCAGCGTCAGGGCACTGTCACAGCTGCCCACAGGACACTGGGCCCTGGCAGGAGGACAGGGCCTTGAAATAGGCAAAGCACCAAAGCTGAGGGGCAGGATGAATTCCCCAGGGTCCCCACAAGCCGCAAGCGGTTTGTGCCAGGAGGAAACCCTGGCGGTTCTGTGCTGGTGCTTACGTCTGCTCCAGGACTCATCTGAACCTGCCCACGTGAGCACCTCCAGTACCAGTCTTGCAGGGCTGCCCATTCCTCATGACCATTGGCCATCAGCTCCCTGATCTCAGGCCTGGAGAAAGGGCACTGGGTCCCTCCAGGACAGGTCAAGCACAAGTGTTGAGGATACCTAAGCCAGGACCCCTCTAGGCTGAGTTACTCACAAGGTACATCTCAAGGGACGAGGTGGGGATGGACATCCCTCAAACACTGGTTTTGCTGGGGAGATATGCTGAGAATGGAGTGGCTCCCTCTGGAGCCAGATGGCCACTGGCTGGGATCGCCAGCTGTGTCACTATGGAAGACAAGAGCATGTCCCAAAAACACCCAGATGGCATCAGCATTGGCTGGTGGTCCCTGTGCCCCCAGCTGCAGCAGAGCCCTCACGGCTCCTCTCCAGGCTCCAGCACCTGAGAAATGTGATCAGAGAGGGCCTGACCCACACAGGTGCTGAGTATCCATATCTGTCCCCAAAGTGACTGCCTGGAGTGTCACAGGTCTCTGTGGCCACCCAAGCCCTGGGCTTTCCAGCCCTTCCCCCAAGGGATTTGGGGCAGGACTAGGGGTCAGGAGAGGTTCAGTGCCCAGTGCACCCTGTGCCAAGGGCATGTGGCCCCTTGGCTTCTGCCAGCACTAAGGGCTCTGTGGCTCTGGTCCTTCCCCTCAGATCCCTGCTTTTCTGTGCTCAGCTGCCATCCCACCAGGCTGGGGGAGCTTTGGTGAGCTCTGCACTGTCTGCAAGGGGTCAAACAAGACCATGGTGCCCACAGCAGCCCTGGCCAGGGAGCAGAGCTAGCACCGTGTTGAACTGCTCCACAGGCCCCTTCCCTCCTCCTCACTTCTGGACCCATCCACCAGCAGCAGCTGAAGCTGGCAGGGGGCTGGAGGTCTCAGCACCACAAATAAACACCATGAAAAGAGGCCCCCACCATCAAGTCTGGTCCTGTGCTGCTGGGAGAGACTCCAGCTGGGTGTTGGACATCCCTGGCAGAGGCTGGCTCTGCACAGATCTTTATTTTCCAAATATTATTCATGACCCTGTATGTGATGAGCAGTAACAAGGCTGGGATCTCACTGGGTGCCGCTGCCAGGGCGCCTGGGCCAGGGAAATTGGCTGTGGAGTATTGGAAGTGCTCTCACAGCATGTGGGGGGCTGAGCCCTGGCAGCCCCAGGGGCTCTGCTCTCGGTGCCCTCGGCCACGGGGCCGGGGGCAGCTCATGCCAGAGGCTGCGGTGGATGTTGCTCGGAGTCCAGGGAAGTAGGAATCTGAGACAAAACAGGGTTTGTTTCCCCAGCACTGATTTCTCTCCTCAGCTCAGCTGTGGGCTTGTGTTCCCATCTCTCAGTGGGGTGGCAGCCCTGTGCAGATGCTGCTCTTGTCCCATGACATTTGTGGGGGGGAAACCAAAGGTCCTGTGTCCTCACTGGAACCTTGCTGAGGACCTGACCTCCCTTTTCTTGTGCTGCTTGTGGGACTGGGCCCCACAGGGAGACACACCACAGGCCAAGGCTGCAGGAGAGAGAGGCTCAGCACAACCCTGGAGCACCAAGAGCATCCTGCCAGGGGCTGGGGCAGCTGGGCTTGGGGAGAGCGGGGAGCTAAGCTTTTCCAGGTTCAACACACTGAGGGCCCATCTCCAGGCTGGGCTCAGGGACGTCAGGAATGGAGACAAAAATGGGGAGGAGATGGCACAGCACTTTACCAGCCCCACATGCCAGGGACCCCATGGCTCAGGGACCCCAGGAAGGTGCAGAGCTCCCTGCTGCATCCTGCCCGTGGATCCCGGTGATCCAATGGTCTTGGTGGCCCAGCCACCTGTGTGGTGCTGCCCTCCTGCCCACAGGCACAGCCACAGTGGGGCAGAGCCAGTGACCACGAGCTTCTCACTGGGAGTTTGGCTGCAATCCTCTCTGGAAGAGATGGCTGTAATTTAGCAATACTGGCTTGGGCTTTTCCTGTTGACTTCCCCCAGGCTGCCAGATGCTTATGGCCAGCATGTCCAGCAGTGAGGGACTGTCCTGCCACACCTTCCCAGGCACTGGAAGCAGGAAGGTAGGATGGACTGCCCACAGCTCAGTTCCCAGGGGCCCCCACCCCATCAGGGTTAGGCCATTTGGGAACAAGCCCTGTGTCAGCCTTCCCCATCTACTGATCCCAGACCAGAGTCTTCTTTTTTGTACCTGGCAAATCCTTGCAGCACAGCTCTCACTCAGTCCTGGTGGTTCTGTTGTTGTATCCAGGGGAAAACTTCTCTGGATTTCCCTTCATTCAGCAGACATCCCAGTGTTATAGATGGGTAATGCAATGGTCGGCTCTTGCCAACCAGTTAAAGGATGAATATTATGTGTATGTCAAGAGAAGTTTTATTGATGTATAGTTATGTTATTGTGATTTGGTTTTGGACATTCCCTGTTCTCTCCATGGCCCCCCTCCCCCCTGTATGGTTGCCAAGGGAAGGCGGGAGGGCTGTCTGAATGTCATGAGTTCAACCCTCACACGGGGCACCATTAAAATGTGGGGGTTTTATCTTCTTTTCTACTGTTAGAGCTGGGATTAAATGCTCGAGAGACGCTGTTTCTGTGTTCAGACTTAGTTGCTTATTAATTCTTATCTATAGTACAGTCTCGCTGTACTATAGTAGTTGTTGTGAGTTCACTGACTGTACTATAGTGCAGTAAGTTGTGAGTTCTAGCTAACAAGCTAGAAAATGGCTCCATCTCTATCTCTTTCCAAGGCCTTTTAAGCGAAAATTGTCCACTTATGAAAGGGCACCTAAATTATTTTTACTTTTAACCCAATAACCAACCACCCGTGGTCCTCAATGCTGACTTTTTAACCCAGTTACAAGAAACCACCCAAAACCATGAAGAAGGTGAAAAAGAAGGACTTGGCCCACGCCCTAAAACCACCATCTTGCTTTACATATATTACCACATACTAAAACTTTAAAATCTAAGTTTTCCACCCTGTGATATTACACACTTCTATTCAACTACACAGCCATAATCCCAGTGTTATCACTCAATTTTGGAAGCCTGTTCCACGGCCTCAGGTCAATGCAGTGTTCCCTTGAGGGTGAGTGCCTGTCAGCACAAAAAGCCTGAAATCCTCAGTGCCCAGGGCTCCAACAGGGCCGCGCCAGGGCCTGCAGGGGCCATGTGGGGAGAGGGCAGGCCTGTTACCATGGCAACTCTGACCGCCAATCAACTTGCAAGAGAGCAGTCTCCACCAATGGACGGCGAGGAAGAGTTGATTGGCAGCCTTTGGGAGGGGCCAGGGTCACCAGCTGCACCACCGGGGTATAAAAGGCACAGCGGCCATTTTGTGGCGGACTGTATGGTGGTTTAGTTCCATGCTTCCAGGACTGTAATTTTTCCTTATTCAGTCCTTTGTTGAATTTTTTTAAGGTTTAGTAAATGTTTGAAATTTTTAAAAGAGAGCGTCATTTTTCACACCAGGAAGGGATTGTAACCACATTGAACCGTATTGTAACAACAATAACCACTGATTGCTTTGCAGATACTGGAAGGAGCCTCTGCTGGTTGTGATCCACATCCCTACAACTTCTCTGCTTCTCTGCGTCAGCAGAGAAGGGAGCTGTCCCCACCTCTTCCCCACATCTCTTCAACTGTGGGGAGTTGTCCCCATCTCTTCCAGGTGGGAAGCACAAACTGCTGGGGACCCTTTGAAAGTATTTGGAAGTATTATTCTTCCTACAGTGATCCCAAATCCTCCCAGTATGAAACTGAGTCTCAAGTATGTCTTAAACTCACAAACATTTACAGTCATCATGGAGCTGAAAGAGGTCCTTGAGAGCTGCCAGCCCAGCCTGGGGCAGAGGAACCCGCCTGGCTGCAGCAGAGTGAGCTCCATCTCACTGGATTTCCCCAGGAGAAGGCCCAGAGAGGTGTGTGGGAGCCACAGGATCCAGTGTAGGAAGAGGCTCATGCAAGCACTCTGTAGCCTGATACGTGCAGCAAGACCCAGTAATTAGGCTGGTAATTAGAGCTAAATGACGGCTGAGATGCTGCTCATGGAGTGGAGGTCAGGAGCCACCTGAGGCTGTGGCCAGGTGACCACCACTCCTCAACTGAGTGTCCCCGCCATGGGCCAGCTCAGCCACCAGCCCTGTGGGACTCTGGGGGACGTTCTCCAGGCTTGGTAGTACAAGTTGCAGTAGTTCCACATAGCTTGGTGACTTTTCCACCTAAGCAAATCCTTAGATCATTCTTGACCCTCTCTTGATTTATCGTCTGCCATTCCAGCTTTTAGCTTTCCAATTTTCCTGCCTTTCATTGAACCACTGAGTCACTGAGGTTGGAAAAGACTCCAAAATCATCAAATTCAACCATGGATCAGCACCACTGTGGTCAGCACTAAACCATGTCCCCAGGTGGCACATTCCCACGCCTTTTGAACACTTTCCAGGGATGGCACCTCTGGTGCTGTGCCCAGCAGTGTTAGAAGCCAGGATTTTCACATGGTCACCTGGCTCCATGTGCTGGGACACTGGGTATCTGGTTGTCTAAAATATCTCAAATCCACAACAGATGGCTTTTTCTTTTCCTTTTTTTTTTTGGCATTGCCTTCATGCCTGTGACTCTTAATAGAAAAATCCATAGTCTCAAGTTGTTTGGACTGAGAAGAAAGAGCCTGGCCAGCAGAAAAGGTTATAGAGGACAAAGTCAGGTTCTTGGGCAGAAATGCCACTTTCTGCTGGTGCAGTCCCCCAGGTCAGTGGGGGGCCTGGGGGTCCTTGGGTTCCTGCTGTAATTGACATTGCAGCCTCCTCTGGAGCTCCCCGAAGCTGAGGGATGCAGGACAGACAGTGTTCAGGAGCATCCTTCTCACCGGGGCATGAGGGATGCAGGAACCATGCAAGAGGATGAGATGTCACCCAGAGGAGTGACGTTGGCAGGGTGGGTTAAAGGAGAAAATGTCACCACATCCACTCCTCTCTTCACGCCTTGTTCTCCATCTGTCCCTGCCCTCTCTCTCTGGGGTTCAGCTGGGGGGGGCTGGGGTGGACTGCTCTCAGGGGGATAGGCTGGTGTCCCTCATCTTTGCTCAGACCCTGCCACTTCCAAGCTGGCAGTTAATTAAGCTGTTAGAGCCTTCCCTTGAATCAGAGCATGGCAGACCTGTGCCAGGGACTCCCTCAGGAGAACTGCACTTTCCTGGCAGCCTCAGGATGGGAAGACACAAGATATCCCATTGCTCTGCCTGGCACAGTCTGGGGCAGAGGCTTGGCATCCCCACACAGGATGGCACTGCTGCCCTGTAGGGGTGGTTCAGGATTCCATCCAGCTGGTCAGTGCAGGAAGCCTCCCTAAGGAGGGAGCGGATCCAGTGGGCTCAGGACCCGCACCAGGGTCTGGAGCTGCTGCTGGAGCAGCACCTGCCCAGCCCTTCCTCCTGCCCCTCACACCCAGCACAGCAGGAACCTCTTGCCAGTATTGTCACTCTTCCTGCCCCCAGCTCTGCTGCAGCACCAGTGCTCTCTTTGCATCTGGTCACAGCTGTGCTGGGTGGCATCAGGGACCCCACACCCTGCCCTGGATCTTAGGGGCAAATATTCCTTGCTCCCAGTGTCCCAGGGGTGCTCCAATGCTTTCCACTGCAGTCCTCCTACCTGCAAGGCAGCAGGTGGGATGTGTCCTAACTATGACATGAGTCATTAATCTCTTTGATTAATTAAAGAAATGCAGTTCCTGCCCTTTTATTCCTACTTTTCCACCATGTGCATAACTATCTACAGTATCCCAGCTGTCTGAGGGCCAGGCACTGACAGCATTTGGGGAGAAGGTCTTTAGGAAACAAAGGATGAAAGCAGTGGGATGTCTGCTCATCCCCCAAGACTTCAGGGCTCCAGACATGCAGGGATAATAAGGGTTTGATTACCAGATCTGGTGACAGTCCCTGATGACATCTGTCCCCGAGAGTTCTTTGAGTTTGGGATCCCACTCAAACAGCCTGGAGAAAGATGGCATCAAGAGCTGGAAATGTTTTCTTTGGGTGGAAACATTTTGCTGAGCTCCCCAGTGTTCCCACCACCCAAATGTGTGAAGGGCAGGAGGTGCCCAGGAGCTGCAGCAGCTGTGCCCCCTCCTCTGTGGGGTGCCAATCCCTGCCTGTGGGCACTCCCAAGCCTCCTGTGGGGGGTTTTGCTGAGGGGGCTGGAGCCGAGGAGCACACAGGGAGCATCTCACTGATCCCAGCTGGCAGCCAGCTCCCCGAGCTGCACAAAGGGCCTTTTCATGCCCTGCATAAACAAGCAAAAGGCATGAAAGGTTGTTATCGCAGAGCATCAGCACCAGCAGCAGCTCAGGCAGGGATTCCCAAAATAACCTCCTCCCAAAAGGCACAGACACGCACACCCCTTTTTCCGTGCTGCTGGAATTTAGGGAATAAAGACTTCGGGTGCCCTCAGCTCCTCCGCAGAGCTCTGTAGCCCAAGCTCTGTCCCCCTGTGCCAGGCAGGGCCTCCTTCGCCTCAACACAGCCCTGCTCCAGCTCCTTCTGCATCCCTGTGTCTGCCAGTGCCACAGAGATCCTCAGCAGGGATGGCTGATGGCTGGAAATGGGCCTTCCCAACACCAGGATTGTGAGGGCTGACTAACAGTTTGCTCTGGGTTTGAAAGGTAGAGCTCCAAGAGCTCCACGATGCTCTCCTTTGCAGGAGATTTATTTTCACAGATGCACCACTCTTATCTATCTCCTTCAATGAAGAGAGATAGATGTAGATTTCCATTTAGAAACACATTCCAGAGGCACTGCTGGACGATGTGCTGATCTTCTTTGCTTTCCTTCCCATAAAGCCAGGTCAGAGTCACTGCAGAGGTAAACTGAGAAGGGAAAACTTGCTGGAACGAAAGAGCTTGGAGGCTCTCAAGGAGATAGATCCATGGACCCAAACTGGTTTGTGTTGAAAGGGACCTTGAAGACCATACAGTTCCACCCCCTGCCCTGGGCAGAGAAACCTCGCACTGTCCCAGGCTGCTCCAAGCCCTATCCAGCCTGACCTTGGGCACTTCCAGGGATCCAGGGGCAGCCACAGCTGCTCTGGGCAACCTGTGCCAGGGCCTGCCCACCCTCACAGGGAATAATTTCTTCCTAACTACCAATCTAAATATCTTCTCTTTTAGTTGAAAACCATTTATCCTTGTCATGTCACCATCTGCCTGTGTAAGAAGCTGCTCTCCCTCATTTTTATAAGCCTAAAACATGGGATGGGGCTCTGAGCTCTCCCTGGAGCCTTCTCTTCTCCAGTTGAACACCCCCAGCTCTCTCAGCCTGACTCAGAGTGGTGGGCTCTAGCCCTTGGAGCATCTCTTTGGCCTCTCCTGGACTCACTCCAGCAGCTCCACATCCTTCTGATGTAACCCTAACCACACTCTCAAAAGAGGGAGATTTTCCCATAGAGCTCCTCAAGGCTCACAGGTCCCTCTGTTCACAGGGACGTTGCAGGAAGCTCCAAGGTTTCCATTGGGCACCCATGGAAAACCAGGATGGACACTGGACAATGGACAGGCAGAAGGGCAGCTCCACCAACTGAATGGTGGCTGCATTTGGGGTTTAAAACATTTGTGTTCTCTGGAAATGTGTTCAATTAATCTGAAAAAAATACCTGAACAAATGGCAGCTCTATTAAATGTCTAAATATCTTGAAATATCTTTTAATTTTCAGTTAAGTTCCTGAAGACCTTGTAAAATTTACACTTCCATAGTGTTTTCTGGGTGAAAAGAGAAGTCTTGTTGTCCTCTCCCTGCCCACCCCATCTGCCATGTGTGGTATTTCCATTGCTCCCATCACTGCAGCAGGAATTGGACAGGGATGCAGGAAAGCTCATTTATCAGTTACTGAATAGCCAGGAGAGTCCAGCACAGCTGGGGTCACCAAGACCTCACAGGGGATTATTTTGCCAGGGAAGCTCTTTCCCTCAGCAGGCAGATGTACATTTTCCATGCTTTCAGGACTGTTGGAGAGTTTCAGGCTTTAGCTTGGTGGTCAGGGGAAGACAGGCTGGATTTTTTGCACCAGAGTGAGGAGTGAAGGATTCACTGGGGAAATCTGTTCTATATGTTCTTCTCCAGCTCCTTGGCTTCCCAATGGGGATGTTACCTCCCAAGGGAGCAGTGACATTAAGGATATCTGTGCTCAGAATGCTGCCAGTGTGGTCACCCACTGACTTATCTGACTCAAATTCACTGAAGAGGGTGAATTAACATTTACATTTCCCAGATTTTCCTTTGGAGTGTGACAGACCCCCCTGAGCAACCATCACTGTTTTCCCTTTGAAGGCCTAGAAGATGAATGCAGACAGTCACAGCAGCTTGCACACAACTGCAATTATTTTTTTCAACAACACAGCACAGCTTTTCTCCTGTATAAATTCCCTACAAATTCACACCAGTTGTGTCCCTTGCAGTAAATGCTGTCCCTTGAAGGCCAGCCACCCCAGCCCCAGGCCAAGCACCTCTTCAGCACTGTCCCTTAAGGATGTGCAGCAGTGGAAGTTTGGAAGGGAAAGCTGTGCCTGCACAGGGGATCTCAGCAGCCAGCTGGAATATTTATTTGTAAATGAATGCCCTCCCTCAAGTTGGCTCCCATGCAGTGGGGTGTTTCTTTTTTTCAAGAGGTTCCTGCTATTTACCCAACTTTCCAGCTGGGCTTCTCCACGGCACAAAGCAGCAGAACCTGCCTGAGTTTGTACAGTGAGTCAACAGCTCAGCAGGGGATTAGAGCCCACAATCCTGCTGGCATCACTGCCTTGGCTCGAACCACTGGACCATGCAGCCTCATTTTGTTCCTGGTACTCTCTGCTGGTATGTGGTTTGTCAGGGAAAAAGCCTCAGTGTGGCTAATAAAGGAGACACTTTCTAAAGCATTAAAACAAAGCCCCCCTCATTCCAGTGCTCCAGCCCAGCCGTGGTGCTGAGTGGCCAGGCTCCCTGTGGGACTGGGGACCGCAGGTTTCCCTGGGGCTGCAGGGCAGGAAACTGAGGAGCAGCGCCCAGAGGCAGCTGGTACAGAGCCCTGGCACCCACTGCTGCCAGACAGGTGACCATGTGCTGACACACTGTGACTGCCTGGCTGCAGAGGACCCAGCAGAGGCAGCCAGGTTGTGGCTTCCCTGTTGGGAAGGGTCCCCATGCCTTTCTCACACCACTGGAGGCCTTTTCTGTCCCTCACACCAGGAGAGCCACCGAGGGCAGCTGTGCCACCAGGTAAAGGAGCAAAGCCAGGCCCTGCAGGGCAGTCAGGGCATGAGGTGCTGTTGGGAGTCCTGCACGGTGCACACGAGCAGAGGGCACTGGGTACTGAGCTGGGAGCCACCACAGGCTCTGGGAATGGGGAAACCAGACCCGGTGCTGGGCTGGCACCTCCCTCCAGCCTTCACTGCTCAGAGTCCAGTAGACAGGGGGGCAGAGAGGGCTGAGTGTGCAGCCTCCCTGCTCCTGTCTGTGAGAGCCAGCCCCATACTCAGGGGTTACACTGACAGCAGAGTGGCCACTGCATCCCTGCTGTGCATCCAGCGAATCCCTCTGCAACCAGTGCATCCCTGTGCCTCCAACTGCACCCCTGCTGTGCATCCAAGTGTGCCCATGCATCCCATGCTGTGGGTGGACGCATATTTCGAAGAGCAATAGCCTCCCCTTTCCCTCTGCATCTCCTGGGGGGGCTGCTTGCCCTGACATCCCCAAAATACACGAGTCTGCTCAGCTGCTGATGTGGAGATCTGCCGGGCTCGGCTGACGGGTGTGCCCCCAAACGCCGCGGGCGGACAGCCCGGGATGCTCCACGAAGGGCCGCGCACTCCCGGGAGCCGCAGGACCCGCCGCATGTCCTGCAAGGGGTGACGGAGGAGGCTCAGCAGGGATGGGGCCCTGGGGGAGGAGACTGAAAGTACAGGGTGCCTCCGCGGGACCCCGCCCGCGGCTGGGGGCGTCACGCGGGACGTGCGTGGGCACACCCGCGGGGGCCCTCGGTGCCCCGGGGACGGAGGGAGCCCCGGCACAGCCCCGCAGCCCCCGCAGCCTGGCGCGGCCCGGGGGCGGCTCCAGCGGCGGGGGCGGCGCGGGGCCGTGCGGGCGGTGCGGGCCCGCCCCTCCGCAGCGCCGCACCGCGCCCGGCCCGCCCCGCGCTGCGCCGCGCCCGCCGCACGGCGGGGCAGGAGCGGGCACGGACGGGCGGCGCGGGCAGCGGCGGCGGCCGCGCCCGGCACACGGCGGCGGAACGGAGCCGAGCCGAGCCGAGCGGGCAGAGCCGAGGTGAGCGGCCGGGCCGGGCGGTGCGGGGCCGGGCAGCCCCAGGTGCTGCGAGGGAGAGGCGGGCAGGGCTGCAGCCCCGCCGCCGGGAAAGCTGCCCCGAGCCGGGCCTTTCCTTGCCGGCAGCGGCGCATCCCGCTCCGCGTCCTGCCGGGATGCTGCGGGCGGGGCGCGGGCCGGGTGCCCGCGGGGCTCCGGCGGGCGCTCCCAGCTCCGAGGAGCGCAGCGGAGCGCGGGGAGGCGGCAGCTCCAGCCGCGTCCTGCGGCGGGATGAGGCGACCTCCGGCATCCGTAGCTCCGGGGATCCGTAGCCCCGAGCTGCGGCGCGCGTTGAAGTGCCGGGCTGTGATTTGAGGGAGACGATTTACATTAGAGGGAGAATGTGGAGAGAGCCAGGAACAACTTGGAATGGGTCCTCGCATATTTCTGTGGTTATTTTTGGAGTACCGTCATATGGCAGGAGGTGGGCTCTGGAGGTATCCTTGAGCTCAGCATTTTCTCCATAGGCTGGTTACCCGGGAGATTGTACTAGAGGACCTGCGTTGCCCTTTCTCCATCAGTGGTTTCTGTATTTCCCATCACTGTTTCGCTGGCTGTTTCCCGGGTTATTGTTCCCTCCGGCGTGCCCAGCCCTCAGCCTGTCTCGGTGGGGACCCTCCTGTGGGCAAACAATGGTCTGGGTGTGCTGGCTGGGCAGTCTCAGTGTGCTGCAGGCGATGGCAAGGCTGTGTTTCATTCAGCTGTGGATGGTGTGAGGTGACTCCTGATCAGCTCCTTCTCCATTGCTGTGGATGAGGTGTGGCTTCTCCAGCATCCCCAGAGAGACCAGCCCATGCATCCGTCTCCTTCCTGCACTTAGCTGGCACTTTCCCTCCAGCTTTCTCATGCTGCACTTGTCCAAAGGGATTTTTGCTCCAGAAAAACTCGGGGTGTGGGAAGGAGGTTGTTACTCTGGTCTGTTCCTTGTGGCTCTCCACATCCACGGAAGGGCTGTGGCTGTGTCAGGCCCCTTGGACCACGGCTGGAGAGAGGCTCTGGTGGCCTTCAGCTGCGTGTCCTTGTTGGCATCGGGCAAATTTGGACCTGAGGGAAGGCTGCCTGGCCTCCTTGCAAGAAGGGAATTAAGTACTCTATTGATATTGGTTTAGAGTCTGGCTGGGCAGGCACAGAGCCCGTCCGGGGCTCCCCGGGGTGCCCGGAGCCGTGCTCTCCATGAGGACCTGTCTGTGCTGCCTGCAGGGATGCAGGGCATGTTCTGGAAGCTGTGGCAGGTCCAGAGCTCCCCTCCTTACCCAGGGATGGCCTCTGTGTTTTGTGTCAAGGACCAGGATGCAGCTGCCTCCCCTGGGCTGTGAGTCTCTCTGGGAGTGGAGGATTCCCATCTCCTCTCCTCTTCCCACCATCCCTGTGCCATGGGGATTGTTTTCCTCAATGCAGCCTTTCCCAGCAGTGCCCTGGGCAGGGCTGTGGGGTGCAGAGCCTGTGTTTGGCAACCTTTGACAGGGAATGGGCTCTTCCCCTGCTGCTTTGGCTGCTTGTGGATGTTGTGCCTAGAAGTGCCTAGAATTTTTGGTTTTTATCAATTTTTGAGATGTGAGCATTCTCCAGAACTCTTAGGGGAGATGTTTTGGTCAGGAGGAAGCATCTAGAAAGGGTTTTTGAAGTCCAGTATGGTATTTCTGAGCTAAAGGTGTGAGTGTTCCTGCTGTACAGAAGGGGAAGGTTTTGGTGCCTTCCCAGTGCAGTGAAGACACAGAGCGTGCTGGGCCTCCTTCCCTGGGCTGCTGCCATGGCTGCCATCACCACCCCAACCTTCCAGGGTAAGTGTCTCCTGGTGTGTGATGTCTTTGTGGCCAGGAGAGGTGGCTGGCTCAGCTGAAGAAGTCATTGCAGCATAGAATGGGGAAAGTCTTAAAAATTAATTTTGTTCCCCCAGGCAGCTGAGCTCCCTGTTAAGCTCTGGGTGATGACCTTGGTCCTGGTGAGGAGCTGGATCCCTCATTGATTTACGGAATTACATTAAGGCTTTCTGCTGGCAGCACTGAGCCCTCGTCCCGCGGGGGATTCTGGCGTCACTCCGGGCGTCCTGCCTGCCTTCCCCTCACTCCAGCACTGCTGGGGACTTCTGCCTTCCTACAGGAGGCTTCCAGACACACACAGACCAGTCAGGTGCCTGACTAATTCTGTCCCTAACAGAGGAAATCTTTCCCATAACTAATTAGGGTTTCTAAATTAGGAAGCTGCTGAGAATGACCTGCCGGCTAAAGGGCAGGGGGTGGGCTTGGCTTTTCCCAGCCTCGCTCCAAGCTTCCTGCTCAGACTCACAGACATCACTGGAGTGTCCTTTGCCTTAATTCTCTTTGGCTGTGCACTTGGGCTGTTTCCCTGCTGCCTCGGCACGGTGCTCCGGCGCCCAGTGACAGCTGGGACGCCGATGGGGAGCGCGTGTGTGCGGGGAAATGGGCTCAGTACGGGCTCGGCTCCGCGCAGAGCGGCGTGGGCGGCTGCAAGGCCTGGGTGTAGTAGACTTTCATGCGGTGCCTGTCACTTGGAGGTCTGGGCTGAGCCTGAAGCTCCCTCTGCCAAAGGACAAACACGAAACAGTGGTGGTCCCTGAGTGCTGGGAGCTCCTGCGCAGGGAAAGCTGTGCAGCCACAAATACCTGACTCTCGCACGGC
The DNA here is from genome assembly GCA_008694505.1 of Cyanoderma ruficeps. NCBI lineage: Eukaryota > Metazoa > Chordata > Aves > Passeriformes > Timaliidae > Cyanoderma > Cyanoderma ruficeps. The sequence continues at coordinate 1,306,263 of VZDJ01000037.1, read as the reverse complement.
ACCTAAAAATGTGCTGGCGCTGGGGCTGTGACAGCGCTGGCTGCCTGGCTCATTGTTCTCATTAGAGCAGTCAGTGGCTCTGAGTCAGCAGGTTTGGGTTTGTCACAGCCTGTGCAGGTCTGTGGTGCTGAACAGTGGGGCTGACCCTGACCCTGCTGCAGGGCGATGTGGGGTTTAAGCCTGGACTCAAAGGCGCTGTGAGCTTGTGCTGTCCCTTGAGTCTGGAAGGAGTTGTGTCTGTGTGAGCTAGAGGACAGCCTGGCTTGGGGACCTCTTCAAGCCCCTGCCCTGTGCCATTCAGGGCTATAGAGCTGGGCAACACTGATGCTGGCCAGGCTTCGTGGTCTGGTCCTTCATCCTCCTCTAGTCTGGATTACAGGCGGTGAAAAGCATGGTGGGAGGAGACTGTCTTTGATGGGGACATGTTGCAAGGCTTCCCTGTGGCCACAGATCCAGCCTCCCTCTCCTTCCAGGCCTTGGGTGGAAGCTTGTGGGTTGTCCAGGACCTAAGTGTGTCTTCAAGTGAAGAGGAGGAAATCTGGGCAGCCATGTTTTCCAGTGTGGAAGCAGTGGCTGCCTCCTGCAGCAGCTCTCCTGTCCACACAGTGTGTCCCTGGTGCAAAGCAGGGTGCTGGGCCCAGGCCCCATGGATGTCCCTTGTCTTGGATGACAGCTGCTCCCTCTGCCCTGCCTTGCTCCAAGGGGATGAACTGTTTGGGGATGTGTGGAGCCATACCCAGAATCCTGGGTTTGGGTTGGCAGGGACCTTAAAGTTCATCTTATTCCAACCCTCCTGCCATGGGCAGGGACACCTTCCGCTCTCCTGGGTTGCTCCAAGCCCTGTCCAACCTGGCGTTGGGCCACAGCTTCTCTGGACAGCCTGTGCCAGGGCCTCCCCATCCTCACAGGGAAGGATTGCTCCCAATATCCAATCCTAAGAAGAGCTGTTGGGCTAAAGTTTGGTACCACTGGGACAGGGGTCAAGGTTTGCTTTCCTTGCACTGGGGCAGGGAGTGGTGGGACTGTGTGGAATGGGTCAGACATCCCAGAGCCCTGGATGGGTGATTTGCTACAAATTCTCATCTCTGCTTGTCCCAGTACACAGCTGAGGGGGCTCTGGATGCAGCTCACAGTTGTCAGTGTCCTGACTGGTATGTGCACACCCCTGAGCCCACTCATGCACCCTCCCCAGGAAAGGAGCAGCAAACAGAGCCTCGAAATCTGAATGATGAATCTCTAGAAGAGGGTTTATCTTTCCATCTCCTGTTGGTGTTCTGTGTCTTGCCCTCTCCAGGGCCCTCCTGGCTCCCTGGGGGCTCAGCAGTGCCCCGGGCTGTGTCTGCCTCACACAGGAGCTGCTCAGCGCCCGGGGCTGGTGGGATCACAGCACCAGGGGGATGCTGGGCTCACCCTATTGTGCTCAGAACACGAGACAAATGAGGCTGAAGCTGCAGATCTGTGGCTGCCAGCAGGTCAGCAGTTTCACTTGGACACTTGGCCTCTTTGTGGCAGTGAAATGTGGCCGCAGGTTGGGATCTGCTCCATCCCCCTTTCAGAGCCCAGCCTGCTCCCCAACAGCTGTGACTGGACCCTGGGACCACCTGGCTGGGTGTTGCTGTCCCCGAGCCCTCCTGGGATCCTTGGTGAGGAGCTGGCACTGGGGTGGGAAGCAGGAGCAGGTGCTGCGCCAGTGTAAAGCGCATCCTGCGTCTGAGGCGATGCTGAATGGGGATTCACAGCCCAGCCCTGCTGCCAGGTTCCTCCCACCGGCTCCTTCCTCCCTCTGCTCCTACTAACCCACTGCCGGGGCCCCTCGCTGCCTGGCAGCAGCGGAGATGTCTGCTGGTATCCTTCCCCGAGCATCAGATGGAGAGGAAAACACAGGGTGGAGTCAGCTCTCGCACAAAGGAAATGTTGAGGTATCGTTTCTGCCTTCGGTGCGTTTTTTAGGTGGCTGGGGAGAGATTAAACAGGATTTTAACACATTCACAGCCCCCTTCCCACCTCATTTCCCTGTGAATCTGTTGCTGTCATGGTATCTTTCGGATGATATTTTTAGCTTTGCCTTTTCCTTTTTTTTCCCCCCTCCTCTCCTCGTATCAGGCTTTTGAAGGGAAACACGTTTCTATGGGAGAACAGAATGAACCATTTCACGAGACATTTTGTAATGGGCAGAAGGGCCGGGAAATCTGATTGTGTGTTTGAAATGACACATTCCCCTTTGTAATCAGCTAATCGGTCTGGCTGGGGCGAGTGCCAGCAGCCAGGCGTCCTGGCCCGGCCAGAGGCGGGGGATGGACCCGCCCCTCGCATCCTCCTCGACCCGACCATCCCCAGGTGGCCACACGTGAAGGGCTTGGGGGTCCTGCAGGTTTTTGTCTCAGTGATCCCGTGGGAAGCAGCTGGGTGCTGTAATGAGGTGCACTCTGGGTCTGGCAGTGTCAGTGCTGGCAGGAGCCCTGTGGAGCACGGCAGGTCGTGGCACTGACAAAGCTTTGGGACTCTGGTGATGCTGAGAGGGATGTGGCAAAGGGCTTGAGGTGGGAGAGGGTGGTAGGACAGCTGGGGCTGCTGCTCCCTGTGGGAAGGTGCCGTTTTTGACAACGATACAGACTAATGTTACGTGGTGATGATGAACTTTGGCAGGGGAAAATTCCAGCCCGAATTCTCAGCAGTATTTCCCTTTAGGATGTTTACTCAAGTCCTAACAGATGAAGGTCCTGTGGAATGAACTGGCCAGAACAAGAGAAGCCTCCTGTGAGGGCTGATCTGGCTTGGGTCTGCACATCCCTACGTGGGGCAGCAGCTGTTACCTCTGCAAATTCCCTGGGCTGTTCTTCAGGGAACCAAGGAATGCTTCCTGCTGGTAGGGCATGGTGGCCATGGCAGCATAGCATCTCTGGAAGTGTCCAAGGCCAGCCTAGATGGGACTTGGAGCATCCTGGTCTAGTGGAAGGTGTCCCTGCCCGTGGCAGGGGGTGGAATGGGTTGGGCTTTGAGGTTCCTTCCAAACCATTCTGGGATTCTATGGGATGAGTAAATTCCTGCTCGTCACCTTGGTCTGGTGTAAGACCCATCTGTAAGAAATGCAGCTGACGTGAGGTGACCAAGGAAAAGGCCACGGGATGTAGAGAAGGTGCAGCTGCCCATGCTGTGTGGGGACAGGGTCACTCTCAGCCCTCCTGGCCACCTTCACGCTGCTGACAGAGCTTTGGAGCTCAGTCCCACCCTGGGCAGGCATGGGAAGGCCATGGTGGTGTGGTCCATGCTGTGTCTCCTGAGCTCCTCTCCAGGTGCTCTCCTTGCCCTGTGTGTGCTCCTGCTCTGCTGGAGGGGACAGTATGAGTCCTTGTCCCCTGGCTGGAGCCATCAGCAGGTTTGCAAGATGCTGGTTTAAATCTGAGTGAGCTGGAGCAGGGCAGGGCTCCGTCCTGAGCCCTTCATCCGTGTGCCACCAGGTCCCAGTGCCTGTCCCCAGGCAGCGTCACGCCGACCTGTCAGGGCCAGGCTGGCTGGTTGTGATGATGAGGTGGTGACAATGTGGGTCACTGTGGGATGTTTGTGAGCCCGAGGCAGTGTCTGTGATCTCTCCACACCAGCCTGGCGCCGGCAGGGCCGCGTGCCGGGAGGTCGGGGCAGTCTGGCGTGGATTCCTGCTCTGGGGAGCTGCTGTTGTGGGCAGGAGCGAGCAGGGTTGGGATGGATCATCTCAGCCTGTTGGGGCAGCCCTGTGTCCTTCTGGAGAGGCAGAGCCCTTCTCAGAGCTCTCTTGGTCTGCTCTGGCTCCTGAGCCTCTGAGCAGGGGCATCTCTGTGAGCAGAGGAGGCAGGTGGAGGAGAGAGAGGTTTGTCTGGGCTCTGTGGTGGAGTAGTGTGGGCACACAGGTACTGGCACGGGGACAGCAGCCCCAACACACCAGTGGCATCCCTGAGTCTGGACAATCACACCGGGACACACATCCAGCTCCAGTGCTCAGGCCCCGTGACAGTGGCCCTCGGTGCTGGTGGATGCCACCAGCCCTGGAGCTGGGCACAGGGGTGCCCTGTGTGGCCACCCAGCCCTGCTCCCCTCAGCCCAGGACAGCTGAGCCAGGAAAACCGCATGGCTGGGAAGGAATCTGTGCCCGCTGGGCAGGGGTGTACAGGAATGCACCCACAGCCAGCACACGGTGACATCCTCCTGTGCTTCCCCAGGGTGACAGACACATGAAAGGGCCACGAAGGTGGCAGCTGCAACACCTCCTCTTCATCTTATCTCTCATGCAGATCACCTTGTCAGAGGTGAGGTCCTTTCCTTGGAGGTGCTGAAGTTCACAGCCTTGGTGCATCAGGTTTTGTGGCTCGGTCCAGAAGAGAAGTGGAGCAGTTTGGTGCCTCCTGGGAAAGCTGCTGTGGGTTGGTGTTGCTCAGGGCGGGCTGTGGCTGCACACAGCTGATGTTTGCTTGTGGAGAGTGAAAAGATTTTGCTGAATCCATGGGAGAGATGGGAGCTTTGCATAGGCCTGCTTTGCCTCTGCCTGGGGGGAGGCTGGGCCTTGCCTGTCCAAGGATGTGTGAAAATTAACCCTTGGAAAAGTGGGAGGTGTCTGTGCTGTGCCACACCGTGCTTCCTCCGTGACACTGTAGTGCCACTGGGCAGATTCTCCTCCCTCCTTAGGCACAGTTGTCGTGTAAAAAGAGACTCTGAAAATGCTGTTGCAGGCTGGGGCTGTCCCTGCTCGCTGCTGGTTTTCCTCCTGCCGTGCTGGAGCTGCCATGGCCGGGGGAGTGGGGCTGCTCTGGGGTCCTGCACCACTGCCCCGCTCCGGGGCCCGCAGCCAAAGCCCTGCCCGCCAGATGCTGCCCTGGAGCCTCAGGCGTGGGTGACAAAGGGGTGGCACAGATGGCCTGAAAGGAGACCTCGGGCCATGCCCAGGGGAGCCGGTGGCACTCGGAGGTGTGTGTGCTCTGCGGCGCTGCCGTAGTAAATATTTGCTGTTCTCCAGGAAGGAGCGGGGCTGCTGCACATCAGGAGAGCAAAACGACGTCTAAAGCAATCCACAGCTCCCATTTCCAGCAGGGAGATTTGTATGGAATCCAAACACAATGCTGGAGCCAGGCAGGCACCCTCTGGTGACAGCTGTAGCTGTCCTTCTGAGTGCTTGCCATCATCTCTGGGAAGGACTTTTCCCTTCTTTTTAACCAAATCTGATTTCTTCTTTGCAGGTTGTAAATCGTGCCCAAGCGGAGCGCTGAGAGCAGCCCCTGGAAGCAGCGTGAGTTTACCCTGAAAGCTTTTGTTCTCCTTTCCACATCCCACATGAGGTTGAGTGGGTTTTGCAGCATAGAAAAGGTTGCTCAGCACGGAGAGGTGCTGCAGGGAGAGGCTTGTCTGCCAGGAACCCCTGGGAATCTGGCCTGCTCCCACCAAAACACTCAGCTGCTGGGCTTGGGCTTGTTGTGGCTTTCTTTGTGCTGGGATTGCTTCCTGCTTTAGCTGGGATTGGGGCAGCAGCCCCTTTGCCAGCAGAAAGGCTCCCACAGTGCCCGAATCCCTGCCCCCTGACAGAGCAGGTTTGGGGTGTCGCACTCAGCGCAGGGTTTCCCCGCTCTGGGTTTCTGTGGTCTCTTTTGTGTGGAGGATCTGAGGGAGGCAGCGTGTTTGCAAACCAGCTGTGGTGTTTTGCTGGCTGTGGATCCCTGCCCAGGGCTCAGGTCCTTGTGCTCATGGGGCTGGGCACAGCTGGCCTGAGGTGCATCCCAGGAAGGCTGGCATGGCTGGGCAGCTGGGAGCAGAGCACAGGAGAGGTCTGAGCTGCAGAATTCAATTGCTGTGATGCTTGAAAGAGTCTAGGGCTTGTGGTCCAGGCCTTTTCAGTGACCCCAGGGTCTCTCCAGCTGCTTGGATTGCTCCATTCCAGAGTCACACTGCACAGTGCAGTGACATCCATGTAAAACCAGGTGTGAGCTGCTTCCAGCAGCCAGTGACAGCTGTGGGGACAAGGTCCTGCTTCTGCTTTGGCTCTCTGACCTGAGGTGAGCCTGGGCAGAGCTGCAACATGACCCTCACCCTGGGCTGAGGTGGGAGGACGATGTCCTTATCTGAAAATTGGGATGAGGAGCTCCATAGCTGCACTGTGCTGTCCTGGCACTTTCCCAGGTGGCAGAAGTGTGTGGCAGTGTGCAGCCCAGGGCTCAGACCCTGCTGGCCACAGGGTCTGTTTGGCTCCTGCCCACACAAGGAAATGGGTGCAGGTTCTTCATCCAGAGGTTCCACACCCAGAGGGTGCTGGGTGCTGCCCAGGCTCCCCAGGGAATGGTCAGAGCCCCAAGGCTGCCAGAACTCCAGGAACCTTTGGAAAACGCTCCCAGGAATGGGGTGGGATTATTTGGGTATCTTTTGCAAGGCCAAGGGTTGGATTGGATGATCCTTGTGGGTTCCTTCCTGCTCAGGATATTTCATGACTGTGGATGTGGGCAGGGGATCTGAGTCCCTGCTGAGGGCTATGATGGGCTCCTCAGGGCTAGAGCTGGCTCTGGCTGGCAGCAGGGCAGGTCTCCATGTTTTATGAGCAGTTTCTCATCAGCTCTCCTCCTCCAGGCACTTTGCAAGATGCCAACTCCACCCCTTCCCAGGGGTGCAGGTCTGCAGGGGGAGCCAGGAGAATGGCAGGGATTCTTGTCCTGCCTTCCTGGGCTCAGGAGTTTGGGAGCGGGGTGGCCAGGCTGGAGTTGATCGAGGCAGAGCTGCAGGCCCAACGTCAGTGGTGGATTTCATGTGGATTTCCTGTGCTCCTGCATGGCCTCAGGGTGCCCTGGGCTCTGTACCTGGCAGGCTGGGGACCCACTGGGAGTGTTCTGCTCCTGGGCAATGCCACCAGGAGCTCTGCCCCTGGATGGGGTTCAAATCCCTGTTGGGGTCCCCCATGCTGGGGTGGCATGAGGAGCAGGAGGACATGTGCCATCCCCATGGTGACCCCTGGTGCCCAGCCAGCCCCTTGCCCTTGCTGGTGGCTTTGATGGCTCAGGTGCAGCTGGGGGCCCTGGCCCAGGTCTGGGTGTCTCTGGTTTCACAATTCCCCCTTGTTTCCCGTGGGTGCTGGGACTCGGGGCAGCTGCAGCAGAGCTGCTTTGTCTCCCTGCACTCTGGGCTGGCTCTCCCAGCCTGTGCCCATGCCCTGCAGGTCCCAGCTCCCCCTCTGGTCTGGGCAAGCAGATCTTTGCCAGCACAGCCTGGGCCAGCTGGGCCAGCTGCTGCTGTGTGCCCAGGGAGTGTCCCCCTGCTTCAGGAAGGGTTGGTGACACTTAGGTCGTGGCACAGTGATTGTGCTGGCAATGAGCTTCTCCTGTCTCTGGATTCCAGCAGCTCCCTCACAGCTGGTGCTGGATCCCACCTCCTGGGCAGGGTTCCTGGCTGCTGGGGTTGGGTGGGGGCTGATTCCATGGGAGCTTGCTCAAAGGATATGGACCTCCATCAGCTGGCCTGATGGTCACTGTAGGTCCCTTCCAGCTGAACTACCCTGTCCTCCTCAAAGTGGTGCACAAGGTGTCACCATTACCTTGGGGAAAATGACACTTTGTCACCACTTCAGACCCTGACAGGGCCCTTGTGGGGCTGCCGAGCAGAGGATGATGATGGTGGGGAGAGTGCTTGGCCCTTCCTTTGGATGGAAGGAGAAGGTGGGAGAAGGCAGGGCTGAGCCTGTGCCAGGACTGGGCTCCTTTTGGGGGCTTCCCTTGCTCTGGGTACGGTTCCCCTCCTGGAGCTCCTCTCCTCTTCCAGCCCACTGCTTCCCAGAGTGTCTGGCCCTGTGTTCTTGCCCAGGGAGCAGCTGATCTCCACTGGCTGCCACATCCTGGCAGAAGGCAGCTGAACCCATGGTCTCTGCCTTCCTCTGCAGGCAGGAAGAAAGATGGGAGCAGCTCTCTGCCAGTTACTGGCAGGGGAAGAGCATTCCCTGGTGAGGGGTGTTGCCCAAGGGCTGCAGCACCCCTGCCTGCTCGTGGAGTGTGGCCCAGTGCCTTGCTGGGGCTCCACAGTGGGCAGAGGCATCTGAACTGGTTCCCAGGGCACTGACTGCTGCCATCACAGCTTTGGTTCAGCCTCCCTCCCCTGCTGCACCAGAACATTCCAGGGCTCTGGCACCATCCCTGTGTTGGAGCAGGAGTGGAGGGATGGCTGCAGTGCTGGTGGTCCTGGTCCCTGCCCGGGCTGACTTGGCTGTGGCAGCTTTGGGACTGTCACACCCCCATCCCAAAAATCACAGGGGGTCAGCAGGGCAGGGATGTTCACTGGGGGGTTCAGTCCCATAGCTCTGCTCACTGGCAGTTTTTAATGCCTGCAAAGCTCAGGTGAGCCTGGAGTACCTGCTGAGATGCCTCCTCAACACCCTGGGCAGGATTAGGTCCCTATAATAGGAATTGGCCCAGGGCATTGCACAGATCCCCTTTGGCCTGGGAAAAGCTGTTGGGCTGTTTTACAGAGTAGCTGGGGGGATGAGGCTGTTCAGTGCTCCCTGCCTTCCACCCCTGGCTGCAGCAGGACCCTGGCACAGCCAGTTGGAGCTGGCAGTGCTGCCTGCGGGTACCAGGGCAGTGCCCTGCCTGTCCCTGCCCTGCCCCGGGGCTGCTGCTGCACTTTCCTCTTGATTTGGGGCCCATCCTGGCTGTAAGACATGCCTTGGTCAACGAGCCTTGCTCTGTGCCATCCCAGCTGCTCGGGCTGAGCAAACAGGTTTGTGGTATGTGGCAATGTGGGCCCTGAAGGCTGGGGGAGCTGCCAGCTCCCTCAAACTCTTGGGAAAGGCTGGCTGCTGGCCAAACCCCTGCTTGCCTTGGCTGAGCCTTTAACCTCTTGTGCATCACAGCACTCAGGAGCTGGGCTTCCCCCGTGCTGGGTCACGGCGGGGCAGGCTGGGGTGCCCACCCATGTCTGATCCTTGTGCCTGACTTGTTGGAGCCTCCTTTGCCCAGAGCCAAGTTGGGATCCTGCCCCTCATCTGGCATGCGGGGCTGTGTGCTCAGGCAGCAGGAGCTGGGGCTTTCCTGGGGAGATGCAGCTTTGCTGCTCTGAGGGCCCTGTGCTCACCCAAGCCCTCGGCAGGTGATGGAGAGCTCTGTTCCCTCCTGATGTCCCACCCTCCCCGCTCCTCCTGGCCAAGGGTTTGCAGGGCTGGGCTGGGCTCCTGCCCTGCTGCGCTGGGGATCCCTGTGGGGCTGGGTGGAGAGGAAGAGCCGTCTGCTCTCAGATCCCTGCGGAGGAGGATTTGCCACCCGGGACTGGTGTTTCAACAGCTTTTCTGGCACAGCAGGGCCCAAGGGATGTGGAGCTGTGGGCAGCATCTGAGCGGGTCCAGTGTGGGCTGGGGATCTGCAGGACTTGCTCCCCGGGGAACAGCAGAGGCTGGACCACGTTCAGGAGAGCACCTGCCCTGGTGTAGGTGTGCTCTGGGGCATCATCTTCCAACAGCACCTTTCTGGCTTCTTCCATCCCATTTCCCACAGCCCTTGCTGTTCTTTCTTTTATTATGGACTTCCCTGTGCAGCAGGCAGGACACTTGGTGGGGGATTGGAGGGAGCTCTGCACTGTGGGGAAGCTTTCAGAGCCTCAGGGCACTGGGCTTGCTGGATGGAGTGGGAGGTTGGGTCTCGTTGTCACGGGTGTCACCTGTCCAGCTGCCCTGTGCATGGTGGCATTCAAGGCAGCCAGTGCTGAGACAGCGTTGTCACTCCACCGGTCCCACCCTCCTCCAGCCAAAATCCCAGTGAGGCCAGAACAGCCCCTGCTCTGGGGGCAGCTGGGCTGGGCAGGAGCGCTGCACTTCCCATCCCTCACTGCCAGGGTCAGGATGGATTTTGGATGGGGAATTGGGGCTAGATGAATTCGGGAGGATGAGGGAAGGAGAGGGCTGCCCTAATCCTACTCTGGATTCAGCTCGGCTTTTGTGCACAAGCCTGCTCAGCTGCAAGGGAGAAGGTACCCGGGTTGCCGGGGAGACAGAGCCGTGGGATGTGGCGGATGCTGCGGCCGCGGGGAGGATTGTGTCACCCTTTGCTGCCACCAGGGACAGGGACACCCTGGTGACAGTCCCTGGCTGGATTGTGTCCCACCCTTTGCTGCCACCAGGGACAGCCCCGGGGGCAGTCTCTGAGGCTGTTGAGGGGACACAGTGCAGAGCCATGTGTGTGCCAAGAGGCCTTGGTGCTGTGAGCACCCTCCTCGGTGGCTCCTGGTGGCTGTGGCTGCCCTGGATGGTGCCCTGAGGTCCCAGCAGCCTGGGAAGAGTCGGGTGGCTGTGGGTGCTCCTGGCATGGAGCAGGGCCCACGCTCCAGAGGCATCTCCAGGTGTGTCCCTTGTGCCAGCCCCAGCAGGGTGATGCTGTCTGAGGGGGCAGGTGGCCTTGCCACCACTCAGCTCATTCCCCTGGTGACCAAGACAGGCCACCCCAACTCTTGGGAAGTCCAGGCTTCTCTCCTCTTCTAGAAGGAACTGGTCACAGCCCACCCTCAGGTCCCCAGGGGGTGACAGGCACTGGTGAGCAGAGGCACACGGTGCTGTGCCAGCCCAGGCTGGGTGGGACAGAGGGCTCAGTCTGGGGAGGACCTGGCTGAGCTGGAGCCACCTCTGGCTTTGTGTTCCTGGTCCAGTTTAGCTGGGAGGGCAGGAGCTGTGCCAGCCTCTGCCCAGGGCTGGTGCATGGTCTAGAACCTCCTGGACACAAATTGCTGTGCTGGGATTTGCTGTGGTGGGGCCAGACCAGCTGGGACAATGGGATCCCTGCTCCCAGCCTGGCTGTGACTGTGGGATCCCTGCTCCCAGGGTAGGGCTCAGGGGGCCTGGGTTGGGACCCTCCTCTCAGAGCAGGAGGTTCTGGTGGTTCTCTCAGGCTCTGCCCGCCTCGGGCTCTGCCCTTGGGTGTGGTGTGGAGGCTTTGCCCAAGTTTGCTTTTTGTTTCCCTTTATTTATTTATCATTATGTTTTTAAGCTTTTCCTGCAGCCCTTCCTTCTCTTGTCATTTAATTGTCCAAGTTCCCTGAATACTTGTCGCCTGCCTGGGGGTAGAATTTGAGACACATCAAAGGTAGCTGAGCCTCTGCAGGTGCTGAGTGAACATCCTCTGGGAGCTGGGGAGAGATTAAACAGCAAGGAAAAACAACTGCTGTGCGAGGTTTGTCCAGGAGGTAAAATGGAAGGGCTGGGGGAGCGCGAGGGAAAAGCGGCGATATTTGCTTTCCAGAAAATGTCTGCCCCGTGGCTGGGAGGGGGCTGGCGTGGGGTCTCTCCGCATGGTGAGGCCTTGGAGGGAGCGGGATGGGGGAGCAGAGGCCGGAGCAGCTCAGCAGGAGCCGAGGGGCTCCGCGATGGATCCCAGGGCCGCCCCTGGAATGGTTTGTACAGCTGTTGGTGGGGTTGGGGCTGTGCCCTGCTGAGATGACTCAGCTCCCTGCCCCCCTGCTGCTGTCTGGAGTGCAGGAGCGGGCAGGGTCAGTGCCAGGGTTCCCATGGAGTGGCAGAGCCGGTGGCACACCCGGCCTGGGGTCCCCGGGCTGGGAGGGCACCCGTGGGCAGGAGGGGCCGGGAGGGGAGCGGAGCTGTGCCCGCCCTGCGGGCCCGGGGGGCTGCTGCCTGCACAGGCTGAGTCACACCCGAGCTGGCAGCTCAGCAGGGCAAGAAAGGAGTTTTCAGCTTTGTCTTTGGGAGTGATACAGAGCAAATGGAATAAATCCCAAGCAGTGGCATTGTTTGTGGTGTCCAGCCTGGATCGAGGCAGTGCTTGGAGAGGTGTCAGCACCTCGGTCTGTGGTGGAAGCCGGTGCCAGCTGCACCTCATAGGCCTTGGCAGAGCAGCTTTTTGGGCTCCTGAGAGCTGCCCTGGCCCTAGTGGGGCCAGTGACCAGCCCCCTGAGCCTTGGTGAACTTGCACTCAGGGAAGAATGCATTTTTGGGGATGTTTATTTTGGTTTTAAACCCTTATAGCAACAGGCATTTTGTTGCCAAAAAAAAATATCTCTGTACCATATCTTTAATAAAAATAAAAATAAAACAAACTAACCCACATAAGATATTCTCCTCCACTTTCCTGAAAAACCTTAGGGTTTGATGCAGCTGGTGGGTCAGCCAGTGTGGGATGCTGTGCCCCAGCACCTGGCACATCTATATCCCAGCAGGGATGGGTGCCCTGGCTGGGGGATGAGGGGAGCTGAGGGGTGAGGGGAGCAGCCAACTGCAGCTCTCTGGATCCTTTAGTGCCCAGGGTGCAGTGCCAGGTTGCAAAGGGGCAGTGCTGAGGTGGGAAACTCATGAAAACCTCCATGTGCCTCCATGGTGGGGGCATTGATTTCCTGCAGCACTGGTGATCAGTCAGATTTTTGGGTGCCAGATCAAAGGGAAAGCTTGTGTTTACTCTCTACATCTGACCTGTGAGAGGTCAGAGTCTGCTGAAAACACCAATGCTGGGTATAGTGTAAGGAAGCCCCCAGAGATCTATTTCCCAGCTGTGGTTTTCCATGGTTAATACAGCAGGTTCCCACACCTCTTTCCAGCCAGGTAATCTGTCTTCCCTCGGAAGGGAGATGAACAGCAGCATAAATTGCAAAATTTATGGGCCCAAAAAGACATTTGCAAGAGCAATTCTCTTCCTTGAGCTCCTGCCGGTTTCACTTACAGATCTGCTGCTCTTCTCCTATGAACTTGTAGCATTTTCTCCCATGCAAATGAATTTTGAGGTGTTTGGAGGGATGTTGGCCTCTGTTGGCTGAGGGTGTTCAGCCTGGAGAAGAGAAACCTCCAGAGAGGCCTCAGAGCCCTTTCCAGTGCCTAAAGGGGCTCCAGAAAAGCTAGAGGGGGACTTGGGACAAGGGATGGAGGGACAGGACACAGGGAATGGCTTCCCACTGCCAGAGAGCAGGGAGAGATGGGATATTGGGAGGGAACTGTACCCTGTGAGAGGGGGCAGGACCTGGCAGGGGTGCCCAGTGAAGCTGTGGCTGCCCCTGGATTCCTGGAAGTGTCCAAGGCCAGGCTGGATGGGATGTGGAGCAACCTGATCTAGTGGAAGGTGTCCCTGCCCACGGCAGGGGTGGAACTTTAAGGTCCCTTCCAACCTAAACCTTTCTGGGATCCCGGTCAGCTGGACTGGCTCTTGAGATGGACTCAGATGTGATGAAGGTGTTTCCATGTGTCCTTTCCCTTCCCTACATAGCATTTATCAGTTTCTGGAGGCAGCAGCTGGACCTGGGTTGGGAGGGTCTCATCTGGAAGTGCTGCTCCCTTTCCTGGAGGTCTTTGGGCTGAGGTGGGGCTGAGCTGTGCAGCTCAGGGTGCAGAGGAGCACATCCCAGTGGAGCCATCCCAGGGCTGCAGCAGGAAGGGGGAGGCTGGCGGGCACCAGGGGTGGTTCCCGGGTGGTTCCCGGGCTCCCCTCTGCCGCGGGCTCTGCAGCACGGCCGGTGCTGCCGGCGGGGCCGCGGCTCCTGCGGGATGCTGGTCGCTAAGCAACCGGCAGAGGTGGAGCTTCCCGGGTACCATTCCCAGCACATCCCTGCCTGAGCCCTGCCTGCTCTGGCATTCCCACATCCTCCCAGGCAGCTCGGTGGGAGCTCCTGCTGCCCACACGACCCTGTCCTGAGGCAGAAGGGCACCCTAGGGCGTCCCTGGGCATCACCAAACGCTGATTTGGGGTTTCTCTGACCAAGATCACCCAAACCCTTCCCTGGGGAAGGAAGGTGTCTTGAAGCTCTGTTGACCCTTTTGCTTGGGATTCCCACCTCAGCACTACTTCCCTGCCTGGCTCTGGGAAGCAGGACCAAAAGGGGAGAACCCCAAGGCTCCAGCACCCTGAGACTCCCTCTGGGTGTCCTCTGGCTGGGCTGGGGGCTGGGTGTGTGGGTGAGCTGGCTGTGGAATGCTGCAGGAGCAGCTTTCCCCTCTGACACAGTTGTGCCTGGGGAGCCTGGGTGCCTTGGGTCCTCCTTAGGCTGTGGCTGTTTTGTGACAGGGACACTCAGGCTGGCATAGGAGGGCTGGGTGTCTCTCAGGGTGACCCTAACCCTGCCTGGGTACATTGTGGCCTTGGCTCCTGTTTCTTTGTGCCCTTCCCAAGGCCGGGTGTTTGGCTCAGGTGACATCCTGCAGGTGGGAAGGAGCCTTCCCTGTCTGCCTGGAGGATGGGGAGGATGTTCTGGGGGTGGCTTTAGCCCTTCAGTGCCTCCCTAGGGCTGGAGGATGTTGTGTGCTGAGCACCTGCTTTCTCCTCAGCCTTCTCCTGTCCACCCACAGCTCCTTGCTGGGCTTTGCTGGAAGAGCTGAAAGCCCCAGCTGTGCCATCAGATCATGAATTTTCCCTCTCTTCACTCCTGGTGTGTTCCCCACTCTGCTGACTGTGCAAGTCATGCCTTTTGAAAGGTTGGTATTTCCCTGAAAGAGGCACATTCCTGGCTTTATGGGGCTGCCTAGAGTGATGGAGGGGACAAGCTGGGCAGCCTTTGGCTGTGCAGGAAGCCCCAGCAGACTTCCAGACCCCTGGGTTCTTCCCTGGGGCAGTGGGAAGGGAACAGGCAGTGGAGTGGGTTTGGCTGTGCAGGCACAGGGAATGCCTGGCTTGCTGTGGATCCTGCCACGAGGATCTGTCCTTGATGCACCCACTGCTCCCAAGTGCCACACGCATGGGATCCTGTGCTCTGGGCTGAGTTTTGGGGTCCCTGTGAGCCTGTAGGCTGGTGTGGCTGGCAGGAAGGAGCTGTGTGACAGCTGTCCCCAGTCAGGGGACGGGTGAGCAGCAGGGATGGCTCTCAGGGAGCCGAGACTCTGCCTGGGAGCAGAGTTTTTCACTACTGGTGACAGAGAGAAACTTCTGCTCGTGCTGCTGAGTGGCTGTCCCAGGGAGAGAGTGAGGGAATTGGGCTGGCACTGGAGAGCTCTGGAACAGCATCAACCCCGAGTCACCTCCACGGGCTGTGGGGTTGTGGAGCTGCTGGGCAGGTGCAGCCAAGGCCCTGGTGTGGCTGAGGGCGTCAGTGGGGCTTGGCTTTTGCTGGTGAGATGGGAGGGGCCCGAGGCTGCCAAGGAAAGCAGGACAGTCCCCAGAGCTCTGGCAGGCAGGACGTGGTCTGCCCTGAGGACGCTGCTGTGACACCAGGGCTCCGTGGTGGCACATGATGATGGTGGTGCTGGTCCCATTCTGCTCTGGTGGGAGAAACCAGGGGGACTGGGGGTTGCAGAGTCTGCTGGCTCTTCCCTCCCTGCTCTCTGGTGTCTGGGCTGCACTTCCACCTGGAGGGGCTTGCAGGGGCTGACTCAGGGCTCTCCTGCCCTCCAGCTGGGGCATCTTCATTTGAGCATTAATGAGGTTGTGGAAGGTGTTTCTTGGCTTCTGAGGGGACACAGCAACTCTCTCCTGGTCTTATTTACTCAGCTGGGAGGTATCACTCAAAAGGGTAGGAGTGAAACCTTGTTTAAGTGGCCCCAAATTTCCCATGTCTGGCAAAAGGACCATGTCCTGCCCTGAGAGAGGGAGCAGGGAGAATGCTGCCTTTGCATCCTGGAGGGCTCAGAGGAGGAGGAGGAGGCGCCTCAGCCTCATCCCCCTGGGGTGCAGCAGAGGCCGTGCTCCTCTTCCCTGTTTTTTCCTGGTGCCAGAAGGGTTGGGGCCAGAGCAGGCTGGAAGGAGGGTTTGGTCTCTTGGGATGGGCTCTGCCCCGGCTGCTCTCGGCACTGGCAGCTGTCACGGTGAGCTGCCATTGCTGCCTGACTCCAGCCTGGCTCGGGGGACAACTCCCTGTCAATTTGGTGGCTTCTTTTTCCCCCCCAACTTTCTCATGATTCATTTCTGACATGTGGCACACTGCTTCTGGAGCCGCAGGGATGCTGATCTCAACTTCCAGGGTGTAGTTTTGCGGAATAAGCTCAAGCTGCTCTATTAACCCCGGATCAGGGGTTGGCACCGTGGGCAGGAGGTCACTGCCTGTCCCCCGCAGGCCACGATGCCAGGGGAGGGTGGAGGATGATGTGGAGGGGAGGCCCTGTGCTGCCTGTCAGCAGGGTCAGATGTCTCCGCGCTGCCTGGCTCGGGCATGATGAGCGAGCAGATGTCTGGGCTCCTGGCAACTGCTGACATCATGTAAATCCATAATTGCCCAAACACACATTCAACACGTGTCAATTAAGGCTGAGCTGGCTGTAGGAGAGCAGGGAGGTGGGAGAGCCCCACGCCACGGGTTCCTTTCGGGTGGTGGATCCTGAAGCTTGTGGAGGCGTCGCACAGGATTGCTGCCCTCATGTGAGTGTGTTCCCGTGAGATCATCCCACCCTTACTGCCTTTGCTCTCCTATTTTTCCCCACTTGACCCAATTCTTCACTTGGCAGCTCCAGCCTGGCTGTCACACTCCGTGTCAGTGACGAGCCGCTGTCTGCTCTGTCTGCTTCAGTGGTGCCTCAGCCTGGGCTTGGCTCCTTTTCCCTGGCTCAGCATCCCTGGGGAACTCCAGGTCAGGTCAGTGGAGCTGAGCACACCAGCTCGACAGCCCGAGCTCGCCAGGCTGGCTCGGGGCAGGACAGCACCCACCTGTCTGGACAAAGGTGTCTGAAGTCACCAGCAAAGCCCTACAGGGCCTGTCTCCAGGAAGGGACCGGTCCAGCCAGCCTGGAGGAGCCCTTCCTGCCCTCCCTGGTCAGGCAGGCTCTGGGCTGGACCTGTCATCTGTGCCAGAGGGACAGGAGTGGACGTGTCCCAGTGGTTTCCCTGGGAGCAGCCTGCTGTGGTCAGTCCGTGGTGATTTCGTCCACCAGCAGGTTCACACCTCTTAGCTCTTCCCTTCCTGAACTGCAGAATCATTCAGGTTGGAAAAGACCTCCAAGATCATTGACTCCAACCTGTGACTGACCACCTTGTCAACTAAACTGTAGTACTGAGTGCCACATTGTCATTTCTTGACCACCTTTAGGGATGGGGACTCCACCACCTGCCTGGGAAGCCCCTTCCAATGCCTGGCAACCCTTTCAGTGAAGAAGTTTTCCAAAATATCCAATCTGAAACTCTGCTGGTGCGATTTGAGGCCGTTTCCTCTCATCCTGTCCCTTGTTCCCTGAGAGCAGAGCCCAGTTCCTCCCCAGCTGTCCCCTCCTGTCAGGGAGTTGTGCAGAGCCAGAAGATCCCCCTGAGCCTCCTTTTCTCCAGGCTGAGCCTCTTTCCCAGCTCCCTCAGCTGCTCCTGGTGCTCCAGCCCCTTCCCCGGCTCCGTTTCTTTCTCTGGACATGCTCCAGCCCCTCAAGGTCTCTCTTGTGAGGGGCCCAGGACTGGACACAGCACTTGAGATGAGGAGCTGCTGCTTCCTGGTGCTGTGCTGCCATGGGGTGGGACAGCTGAGGTCAGGTTGGCAGGACAAGGTGACAGAGCTCACGTGGGCTGGTGTGAAACTTCTCCCAGGCTGGAGACCGAGGCATCTGAGGTGAAGAGGGAATGCTCACGCTGCCCTTCATATTCCCAGTGTGATGTTTTTGAGCTCAATACCATCCTGCTAGGCAGGAGAACAATGTGCTCTCCTGGTCTGACAGTGTTCCAAACACTCCTGGCCAAGACTGGGAGGGAGCAGGTGTGGAGGGGACTGGGGGCCGTGCAGCCATGACCCTGCAGTGCCTGTGGGGACAGGGATGGATGTGTGGGGTGAGGCTCAAGGGGAACGGAGGGATGATGCCTGCAGGGAGGCTGGGATGAGGTGGGCGGTGGTGGCAGGGGAGGAGCAAAGCCTCTCCCAGCACCCCAGTGTCCGTCTGCTCCTGTGGGAATTGAGGTGCCCGTGGGCTGCGGTGCGAGGCCGGCAGGGAACTGCTTTACTGTAAATGGAGAACACCAGGAGAGATTGTGATTGTCTGGGAAAAGACTTGGAGGCTAAAATAGCCATCTGTGAGACTGACCTGAGGAACACTGAGGGAACAGTTGGACCTGAGGTGGGAACGTGGGAGAGGGGGATTGAGAGAAGTGTGCGGGGATGAGCAGTCAGAGAAAGTTTTGTACCAGGGGGCAAATTTCAGTGCTGTGATCACAAAGCTGTGCTATCCCAGCTAACAGGGACCGCCATGAGCCAGGCAGAGAGGAGGAGGGAATCCCAAAGCTCATCCAGCTGCAGGCACAGGGCCTGTTCCTTTGGGAGCAGCCAAGACCCTGCAGGCAGGAGGAGGAACCCAATGTGTGGGGTTGGGCCCCAGCAGCGTCGGCGCCCGGCCGCCTCTGCCCAGGTGGACAGGGAGGAGCTGCTGGGGCTGAAGGGACCTCCCTGGGCAGCTCCACAGGGCTCTGGAGACCTGCTGCTGTCCCAGAGCCTCTGGATCAGCGCTGGGAAGGACCAAGGCTGGAACCTGATGGACCTGAGCAGGCATTTCCCACTTGGGGTGGTGTCAGGTCCTGCTGGTCAGACTGTGGCTGTGGAGGGCTCCTCTGACCCACCAGGGCTGTTGGCTTCTCTGCGCAGGACTGAGCTGTCACTGCCACTGGATCTCTGCAGAACTGGTCCATGGAGGGTTATGGAGGCCCAAGGACAGTGGGGAGCTGCAGAGCTTCAAAGAGTGGAAAGGCAGAAGGAGCTTTGCCCTGGCAAAGGGACAACAACAGCCCAGATCTGCAGGGAGGGAGGTTTGCTGAGATGGAGAACAACTCTCTAAGCTGAGGAGGATAAAACCCTCCAGGGCTCGGGTGGTGGTGCAGGAGAGGAGTTATGGAATCCCAGGCTGGTTTGGGTTGGAAGGGACAGTAAAGCTTATCTTGTCCCACCCCCTGCCATGGGCAGGGACACCTTCCACTGTCCCAGGCTGCTCCAAATCCTGTCCAACCTGGCCTTGGACACTGCCAGGGGTGGGACAGCCACAGCTTCTCTGGGCAATGTGTGCCAAGGCCTCGCCACCCTCACAAGGAAGAATTTCTTCTTAACATCTGATCTAAATCTCTCTTACTTTAGTTTGGAATGGTTCCCTCTTGTCCTATCATTTTCTCTCCATGTAAAAAGTCTCTCTCCATGTAAAAAGTCTCTCTATTTTCAGTGCCCTTAGACACTGGAAGGGGCTCTGAGGTCTCCCTGGAGACTTCTCCTCTCCAGGTGAACACCCCAGCTCTCCCAGCCTGGCTGCAGAGCAGAGGGGCTGCAGCCTGCAGAGCATCCCGTGGCCCTGGGAGAGAAGCCTTATCCCCCTCTCCTCTCCACCACGGGCTGTTGGAGGCTCGCGGGGCCGGGATGGATGGAGGTGCTCCCTGTGCTGAGCTGGGTGGGTTAAAGCCCCTCCTGAGGCATTGTCTCTCTCGGCAGTGGGGGCTGCGGGGGCCCAGAGGAGGCCGCGGGCCCGGGGCTCGGCGTCAGCACATCCGGAGCCCGGCTCACCTCTGTGAGTCAGCGTTCGGTGATTCACGGCGGGGCTGTGAGACAGCCACGGGCTGCTGCAGCGCGGGAGGAGCCACAGGAGATGTTTTCCCTCATCTTATCAGCGTTTCCCGAGCCTGGCTGCCAGGTACAGCGGCTCTGAGCTGGGGAGATGTGCTCTGCCTGCCAAGGGAGCTCCAGTGCACATCTGGCACAACTGTAAATCACAGAGTCACAGAATGGTTTGGGTTGGAGGGACCCTAAAGCCCATCTCATTCCACCCCCTGCCATGGGCAGGGACACCTTCCACTATCCCAGGTGGCTCCAAGCCCCGTCCAAGCTTGGGGACACTTCCAGGGATCCAGGAGCACCCACAGCTTCTCTGGGCAACCTGTGCCAGGGCCTCAGCACCCTCACAAATTAAAACTTCTCCCCAGTATCCCATCTAACCCTGCTCTCAGCCAGTGGGAAGCCACTGTCCCTTGTCCTCTCACTCCAGACCCTTGTCCCAAGTCCTTCTCCAGCTCTTCTGGAACCCCTTCAGGTACTGGAAAGGGCTCTGTGCTCTTCCCAGAACTTTCTTTTTTCCAGGCTGAAATCCATTCAGCTATTCTGAACCAACCCAAGCACATGCTTCAAAAATCTTACTTAGGCATCTTTCCATGTCCTTTCTGGGCTCAGATATCCTCACCTGGAGCCCTGAGAACTGCCCACAGGTACAATCCTCTCAGGGCCTTGGCCCATCCTTGGTGCTGTAGCTCAGAGTGGAGTCAGAGGCTGTTCTGCATCTTCAGTGTGTGGCCAGGGCAGTGCTTCCCAGCCTCTGCTTTCCTCCTGAAGGACTTCTGCAGAGCAGGTGCCCTGTGCCAAGCTGAATCCTGATAGTGGGGGGTTTTTTGGTTGCATTTTGCAAGTCACTGAGGAGTTCTCAGTTTGGGTGTTTGTTGTGTCTGAGCACTTGGATGCCAAAGGATTCTCCTCAGCTTTGTGGGGACACAAATGCTGTTGCTGTAAATTTGCACAGAAGTGAGACTAGAGAAGTGTTTTCTTAGCAGAGTCAAAGCCAGGTAAGGAAGGTTGTTCCAGGCTGAACCTCTTGCTATCCATCTCTGCCAAGGCTGCTGTGGGCCAGCCCAAGGGGGATGTCTGGACATGGTCCTTCCCTGGATGCTATTCCTGGCTCCTGTTCAATCTCCTTTGACACCTTTTTAGTCCTTTTGTGTATCTGTGAGATGCTTCAGAGGATGGAAATTTCCAAGTTCCAGTTTCCCTGCAGCAGCTGGAACCCAGCTAAGCCACATGTGTGCTGTAGGACTGGGACAGAGTTTCCAACCCTCAGGTTTAGGGGTGGGTGCTGTGGGCAAGTCTGGAGACTTTGGTGCTTTGGGGTTTGTGCAGGAGGGGGCAGGGTGCGTTGGCTGTGTGGTGGTGACACTGCATTTATGTGGATAAACCACGCATTATAAACACATCCTGAACTGCAAACAGGCAGGGAAAGCAGCCTGGGCAGGGCTGATCACTGCTCAAAGACAACCCGGAACCTCTAAAGGGCGTTAAGCAGGAGGGAATGGGAGTAAAGCCGTTCCCCAGGATGGGATGTGGGCACTTCTCATGTGCAGCAGCACTGGGGCTGAGGGGTCCCAGCTCCTGGGGGATATGGGGAGCTGATGGGGGCTGGGAGCACATGGGGCTTGTGGAGGTGGGCATGGGGCAGCTCCACTCCTGCTCCTCCAGGCTTGCTGGCATGGCCTGTCCCCTCCCTGTCTCCTCCATGGAGGGTGGGGAGGGCTGGTAGCACCTCTCCTCTGTGCCCTTGAGGTTTACCCTACACAAGGAGCTGCTCTGGGGAAGTGGGGTGCTCCAACAGGTACCTGGATCTGGCCAGCACAGTTACTGGGGAGTTTTGCTTTTATGGTTGCATTTTACAAGTCATTGAGGGGTTCTCAGTTTGGCCCCAGTTTGGGTGTTTGTTGTGTCTGAGCACTTGGATGCCAAAGGATTCTCCTCAGCTTTGTGGGGACACAAATGCTGTTGCTGTAAATTTGTACAGAAGTGAGACTAGAGAAGTGTTTTCTTAGCAGAGTCAAAGCCAGGTAAGGAAGGTTGTTCCAGGCTGAACCTCTTGCCATCCATCTCTGCCAAGGCTGCTGGGGGCCAGCCCAAGGGGGATGTCTGGACATGGTCCTTCCCTGGACGCTGGTCCTGTTTCAGCTTCTGGGCAGCTTTGCTTCAGCAAGAGTCCAGGGGGTCATGGAGCACTGGAGCACTGTCCAAGAGAAACTGGAAAACACAAGGATAGATATCAGTAGGCCTGGCTGGTGTGAGAGGCCCTGGGGGCTCCCCAGAGCAGAGAGACACCCCTGTCCCAGGGGACCTGAGGCATGGCACAGCATGTCCTGCCTCTGGGGCAGGGTAGGTGACAGGACTCTGGTGTGGGCAGCACTGGGGGGGCTGGGTTGGGCTGGGGGCTCCCCTGCAGTGCAGTTTCAGTCCTGGGGCAGGATTGAGCTACCTTCTCCTCTGCACCAGAGTCCCCTCTGTGTCTCACTGTCCCCGTGTGTCCCCTACAAGGAAGGTCAGAGTTGATAAAGGAGCCCATGTGCTGCTCCCCACCCTGCTGCAGCTCTGACCTCACTCGCTGTCTCTTCTCCCCACTCTTGCATCCCTTCCCTTAAAAACATTTGTCTCTTTTCTCTGACAATTGCCTGCGAGGCCTGAGCACCTCTGAGGCCTCTGAGGTTCCCTTGCCTTGGCAAAAGCTGAAAATCCTCCTTCTTCCCACTCCTGGGCACCCACAGAGGGGCCGTGTCCTTCCCTGCAGCATCCTGGGATCCTCTGTGCTCTGGGTACCAGGGGACGATTCCATGCATAGCAGAGGGTTCCTCATCTACCCTGTGGATTCTCCTTGGAGCTGTGGGTCCCCCCCAAGGACAGGCTGCTCCCTGGTGTTCCTGTCCTGGTGGATCCCATGAGTCAGTGGCCCTGCCCCTGCACCTTAGTGTGGTGTGGAATCCTGGCATGGACAGGAGGCCTGTGTTGCACACGCTTGTGTTATTTGGTCTCATCTGGGGACACTCTGAGGTTTTTCAGGGCCCTGGTCCTGTTTCAGTCTGTCAGTGGTGGAAATGGGGCTTGTGGCTGAGCAGCCACAGGGTCCCCTCTCTGTGACAAACATGGCTGGGAGAGGGTCAGGTGGGAAGGAACCAGAGGGAAGCCCGCACTGGTGTCTGTAGATGTTCAGAAAGTGTTCCCAAAAATGGGGAACTGGGCTAAAGCCCACAAATATTCAAATAGCAGCCCCTCCAGTGAGTGGTCTGAGGTAGGTGCTGAGAACAGAGCTGAGCAGACATTGACAGGGAAACGTGGGCCAGGTGGGGTGTTTTGGGAAAAGACTGGTGTGGGCATGGATCAGCTGTGGCATGCCAGAGCTCCTGGCCTCCCAAATCCTCCCTTCTCGTACTCACACTGGAGAGGGCAGCAGGGACACACGTGGGGACAGTGTGTCCCTGTGACTGGGTGTGACTGGGGTGCCTGAGGGTGCCTCTGATGGCTGGAGGTTACAGGGAATGCTGAGCCCTCATGGATTTAAACCCTCAGGGATTGATGGGGTGTTTCCCTGTCAGGGGCCTGAGATGGCAGCTGGGTAGAGGATGAGGCTGGTCCCAAATGCCAACATCCCCCACCTGGGTGAGGGGCAGGGAGGGTGCTTTGCTGTGACTGCCTCAGTTTCCACTGGCAGGATTGGGTGAGCCCAGGGAGGGGACAAGGGAGGACACTCCCTTCCCCCAGTGCAGCAGCTGTTGGCCGTTCTGGTCCCCACAGTCCCCATCCTGAGCAGGGAGAGCCATCGTGTCCCTAGGCCCAAGAGCCAGCCCCGAGCAGGGTCTGTGTTCCCACTGCTCCAGGCACCTTCCCCTGCCCTGAGCTGTGCCAGCTCTTCCTCTGCTCAGGAGTGCAGGGCAGTGAGGCAGCCCCTTCCAGCAGTGCCCCCAACACTTCCCTCCTTCCCTCTGGGCATGTCAGAGTGTCCAGGGAGGGATGTGTCCAGGGCTACTTTGGGTGACGTTTTTCAATTGATTTTCCAGCCTTTCCAGCACAGCAGGGATTGGTTTTGCCGGCCCTCCCCTCCCTCCACCCCAGCTTTATTGCTACCAAATTAATGAGGAACATGTTGGTGCTTGAAGTCAGAGGCTCTATCAGCAGCTCTCTGCCTTCCTCCAGGTTCCCAAATGCCTCCAAAAGGATGGCTGGCAGCTTTGCCAGGGCGATGGTGCAGGGATGAGACCAGTGCCTCTCTGCCCCCACAGCATCCTCTGCTGGGATCTAAGGGCTTCCTGGGATGCTGAACTGAAACCGAAGGCCAGTTCAGCCCTGACTCTTCCAGGACTTGAGCTGTGTCCCACTGTGGTCCGAGGGAGCTGGCACTGCTTCCCTGCCTGAGTCACCGAATCGTGCTGCAGGT
Organism: Cyanoderma ruficeps; assembly: GCA_008694505.1. Lineage (NCBI taxonomy): Eukaryota > Metazoa > Chordata > Aves > Passeriformes > Timaliidae > Cyanoderma > Cyanoderma ruficeps. Next base: position 1,282,478 of record VZDJ01000037.1, on the reverse strand, counting down.
GGCAGTGGGGGATGCAGGCACTGTCCTCCTGTGCCGTGTGGGATCACAGGAGTGTGAGGAAAAGGTGCCATGGGGTCAGCAGGAGCAAGGGAGGACTCTCCAACAGCACTGCCTGTGCAGGAGGTCGGCTCAGTGCTTGCTTGGAGGGCACTTTTGGGGCAGGGGGGCACCTGTGGGCCCCCAAACTGCTCCTTCCCCCAGGAGGCATCTTGGTGTGGTTTCTTGGTGGGTGAGGAGGTGCAGGATGAGGCCCAGGCAGGCCCATCTGCATGGGATGACTCAGGAATTAGTTGGGTCCTTGCTGAGCCTGTTGTCACCAATGCAGTTTGGGGGGGGCTCTTCTGGGGGGTGGCACTGTGGCTGATGTCCTTCTTCTGGCCCCATCTCTGTGCTGAAACACTGGTGAAGGTCTCTTGGGCTCTGCCTCCCCCTCCAAAGTGCTGCCTGTGCTGGGCTGTGCCTCCCAAGGGGTTCACTTGCCTCTCCTTAGAGAGGAAATGTGGAAGCTGGTCCATGGCGTGCCAAGAGGACGGGGCCAGGCTCTGCTCAGCAGTGCCCAGGGACAGCCCCAGGGGCCACGGGCACAAAGTGACACACAGGAGGGGCCCCCCGAGCTCAGGAGACACTTCTGCACTGGGAGGGTGGCTGAGCACTGGTGCAGGTGCCCAGGGAGGTGGTGGAGTCTCCATCCCTGGAGAGACTCAAAAGTCACCTGGACACATCCTGGGCAGCTGGCTCTGGGTGGCTCTGATGGAGCAGGGGCTGGGCAAGGTGACCTCCAGAGGTGCCTCCAGCCTCACCCAGCCGGAGATTCACTTCTCGAGCAGAGTGCAGGGGTTCAGCAGGGCACAGTGGGGTCCTCCCAGGGCACAGTGACAATGCTGATGCCACAAGGCCCAAGTGCCAGCAGAACTTCCTTTGAAACCTGTAGCTGTTTATGTCTCTCCAATCCTTGTGCATCCTGGGGGTCTCACCAGTCATGGAACCACTGAGGTTGGAAAGGAATTCTGTGTGGCAAGTCCAACCCTTAACCCTGCACTGTCAAGGCCACCACTCACCTATGTCCCCAAAGTGCCACATCTGTATGTCCTTTAAATTCCCCCAGGGATGGTGACTCCACCACTGCCCTGGGAAGCCTGTGTCAGTAACAGATCACCCTTTCCAAGATTTTTGGAGCCAAGAAGAGTTTCCACATGCCCCTCTGCAGTTAGTGGGTAGTGGATGCAGTGAGTCCCTTTCAGCCTGGCCAGAGCTGAGCCCCTTTCTCTGGGTCCATCATTGCTTCCTGCCAGGGATGGAGGGAAGATCCTTCCTGCCCTTGTTTTCCTCAGGTTACCTGATGGAGCCACCCAGGGATTCTGTTCAGTTGTGAGTGACACCAGCCCTGACCAGTGTTGAGCAGCCAAGAACTGGTAGCCCCCAGCCCCAAACCCCAGTGGCTGCACCCTCCTGGACAGTTGGGAAAGGGGGAGATTCAGGGCTGGAAGATGCTGAGGCTGCCTAGGCACAGTGGGTGCACCCATGGGGGCCACAGGGTCTGGGGGAGCTGCAGGCCCCACTGGCCCCTGGCCTGCCTGAACTGTGGGGATTTCACTGTCGAGGTGTTGGATTAGGGTGCAGACCAGGCAAGGATTTTGGAGGAGTATGAGTTTACTGGGAACTGTGGGATTGCTGGTTCTCCCTGACTGCAGGCTTCTGTGTTTCAGAATGGGACCCCCTGGGCTGTCCCAGTTCAGTGCCTCAGGAGTCCCTGTGAAGGTGCCCAGCCTCAGGGAGGGCTTGGAGGGGGGGCTGTGGGGGCTGGCACCCCTTCCCTGCATCCCGCGTGGTCACCCACACAGTGAGTGCCTGTATCCCAACAGCCAGAGCCTGACAGGAGTGTCCCAGCAAGTCCCCAGACTTGTGCTTTGTCCCCTTGGGTTCCTGATGGCTCGGCATGCCCAGGATTTCCATCAGTATATGCCAGAACTGGTGGTTCCTACCTGGGCACACCTGGCCAGGGTACCCCAGCCCCTACCTGCCCCCCGGGATCCCACCCATGTTCCTGCCTGTGCTCTGGGTGTCCCCAGCGCCCGCTGACAGCAGGACCTGTCACTCTGCCCGCCGGGGTCAGTGCTGGGCTACAGGACCCCCCTGTTGTGATGTGGGGTGTGGCCACCCCTGCAGAGTGTCCCCCCCGTGCTGTCCCCGTGTGGCTGTCCCTCCCAGGGGACGTGTGTCCTGGAGACAGGGATGTGCCGGGTGTCACGCTCGGCACTTCACCCTGGACAGGGCCGATGAAAGAGCCTCTGTTCGGCCGCCGCAGCTCGGCCCAGCCTGGGGTGAGCAGGGTGCTGGGTTTTGATGTGTGTTTGCCGGCCCGGGACCCATGGCAGGGCCGGGGAGTGCGGGGCAGTGCCGGGTTACCTTGGGATAAAGATGGGCAGCCGAGCTCTCCTTCCCTGCCGGGCGTGCGCAGGGAAGGATCCCGGCAGGAGCGCCCGGCCCGGGATGAGTCAGGTCTTTGCGGGGCCGGGGGGCGATGGGGCTGGCACCGGCATCCCCGGGGCACGCTCCGGGCACGCCCGGGAGGGAAGCCCGGCGTTGGGCCGGGAAGGCAGCCCCTCTCGCCGCTCCCAGCTCCCATCCCATCCCGGCAGCGGCTGCAGTGCACATCCATCCATCCGTCACTGCGCGGGGCGTGGGAAGAGGCGGCTCTGCAGAAAGCGCTGCCTCGGACGCAGCGCCAGCCCGGCGGGATGAGCCGCGCCGGAGCCATGGGGAGCTGGCACCCAGGTAGGGCCCCCACGGGCACTGCGCGATGCTCGGCCCTGCTGCTGCTGCTGCCGCCGCTGCCCTGGGCTTCAGCCAGCGGCGGGTGCCAGGGGGCGGTGAGAGGGATGCGGCTCCTGGAGCCTGGGGGCGGTGGGGGTGCTTGGACTTGATCTTGGAGGTCTTTTCCAAACTTGACGGTTCTATGATTCTATGATGGGGCACTTTTACAGCTCGGGGCACTGCAGATCTCTGCCCCTGCCAGTCCCCCGTGAGGAGATCAGGCTTCAGTCTCCTGGAGCATGGGGATCCCCTGTGTTTCTTCTTCTTTTCCCCCTTCACCATAAAGAGCTCATATGATTCTCTGGCCCTGCTGCAGAGCAGCACAGGAGAACTCTCAGGCTGCACTGCGGAACGCTTTGAGGATTTGTGTGTCCCGTGCCAGGGGGTGAGGTCCCAGGGGTGTCACTAGAACCCAGGGGTGGCACTGGGGCTCAGGGTGCTCTGTGCTGCCAGGGCTTTGGGGCTGCTTTCCTTGTTTGCTGTTTCTGTGTCCGTGGAGGATTCCCAGGACTCCCTGCCGGGCTCCCCACAGGCTTCCAGGATGGCTGCAAGGCATTGCCTGTGCAGCTGTCCCCTGCCAGCTCAGCCCTGCCTGGTCGGGGTGCTGGGTGCCACAGCCCTGGTGAGGATCTCCATTCTCCCTGGGGGCTGGCAGGTACCTGGCCCCCTGTCCCGTGCCATGCAGCCACTGCCACCCCCACAGGGTGCCCCTCATGTCCGCGTGTCTCTGTGGCAACATCTGTCCCCCAGTGTGATCCCACAATGTGATGGGGGCTTTGCTGCCACCATCAGCCCCACGGGCCCTTGGCAGGGGTGAGGGAGGAGGTCACTGGGTTGTCACCCATCCCTGTGCTCCCCATTTGAGCTGCACCGTGTGGAGCCCAGTTTGGGCACTCAGCAGGGGGCTGCTGCCTGCCTGTGACTGAGATGCTCCGGAGGCGAAGCCTCATGGATGGGCAGAGCCTCCAGAGGGAGCAAGGGGCGTAAGGGGGAGCCCGGGAGAACAGGAGGATGCTCAGCCTTGGAAACCAGCCCGGCAGCTCGGAGTGACTGGGCAGGGGAGAGGGAGAGCAGGCTGCAGGGAAGGCTCTGGGAGAGGAGCGCTGCAGAGGCTGGGATATGCTGGGAAAGTGCTGGGGAAAAGCAGCTGGGAAATCCACACTCCGACTTGAAGGGGAAGGAGGAGGAAAACATCAAGGGGAGGAGGAGCAGGCAGGGAGATGATGGGAGGAGATTCCAGGCATGACAAGCAGGTCTGCCTCTGATCCTGCTAAAGGCTTCCTTTGCAGTCACCATTCCCACGTGCCTATTCCGGTAGCCTGGAGCTCCATCCGGCTCCAGCCCTCTCCCCTGAGGAGACCATCCCCCAGCCCTGGGCTCCAGCTGCAGCAGGATCAAGCCAGCCCTTGCTGGAAACTGGGCTTGTGCTGAAAACTTGCCCTTGCTGAAAACCAGGCATTGGGCACCAGGGCCTGTGGGTGCCAGGAGGAACCCTTTGGCCACTGCCCTGCACAGGGCAGGGTCTGGGGCTCTGTGCCCGCTGCCTCCAACAGCCACGGCATGGAATTTGCTCCAGTGGGAAAGACACGAGCAAGGCTGGGTGCTGGGAAGGCTGGTGCCCAGTGGGATGGGGTCCTGCTCCCGCTGTAGGATGTATTTAGAAATAAATAACTTTAGAACTCCATCAAGCAGTTGTGGTGTAAACCTCTTTTACAGATTTGTGACAGCAGACATTCCAGTGAAACTGTCCCTTTGGCAGCACTCTGGGACCTGTGTTCTTTCTGAACCTGTGGCCTCCCCTCTGGGGTTTCTGCTGCGGCAGCAGGAGCTGAATGTGCACAGGGAAGGTGCTGTGGGATGGGCAGGGCTCCATGGGTGCTGCTCCCTGTCAGTGTTGTGCAGCCCCCTCCCATCAGAGATAGCTCCTGCCCACAGCACAGAGCTGCTCCCAGGGCAGCATCTCCTTCTGCAGCTCTTGAGAGCCATGGGAAAAAAGAGGGACAAGGGGCTGGGACAGGTTGCACCATGAGTGCTGCTCAGGTCCCTGCAGAGCCTGCAGGTGCCCCCAGGGTGCTGAGCACCCCCAGCCTGGCACAAAAGGTGCTGGTGGTCATGTGGGCCTTGGTGTCCTTCTCCCACAGCCCCGGGTGCAGGTGAGTGCAGGTGACCAGGCTGCCACGGAGGGTGGCAGCATCCCACTGCAGGTGCCACTGTCCCCAGGGGCTTGGTGCTGCCAGGCTGGGGCTGCCCCTGGGCTGCAGCAGTACTTGAGTGAGTGGCAGTGCTGGAGGAGCCCCGGCCTTCCCACTCAGCCCCAGGGCAGGCCGGGAACGGCTCCTGAATGCGGCCCTTGTGGCTGTGCCCAGGAGCGTGGCAGTGCCAGCGTGGTCCCTCCGTCAGGGCTGTGCAGCTGCAGGGCTCAGCTGCAGTGGGGCCGTGCCCGGGGCCACTGCCCCTGCCAGCCCTGGCTCCCTCAAACAGCTCCCAGCCCCCAGCAATGACCCTGGACATGGGACAGAGCCTCCCCAGCACGGCTGCGAGGCCACAGACTGAGGGATTCCCTGCCCTGGGAGCACAGAGATGGTCCATGGGAATTTACCAGGATCCCTTAGCAGAGCTCTGCCACCCTAGCACTGCTGTGCCATGCTCTCACTGGCTTTAGCTGGAAGGAAGTCCCTGAGATCAGGCTCGTGACCCACCATCAGAAGGTTGGAACTTGAGCTCAAGATGCAAAAGTGAGGTGGGATGAATTCCCAACTTGCTACACTTAAACCCCCCCCTCATTTCCTCAGGGATCACTGCAGGGAAAAAGTAGTTTGGAAGAAAGTTTAGAAATGCCAAGTGAAAAACTCAGCATGTTTTTGGCCCAAAGTGATGCGTTGTCATTTTAGAGATTTCACGTTGATTAAAAATTCACACACTGAGATCCAAGCGGAAGTGCTTGGGAATGATCTGCACAGGGACTGGAGCTTGGAGCGAGCAACTGCTTGAATTTGCAGTGGAAAAACAGCAGCCCCGTTTCCTCTGTGGAAAAAACAAACCACTGGTGACCTCTGAAAGCTTCTGGTGGCCTTGGCTGAGCAGTGGTGTCTGTCAGGAGGAGCTGATGCTGCTCAGGGCGGGTTGTCCGGCCTGTCATGGCCAGGAGAACATGGTCCTGGGACAAGGGGGTGAAATCCTGGGCCTTTGGGTGTGAACTGAGGCCTCTGTGGTGACCACACAGCCAGTGCAGGCACGGGAGGGGAACGTTCCCAGGATCTCCTGGCTGCGAATCTGGCGGAAGGCGTAGGCTTGACTCCCTGTCTTCTCCGTCACCTCCTCTCTGTTCCCTCCACCCCCAGAGCCAGTTTTAGTCATTTTCCTGGGAAGGTTTTGCATCTTCCCACTGCTGAGGACACCTGAAGGGCAGCAGTGGGACAGGAGCTATGGTGTGGGTTGGATTTCTTTGTAGCAGTGAGTCTGGGGGTGACACTGAGCTCAGCCTGAGTAGTGCAGTGGATCCACCTGGGATGGGGCATCCAGAGGGCCCTGGGCAGGCTGGAGGAGTGGGCTCACGTGAACCTCATGAAGTTCAACCAGGCCAAGCGCAAGGCCCTGCACCTGGGTCAGGGCAGCCCCAGCCCCAGCACAGGCCGGGGGCTGGGTGGGTTCAGAGAAGCCCTGGGAGAAGGACTTTTGGCTACTGGTGGGGACAGATTGGATGTGACCCGGCCATGGGAACTGGCAGCCCAGACACCAACCCTGTGCTGGGGGGGATTCTGCCCCTCTGCCCACTCAGGTGAGACCCCACCTGCAGAGCTGCCTCCAGCCCTGGGGACGCAGCACAAGAAGGATGTGGAGCTGCTGGAGTGAGTCCAGGGGTGGCCACAAAGATGCTCCAAAGGCTGGAGCCCCTCAGCTGTGGCACAGGCTGGTATATCTGGGAATGTTCACCTGGAAAAGAGAAGGATCCAAGGAGAGCTCAGAGCCCCTTCCAGTGCCTAAAGGGGTTCCAGGAGAGCTGGAGAATGACTTGGGACAAGGGTCTGTAATGAGAGGACAAGGGACAGTGGCTTCCAGCTGCCAGGGGCAGGGTTAGTTGGGATAGTGGGGAGAAGTTTTTCCTTGTGAGGGTGCTGAGGCCCTGGCACAGGTTGCCCAGAGAAGCTGTGGCTGCCCCTGGATCCCTGAAAGTGTCCCCAAGGCCAGGTTGGGCAGGGCTTGGAGCAGTCTGGGATAGTGGAAGGTGTCCCTGCCCATGGCAGGGTTTGGAATTGGAACAGGATCTGCAGGCATTACTCTGGGTTGCTGGTGTGGCTGCTCTGTGGGCCGGGTGAGTGATGTAATAGAGTCACAGATGCTCCAACTGAGCCACCTTGTGCAGCCACAGCCCTCAAACTCTGGTGGGGATGATCCCAGCAGATGCTGCACAGCTGGACATGGCCTGGTGAGGAGCTGGCTGGGCCTGAGCAGCCTGAGTGGGGAGTGGGTGATGGTCCAAAGGGTGCTCCATAACCTGTGGAGTGTGGACCCTCCCAGGACACCTTGCTAGCCCATGTTGTGTTGGCATAAATGGTTTCAAAACCATAAAGGTTTCAAAAACACACTGCTGAGCATCCCGGCATGGAAAGTGCCCTCCCCTCCATGTTTCTGGCCCTGAGTTTGTTTTTCAGGCAGCTGGGGCTGGAGGCAGGAATCCACAGGGTCCCACGCTGGCCGTGGGAACCCAGCGTGCCGCTGCTGCTGGGGTGGTCAGAGGGGAGCAAACCAGCCAGCCCGGATGCGAGCTGTGGAGCTGTCCATGTTTGCCATTTCCTGTGTCAGTGCAGCCTTTCCCCTGACTCACAGCCTGGCTTTCCCTCTCACTCCTAGAAAACACCAAGTGAGGGTTCCAGCTGGTGGAGGGGTGCGGGAGCAGGGGGTCAGAGCAGCCCCACTGCCTGCTCTGCAGGGATGGGGCATGAGCCCGGGCCCTTGCCGGTGGTGGGTCTCTGACACCAGTGTCCCTCCCCACTGCTGCCTCTTGTCCTCCAGCTCAGAGTATAAAATCCTGGTGTCCTGTGCTGCTGTCACTAGCCCTTTGCAAAGCCACCTCTAGGCACAGACAGGGATCTGGGGTCTGGCAGTGGATCTATGCATGGACAGGGATCTGGGGTCCGGCAATGGATCTGTGTGAGGCACAGACGGGCACATCCCAAGCCTGTTCCAGCCTCTCCGAGCAGCCAGGGCATCCCAGCCGGCAGCTGCCCGTGCAGCACCCCCAGCCCCGGGTGACACGTCCTGTCTCTCCCCCGGGTGGCGGTGACCAGCGCGGTGACCGGCGGTCATGACAACGGAGACAGGCCCCGGCCCCGAGGTGAGGAACGCGCAGGAAGAGGCTCCGCAGCAGCAGCTGGAGGCGGTGGCCCAGGGCCCCACGGCCGCGCCCGGCCCTGCCGGTCGCGACACCGACCCCAATGAGAAGCTCGGGGCACAGCCCGACACCCGAAACATGGAACCGGTGAGTGGATGACGGCCGGGGGCCGTGAGAGGGGACAGGCAGGAGCAACACAGGAGGGGCTCCGCCACCGCTCGCTGCTGGCCGGGGGCGGGAGCCCAGTGGGGCGGGCACGGCCTTGGGCCCGAGGCGACATCCCCAGAGGAGCCCCTCAGGCGGGCGCCGGGTGGGCTCTGCCGCTGCCCCAGCTGCCCGCAGAGCTCCTGGCAGGCAGGACGGGCCGCGGGAGCCGTGTGGCAGCCGGGAATGGCAGCGGGGTGGGAATGGCACTGCTGGCCGGGGCACGGGCGGTGTGGGCAGTGCTGCCGTGTCCCCAGCTGAGCTGCCCTGGGCCTGGCTTGGAGCCTCAGCTGCAGCCGGTGTTTGCTGAGGAGCTGGTGGGGAGCTGAGCTGCTGCACTGGTGGTTGGGCTGGGAGGATTTGGGTGCTGAACTGAGCCCAGGTGTCCGCCAGGGCCTGCGCTATGCTGGCAGTGTGGGTTGGTGGAACTGGCCTTGGCTGGGGACTGCCCCTCACCAGCTGCCCTGCTCTGCTGTACGGAGCCTTCCCCCTCTGCCCGTGTGTCAGCCTGGCAGTGGTGCCAGGTAACCCTCTGTGTGTCCCTGCTCCAGGGCACAGACATGGAGGACAAGGACTACAGTGAGACCGATGGACTCTCTGACAAAACAACTCCCAGCAAGACCCAGAAGTCACCCCAGAAAACCACCAAGAAAGTGAAGAGTGCCCTGTGCAGGGTGACCCTGCTCGATGCGTCCGAGTACGAGTGTGAGGTGGAGGTGAGTCCCAGATTTGGGGGCCTGTGTACGCACCAAGGAGGGGACACTCCTGGGACCCTGCCCAGTCCAGAGAGTTCTCAGGGACAGGACTCTTCCTAGGACAGCTTTGTAGTACCTCTGTCCTAGGGAAAAACACCCACAGAAATAGCCATTTAAGATGAAATTTCAAAATTAGTTAAAAATCTGGAAAGACAAAGCCTTGCAGGGAATTTCAGCCCTGTGAAAACAAATTTGGCAGCTACTCATAAGAGAAAACAGTGTCTAGGTCAGAAGCTTAATGGGGGGGATAGAGCTCTGCCTGGCAGTTCAGGGACCTGGCAATGGCTGCAGGATGGGATAGAGGGGACATGCACCTGGCAGTGGCTGCAGGGAGGGACAGAGGGGACACATACCTGGCAGTGGCCACCTGAGCACTGGGAGATGCTGCAGGGCTGCTTCAGCCATTAGCATGGGCACCTCTCCCTTCCAGGACAGCTGGGGAACACCCAGGATTCACTCAGGAGTTGGGGCTGGTATTTGTGGAAGGTTCTGGTGGCCCTGCCAGGAGAACAAGGCAGCAGGGAGCGGAAGGACATCCCAGGAACCTCTGTTCCCATCTCCAGCACTTGCTGCTGTCTCCTGTCCCTATACTGGGAAGGCAGCTCTGCTCCAACCCACACCATGAGCTGGGAGGGAGGGACATTTTTAAGGGCTGACACTTTCTCTTGAAAATGGAAAGCTGAGGTTGTTCAGGAGCCTGAACCTCAGGGATATGACAGCCTTTGCAAAGAGGCCTTTGCCCTGGCTCTGGCCAGTGGCACACAGGTGTTTGCTGGCAGCACAGAGCAGATCTGTGTGTGGCTGCTGCCTGCCCCAGGGCTCAACTGCTGGGACTGATGAGGAGGGTGGGAGCAGGGAGCACCCCAAGGCTGGCTGGAGGGTCTGGCCCCTGCCCATGGCACAGGAGCAGGGCCGTTGGCCCCTCTGCTCCAAAATCCCTGGCTGTCACTTTAGAAGTAACATTGGTCACAAAGCTGTGGAAAGATGGGTTGGCACCAGGATTAAAATCTTCCTGAAGAAGGAAAGGAGTGGAGCACCCTGGGGGCTCATGAGCCCTGGCAGTCATCCTTCCCCTGGCTTTCCCCAGAGCACTGGCCAACCAAACTGGGATGGCAGGAGAATCTCAGGTCACAGGTGCTGGCAGAGCAGAGCAATGCCCCTCACCATGTCACCCAAGGATGCGGTCAACTGCTCTTTAAAAAAGCCACCTGGAACATAGGGGAGAGGGTTTGGGGTAGGAGTGTTGGTGCTGCATTTCTTTCTTTCTGGCAGATCCTGTTGGTATAGTTGTGGTTTATCCATGTGCCTTAATTAAACCTTAATTCAGTAAAAATTCCGCAGGGGAATCGAACTGTTCAGTGTGACACCCAGCACATGCCATGGGTGAGCCCCTGCCTTCAAATCCAAGTCAGAAGGAGGGAGGTGACCCAGAAAGGGTAATGGCAACTGCTAGAAAAGCTTTGGAGGGCAGCAGGAGCCCAGGCTGTGCTGCTTGGTGCCCTGGGCTGCCATCCTGGGGGCACTTGGTGGAAGTTCTGTAAGTAGATGCCTTGGAGAGGGGAGATGGGAGCTTCCAGGCTGGAAATAGGGGAGATGCACACTTGGGAAGGGTTGTTCTTCCACAGCCATGAGTAAGCCTGGCTCTTGGTGCCACCAGTAATGAAAGGAAATTCAGAGGAATTCATTTTCCATCCCTGGAGTTCAAGGCCAGGTTGGATTGGGCTTGGAGCAGCCTGATCTAGTGGAAGGTGTCCCTGCCCATGGCAGGGAGGTGGAACTGGACAGTCTTTATGGTCCCTTCCAGTCCAAACCATTCTGGGATTCGTTGATACCAAAGGTGCTCTCCATCACTCCGCATGCTCCTGGCTCCTGGTGGCTCTTGTTATGCTGTGCTTGGGCATCCAGCCACCACTGCCACCAGCTGCCCGTCCCTGCAGCCCTGGCACCTGGGTGTCCCCACAGGACACCCTTTGGCACCGCTTTAGGGACACACAGGTGATCCTGGGGCTGCAAGGCTGGGATGTGGTGAAGCCCATGCTGGGTGAGGGCATGTTTTGGTGGTCACCTGGAGAGTGTCCAGGAGCCCAAGGGACCAACTGACCATCAGCCTGTCCATGTCTCCGACAGAAACACGCCCGAGGCCAGGTCCTCTTTGACATGGTGTGTGAGCACCTCAACCTCCTGGAGAAGGACTACTTCGGCCTCACCTTCTGTGATTCGGACAGCCAGAAGGTGAGCACGGGGGGCCCCTCTGCAGCCACCCCCTCCAAGGTGGGGGCCCCCCTGACCTGCTGTCTCCTCATTGCAGAACTGGCTGGACCCCTCCAAGGAGATCAAGAAGCAGATCCGCAGTAAGTGCCTGGGGAGGGTCCGTCCTCCCCAGCCCTGGGGTGTCCCAAGGAGCTCCTGGATGGCTCAGTGTGGCTGTCCTGTGGCATTGGCTGTCCTGTGGCAGGTCACCTCCCCACCTGCCCTGGAGGGGACCTTTGGCAGCTGGCCTGGGGACAGGGACACTGTTGCTCATTTGGCTGTTTGTTGCCCACCTCTTCTCTTACTCATGAGAGGTGGAGGGACAAAGGACCCCATCTGTGCCACTGGAGAGCTGGCTGAGACTTGGTGCCACTCTGGGCACCACCTACCCCGTGCAGGGGGGCGGGGATGGTGGGGAGGGGGGATGCCTTCCTGGGACAGGTCCTGGGGTGCATTTGCCATGGTGTTGGCTTGCTGGGATGGCAGAAGAGCTGTTGCCCAACAGTGTTGCTGTGTCACCTTCTGGGACACAGGAGGCTTTTGCTGGGACACTGAGCTTGTGGCACCTGCAGTTGTGATGCTTTGCTGTCCTCAGCTCCTTGGGGAGGATTCAGCAAGTCATGCTGGACTCCCAAGGGCTGTGCCTCTGCAACCCCCATGTCCCTGCCCTGTGCAAGGCTTGGAGGGAGCAGTGGGATCCACAGTGGACACACGGATGCTCCTGTGCCCAGTGTGCAGCCCCGTAGGTGTTGTCCTGAACTGCTCTCTCCCCTCCCCAGGTGGGCCCTGGAACTTCGCCTTCACTGTGAAGTTCTACCCTCCAGACCCTGCCCAGCTCACAGAGGACATCACCAGGTAAGGACGACAGTTCTCCTTCCCAGAGAGTCCCAGGGAGCTCCAGAGGGCACCAGATTCCTTCCCAGGGAGCCCCAGCCTGCTGCGCAGCGCAAAAGTCTCCTTCCTGGAGAGCCCCATCCTGCCCTGGGGGGCACCAGATTCCTTCCTGGGGAACCCCAGCCTGCTCCCCTGCCCCGCTCTGACTGTCTGCTCCTCCTGCAGATACTACCTGTGCCTGCAGCTCCGTGCCGACATCATCACGGGGCGTCTGCCCTGCTCCTTTGTCACCCACGCCCTGCTGGGCTCCTACGCCGTCCAGGCCGAGCTGGGTGACCATGACACTGAGGAGCACGTGGGCAACTACGTCAGCGAGCTGCGCTTCGCCCCCAACCAGACGCGGGAGCTGGAGGAGCGCATCATGGAGCTGCACAAGACCTACCGGTGAGCCCCGGGAGGGACAGCACGGGACGGCTGCCCCACGCCCCTGGGGCGCCCACCCATGTGTCCCCCTCTCTGTCTCCCTGCAGGGGAATGACCCCCGGGGAAGCAGAGATCCACTTCCTGGAGAACGCCAAGAAGCTCTCCATGTACGGGGTGGACCTGCACCACGCCAAGGTACAGGGCTGGGGGCTGCCCCTTCTCAGCCTGCTCCTGCCCACCTTCCTGCCTCAGGGAAGGCTCCTGGGATGGCTTTGGGTGACACCAGAGAAGCTCCAGAGATCTAACTCCACCAGCCTGGGGTTCAGTGTTCCCTCTGCCAGCCAGGCCTCTGCAGCACTCTGCAGGAAGGATGTGGCACTGCTGGCCAGGCTGGCTCTTGCTGAGCTGCTGACCCGTCCCCTGCTGTCCCCTTGCCTCCTCCAGGACTCAGAGGGTATTGACATCATGCTGGGTGTCTGCGCCAACGGCCTCCTCATCTACAGGGACCGGCTGCGCATCAACCGCTTCGCCTGGCCCAAGATCCTCAAGATTTCCTACAAGAGGAGCAACTTCTACATCAAGATCCGCCCGGGGGAGGTGGGTACCAGGTGCTGGTGCAGCCCCTATCCTGAGGAGTTGAGGCTGATGGTGAGGATTTCCTCACCTGGCTCCAGCCTCTGCTCCAAGGATCCCACATTTATGACCATGCTGGCCAAGAGAGCACATTTCCTGTGCCATGGATTTTCTTTCATGTTCTCTCATGGCTTCAGCAGCTGAGGGACCCCAAGATCAGGGTCGAATCCCTGACAGACACTGTGACCCTGCTGGTAGAGGGAGCTTGCCTAGAAATGGGCCATTTTTGTCACATCTTCACAAGGTTTTTTCATTCATTTTCACTCATTTATAGTGGGATAATGCATTTCCACCCACATGTTCCAGCAGGCTGCAAGGCAAGGACAGCACACCAGAGAGTGATGCCCTCATACCAAAACAGTTGTAAAAGCTTTTTGTTTCTTGAGGGAATTTATCTTGCACTAAAAAGCCATTTGCAGCTGAGGAAAGTGCTTAGGCCAGAGGTATGGGGTGTATCCCATCACTCTGCTGGGCATGGTGCTGGGCATGGACCATCCCAGCATGGATTTGAATAAGATTTTTGAGGGTCTTTTCCATGGTCACAGCTCCTGCCAGGGGAAACTGTGGGCCTCGGCAAGGTCCTGACATGTCCCCCGGGGCAGGATGTGCCTGTAACAGCCTGTCTCTGTCTCCCCCAAGTATGAACAGTTCGAGAGCTCCATTGGCTTCAAGCTGCCCAACCACCGCTCAGCCAAGAGGCTCTGGAAGGTCTGCATAGAGCATCACACCTTCTTCAGGTGAGGAACTTTCTCTAGACCTTCTCCAGGCCTCCTTTCCCAGAGGCAGACGCGTTCCTGCTTCTGCTGCAGTGGGTGCATGTGGGAGGCAGCACTGGGAGCCCTGACTGGGGCTCGCTGACACCCTCCAACCCCTGTGACCCCTAGGCTGGTGTCCCCAGAGCCGCCCCCCAAGGGCTTCCTGGTGATGGGCTCCAAGTTTCGGTACAGCGGGCGCACGCAGGCGCAGACGCGCCAGGCCAGCGCGCTCATCGACCGTCCCGCGCCCTTCTTCGAGCGCTCCTCCAGCAAGCGCTACACCATGTCCCGCAGCCTGGACGGAGGTACGGCCCGCCCGGGGACACGGGGACACTGCCCTGCTGGCAGGAACGGGGAAAGCTGCCCCGACTCGCTGGGCGGGGTCACAGCAGCATCAGGCTTCCTTCTGGAGGCTGTCCCCAGCTTCATCCCCGTGGCACAGGGGCTGGGGAGGTCCCCATCCCAGGGAGTAGCTCAGACTGTGCATGGACAGGGGGACGTGGCAGGGCTGGGGTCAAGCAGCTCAGGGATACATCACCCCCTCCCACCCTGGGACCACCTGCCCCAGGTGTGAGCTGGCAGGGGCAGGAGTGGGGTGACAGGGCTGGGGTGACTCGGCTGTCAGAGCTGGCAGGGGGTTGGGGCAGGAGTGGGGTGGCAGGGCTGGGGTGACTCGGCTGTCCCCTGTGGGCAGAGTTCTCGCGCCCAGCCTCTGTCAGCGAGAACCATGATGCGGGACCTGAGGGTGAGAAGCAGGATGAGGACGGTGAGTTTGGCAGCAGGAGACGCTCTGAGACAGAGGATGAGGAGGTGACCACCCCGACAAAGATCAAGGAGCTGAAGGTACAGCCGAGGTGGGCAGAAGAGGGTGGGGGTGGAGGGTAGGCAGGTTTGGGCTGCAGGCAGGAAGGGTCACCTCGGGGCAGGGTCCCTGCAGTCCTGTCGGTGTCAGCTGTGGCCCAGGCTGGTGGGACCCTCGGGATGTGGCTCTTGGCCCCACTGGTGGAAGTGGGGCTGTCACAGGTGTTCCCCAAAACCCTCCAGGTGGTCTCAAGGCTCATCCCCAGGCAGGGCTGGAGCTGGGAGCAGCCCAGTTCTGGGACAGGGACGGGGATGGGACAGGTTGAGCACATCGGTGCCCACCACTGCCTGGGCACAGCCCACCTCCTCCTGCCCTGGTCCCTGGGCTATCCCAGTCCATTTCAGCCCCATGCTGGGAGGGGAGGGGGGTCCCTACCAGCCTATCAACTTAACTGTGGTGTTTGTGACAAGTGCCCTCAACTGACCCTGCTGGTTACTTTTAACCCTCTCTTTGCTGCCAGCCGGAGCACGAAACAACCCCCAGGCACAAGCAGGAGGTATTCTCTCTCTGGAGTATCTTAGTCCTCATTGGTGCATCATATTGTCCATCCTTCCCAAAACAAGTCTGTCTGTTACCCTATTTACTGGAATACAAGATGCACTGGGCCAGGGGTTGGGTGCTGGAGGAGCCCGAGGAACAGACAGCTGGGGATCAGCTGTGGCATCTTCTATCCCACTAAGTAAGGTGGTCTTGATTGTGCCTGTGAGCAAGAGCCCTCCCAAGGGCAGGAGAGCCCCTGGCCCATTGGGATGATCTGGCTTCTGCTCATGTTCCTGACCCTGCCATGTTCTCACCTTGTGTCTCCTCTCCTGTGGAGCTGGTCCCATCCTCCTGCTGGCACCCGACCCACGCTCTGCTCCTGGCTGACCCAAACTTCCTCATCCACCCCTGCCAAGCTCTTCTGCAGTCCCCTGAGAGCTGAGCTGGGGCTCCCCAAGCATTGTGGCTGCCATTCCACCCCACAAGGGGCCAAGAGGCTCTGAGCTGCCTGTGGGGGCTAGCACTGACACCAGCCCTGTGCCTGCCCACCCTGAGAGGGGCTGAGCAGAGAGGGAGGCTGAGTCCTCCCTGCATGAACTGTGCCTGTGATGGCCCCAT
Organism: Cyanoderma ruficeps; assembly: GCA_008694505.1. Classification (NCBI taxonomy): domain Eukaryota; kingdom Metazoa; phylum Chordata; class Aves; order Passeriformes; family Timaliidae; genus Cyanoderma; species Cyanoderma ruficeps. Next base: position 1,266,518 of record VZDJ01000037.1, on the reverse strand, counting down.
CAGTAACGATTCCTCCTGGCCTCAAATACAGGGCTGCTCCCTGGGGGATCCCCTCTGTGAGCAGAGATCCCCGCTGGAGCTGCCAGTGGGAGCAAGCAAGGCCAGGGGATGGGGTTGGCCATGCCGGCACCACCCAGGCTCCCTGTGCAGCCCCACCGGGGTCGGCACTGGCCCCGAGCCCGCCCACCTCATCGCTTGCCCACTGCATGTGCATGTGCTGCACCCAGCCCAGAGGTGGGCACACCTGAGCCCTCCTCAGCTCGGACATGCAGGGCCAGGGCCAGACTTCTCCTGAGCTGTGCTGAGCCTTCAGCATCTGGAAAATTTGGTGGGGCTTTTCGGGGAATCGCGTGGGTCTCTTCTCTGTTGCCGAGGAGGTACTGGGGAGGTATTTGGGGCCCTCCTTTTGAACCTCAGGAGAGCTTTGGGTTTGGGTTGGAGGCAGAAGCCGGGTTCCTCCTGGGAGCCGGTTTGCCCACCTCTGCGGCAGGACGAGGGGGCCACCCCAGCGCTCATGCCTTCACTGAGCCGTGCTCTGACACCTGACCCCTCTCCACTGAGCACTCTGAGCTGTCCCCTCTCCACAGCAGATCAGACCCACCCCACCCTGAGCTGCTCCACAGGGATCCAGGCCTGGATCCATGCTGGACATCCCTGCCCAGCCCTGGACCTCCACTCCTTTGTCAGAGCCTGCTCCAGAGGAGCTCTGCTGGAAATGCCACTCGCTTGCCTTTCTGAGACAGAGCCTGGGCTCTCTCTGTGCCTGGCACCAGACAACAGCATAGGCTGCTGATGTTTCCAGCAGGGCCCCATTGCTTCCTGATCCCAAGGGAGAGCCCGCTTTCCCCTCTGGGAATCTTTAGCTTGTCCCCAGCCAGGAGGACACAAAGCCCTGGAGCTGCCACCAGGCTATGCCATGCCTTTCACCTGCCAGGCCCCATGCTACCCTTCTGCTGCTGCCTGCAGTGAAAGAGCTGCTCCCTCTCCTACAGTGAGACCTGCAGACCATGGTGCTCCATTACACTCCTCGTTTGGCTCCTGAGACCCTAAATTCCAGCCCAGTGTGCCACCAACCCTCCCGATGCCTCTGCTCATCCCTTTGGACTGGGCCGCTGCTTTAACCATCACTCTCTTCCTCTCTCCTTCCCAAGTTCTTAGACAAGCCAGAAGATGTTTTGCTGAAGCATCAGGCCAGCATCAATGAGCTGAAGCGGACCCTGAAGGAGCCCAACAGCAAACTGGTTCACAGGGACCGGGACAGGAGGCTGCCTTCCTCACCAGCCTCTTCCTCACCCAAGCACGAGGATGAAACACCAAAGGGAACCCCTGAAAAGGCCACTGAGGTTTGTTCTGCTGCTTCTCTTCCAGAGAGGATCAGGATGTGTTGGGGAGGAGTCCTTCAGCTCCTGTGCTGCCCTGAGGGAGCATGGTGGGAGTGACATGCTGGGAACAGGGGTAGTGCTTCTAAGTTTCTGAACCATTTTCACTGCTGGAGGGGGTCTCCCTGGGCACTGCAGGAGACTGAACAGCCCTGGTCTGGAGGTGTTTTGGGGCTTCCTGAGAGGTGATTTGTGGGTCTGGTGGCCCATGGGGTGGGGTTTTGCTCACTCTTCTCAGGAGCAGCCTGTAGGGCAGTGCCAGCACAGCTCCTGCCTGGGGGTGTCCTCAGCAGAGCAGGACCAGGCCCCTGTGCAGGGGTGCCCCGTGGTGCTCTCAGCAGTGGAACCTGGGTGGTGGGAGGAGGTGGATGATGAGTGGTGCCATGCTGGCATCCCACACCCACATCCTCCCTTCTGGGCATTCTGCACACTGGCTTTGCACTGGGACCATGGTGGGGACAGGGGGGCCCTGGAATTGGGGTGCCAGGGCGGAGCCCCCGGTGCTGGAGGGGTGTTGCCTGGGGCCCTGCTGGGCTCTGTGGCCCTGCTGGGCTCTGTGGCCCTGCTGGGCTCGGTGCAGGCAGCATGTGACAGGAGTGTCCCCCTGCCAGCCTGAACACTCTGTCCCTGCTGGGAACCCTCCCTGCCTGCTGTCCTCTCGGCAGGGCTCTGAGGCAGTGCTGTGCCTGCGGCAGGGGATGTGGCTCCAGGAAGGAGGGTGCCACATGTGGGGCTGCTGTGCCCTGGCTGCCCCCTGCCATGGAGAGGGCACGGGCTCTGCAGGGAATTCGGGATGTGCCCGTGTTCCCGCTGGGCCCTAGCACTGCCCAGAGATCGGGGCTGCAGGGGCAGCTGTGGCCCCTGGCAAAGCGTTTGCCTGGGAAGAGGAAGAGGGGCTTTCCCCCACATTGCTTTTACCATGGAATATATCAGGTGCAGAGATGTGAATGGAGCATCTAGAGCTGGCACAGCTGTGACCTCTGTCCATCTATCTATCCATCCTTCCATCCATTGATCCATCCATTCACCCACCTGCCCACCCTTTGTTCCTTCATTCCTTCTCAAATTCTCCCTTTCTCTCTCTCTCTCTCTCTCTCTCTCTGTCTCTGTCTCTCTGTCTCTGTCTCCCTCTGTCTCTCCCCATGGGTGCTGGGGTTTCCGTGCTGGCACAGACGATGGAAGAGGACACCTTAGACGATTTTGCATCTGAGCATGGAGCTTCCCTAAGCATGGAGTCTTTCACGCAGAAAAGCCTTGTCTCCTCTCCTGAGGTTGTCACCATCCCCTTCCTCCCCCACCTCTCACTCTCACCGTGGGGGTCCCCAGCCTGCCGAGGGGTCTTGTGCCCTCTGAGCAGAGCTGCCCATGGCCGGGTCCCCTATCTGGTGACAGGCAGGACACCTTCCAGGACAGGGCTGTTGGTGAAACCTCTCCCCTGGCTGTTCCTGCTGGACTCTCAGATGTGTTCCTGGAGGGAGCTCCCAGTGCTGATGTGGGGCTGTGCTGGAGCCAAGTACTGAGGGTCCCGAGGCAGGGGTGACCCGATGGCCTGGACACCTGGGTGGCTGCTCCAGCAGCCTCAGGCTGTCCTGGCTGCAGCTGGAGTTCCCTAGGGCCAGGCACCCTGACAAAGGGCATCCTTGGACCCATGCCTGTGCACAGCCAGGTCACACTCCATCAGTGTGAGGGGTGTGAGCTCTCAGCATCCCCTGTGTGCAGGTTTAGCTCAGGGGAGGGGACAGCCAAAAGTGGTGCCTTCACTGAGCAGAAGCAGGCTGGGGTTTGAGCCTTGGTTCTGGCATGGTTGGCCCCAGGGACACGTGATGCTGGGACACTTGTCCTGCCTGAGAGAGGAGAGGCAGGGGGTGAGGGACAGGCTGGGCACACTCTTGCTCCATGTGGATGTCCCTTAGTCCATGCAGAAGTCACTAGTACAGGCAGGAGCCCTAACCTGGGCTGGCTGAAGCAATCCCCAGGAGGCAGGATGGGGGTCAGGGAGGGCTTGGGCACAGCCTGGACTTCAGCACGGATATGGCACCTTCAATGGAGCAGCAGCATCTCCTGGTCCATGTTGGCACCCTCCCCATTCCAGTATTTCAGAGCTGGAGGACAGAAACAGCAGCTGTGAGGTGCACACACATCTCTTGAGTCAGTTTTGCCCTCAACATACCCAGCCTGAGCTGGGGTGCAGGTGCTAAGGTGGTTTCTCCAGTCACCAGTGGTTTCTCTCCAGGCACCTGTGACTGAGACTCAGGCCTGGAATGTCCCCACATATCCCCACAGGCCAGAGCCTGTGGTCTCCATGAGAGATTCATGGCCCTGAGGGGGTGATGGCACAAGGATGGCACATCTGCAGGGCCTGGAGCTCTCGTCACTGCCAGAAGGTCCCCTGGTGCCCATGGGCTTCAGGCCCACTGAGGTTGGGTGGTCTGTCACTTCCAGCCCTCTGTCTCCACTCCTGCTGGAGGACAGGAATCTGGACTGGGCAGTGCCAGGAGCCTCCCCAGCTCCCTGTTTTGTCCCAGCATCTGATTCCCTCATTATCCTTGCCTGAGGCTATGCTTTCCTCTCAGGTGAGCTGGGTCTCCCTCAGAGCAGAGAAGGTCAGCAGGGGCTCTGAAGAATGCCCAGGGGAGAAGCCTGGGGCTCTCTGAGGTTGTGGCCCCCGTTGGCAGGGGCAGAGGTGGTCTCTGCTCTCTGCTGTTCTCTTTCCTTCCTGTCTCTTGTGCTGCCTAGGCCACAGTGGGAACGGCCTTCCCAGTTGCTCCTGTCCCTAGAGCAGACGGGGAGGGAGGGAAGGAGGGCAGGGAAGTGTGAAAGTCACTTATCCCTTGGGAGGTCAAGGCTGGTCTCTGGACAGACCCTTCCCAGCATCATCTCTTTGATGGCTCCATCCTCCAGCCCACTGACCCCCAAAGCTCAGGACATTCCTGCTTCCCTTGGGGATGTGCCTGAGTATCCAGAGATTTGCTCCAAGCATCCCTCAGAGCCCTCAGCCTCTGGAGACACAATGGCAGCCCTGAGTTGTGGCTGGAGCTGGCACTGAGCCCTCCAAAGAAGAGTTCATCTCACACCAAGGAGGAACTGGATGTCCCTTCAGCTGGGCTGTGCTCATCTCAAGAGTCTGAGGAGAAGGAAGAAGCTGGTTTGGAAATAAATCTGAAATTTTGGGGTTTTCCTGACTGGTGAAGAGGTCCTGTCATGGATGAACACCTTCCAGGGATCAGACTTTTTGATCTACAACATTCATCTTGGGCCTTAACTCAGAGGAGGAGCCTGAAGCAACTCATCCTCTTTGCCCAGGGAAGGTCTCCTCCGAAGGACTCTGGTTTGCAGCCAGAGAAGAGGGATGAGAGGGCTTTGCTGAGGAGATTTGTACATGTGCCCACAACCTGTCCATCCTTGTCCTGGCTGAGAACAGGTTCAGCAGTGGGACAGCAGGGCAGGAGCAGGAGAGAAGCTGCTGTACCCTCAGGAAAGTGAGCGGTGTCCTGGCTGAGTGGCTGCTGAATGGCAGAATGAATGGCAGACACCAGCATGGGCTGCCCAGCAGCCATGGAGCCTCCCAGTGAGGGGTGATGCTGCTGCCACGGGTCAAACCCAACTGGGAACGACCCCAGTGCAGCCGCTGCTCCTGGCAGGCACTGATGGGCTCTGTTCCCATTTCCATGGACTGGGAAGGAACAAAAGCTGCTCTGGAGGCAGACGTGGAGGAAGGGAGCTGCAGAGCAGCTGGTGCATGGTAAGGGGTATGGGAGAAGCTCGTGCTGGAGGGAGCTGGGGTCAGGTCTCCTGCAGACCCTGCTGCTCAGTGGGGCTGCCTGGCCAGGGCAGATTCCCTGCCAAGGATCCCTCTGGCACCAGAGGAGAAGATTGCCCTTGCTGCCCATCCCTGTGGATGTCCTGGCACTGCGAGGAGCTGGTACCTCCCTGCCCTCAGGAGTGGGGTGTTCTCTTGGGGGTCCACGGGCTGTGCCCCAGTGCAGCTCCCGGGTGCTTCCCTGCAGGCTCCTGGGGATTTTTGGGGGGAGAGGGAATCTTGCCTGGAGCAGAGGCAGGCAAGGGGCTGCAGTGAGGGCAGAGGCAGGGCCTGCAGCATTGTGCCGAGGGTGGTCTGCTTCCTTTGGCACCTGGCAGAGAAAGCAGCAGCTGGGAATGGCATTTTTCTGCTTGGGGCTCTCACTGATTTCTCCTTTCCTTGTGGGAGCTCTTCTACTAGTAACTGGTTTTCCTCATTTCTCTCCTCTAATATTATCTTGCCTTCCCTCCCTCTGGCTCTGCTCCCCTCTGCCCCCCGTTTCCCCTTCTCCAGTATCAGTCACTAGGTTTGCATTTTGTGTGCAACTGCTCCAAACATTCCCCTGGCCCCCTGCATGGGGGGATCCTTGGATCACTGTTCCTGGTTGGAGGGGGAAGAACACTCCCCTCTCGGGGCCTGGAGTGCATCCTGGTGCCTTCGAGGGCACCATCCTTGCCCTTGCTGCAGGCTGTGCCCGGGCAGGCTGTGCCATGGGCAGTGCCAGCCCCACGGGGAGCCCCAGCACTGCCCTCCTCATGTGCTGCCAGGGATGGCTGAGCTGCCTCATAGTGCAGATGTTCTCCTGAAACTCTCTTCCTGTGAGTTACTTCCTACCTGCTGTTCCAAAAGTGGCTGGATTTTAGCAGTGCTTTGTTCTTGGCACTCATGAGGCCTTTAGCTGACGTGCAGGATGAGCACGTGGATGTACAAGGTGTCCCTGGCAGCAGTGACCTGGCATCCACTGCCAGCAGCACGGTGACATTCCCTCTGTGGCTGTGCTGCAGGATGCTCCGTGGCCTTTGCTTGATCCTGCTGCTGAGCCCATGGACTTTAACACTTCACAGGGAACCTTCCACAGGTGACACTTTCTGAACACTTGGTTTCAGCATGGTGGGTTCTGAGGAGATGTCCCTGAAGAGCTGGAAAGGGGGGATGGCCTTTGCAGGAATCTAAGCTGTAGCATCTAGTAGGAAAGGTTCAGGGCCTTGCTGATAGCTTCAGGTGGTTTCTTTCCCTGCTCGTGCTCTTGGCAGTCTGACAAATTCTTAGGGCACATGGATGAAGCTGAGTGTGAAGCTACCCAAAACCCTGGGCCTTGCTTCCAATGGAATCTCACCCCTGGGAATTGGCCAGAGCCAGCTGAAAACAAGGGGACAGCCAGCTGTGTTCCCCTGCCTCCAGAGAGACCCTGGTGTGGTTAATGTGTCTGCTGGGAGCTTCATTCCCACGCTGTACCACCAACAAAACCCCAGGTATTGCAGGTGTGTCAGGGAGCCACTTACCAGAGCAAAGCACTGTCCCCAGAGCGGACACTGGCTCAGTCCCCAGTGTGGCGTCAGCCCCTTATTTCCAGTCCCTCTCTCCATCAATGAGTTGCCAGGCTCTTTGTACAGAGCCTCAACTCTGGCCTTGATAAGAACAACAATAATAACAACAACAACAACAACAATAATAATAATAATAATAGTAATAATGATGATGATGATGATGTAGCCAGGCAGACCAGCTGTGCCACTCGTGCCAGCAGCAGTCAGGGCCAGGGTATTGATGCCTTTAACTCTTCTTGCTCCAATTGCAATACAGGGCTCGGAGCACTGGGTATTTATAGAGAGAGAAGCCCCTAGGCTGGAAGCTGTAGCTCTGAGGAAAACTCTGAGAGCCAAGACGGAAGAAGCACGTGCAGGGACCTCGGAGGGGAACACGAGTGGGAGCCTGATGAAAGTGGAGGTGACAGTAGGGAAAGCCAAGGACGTGGCAGGCCAGGAAGAGTCGGCAGCTGCAGCCTTGGAGACAAGGAAGAGAGCCAAAATGATTGCTAGTCCCGAGGATTTTGAGTCCGTGTGGGAGGATGAGCTCTATGAGAAGGAAAGCAGGGGTGAGGCCAGCCCGGGGGCGGCACATCCACCCGCTGAGAGCATGGAGGGGGAGCCCCAAGAACCGGGCAAAGGCGCGGCCACCAGGGAGCCAGGGCTGCCCAAGCCCTGTCGGCAGCCTGAAGAGAGGCAAAGGACCAAGATTTTGGAGCCAGAGCCTCCCCAGGGAGGAGGTGAGCTGCTCTCCAAGGAACATGCTTCTGCAGCCTTCAGGAAGCAGGAGGCCAGAGTGCCAGCCACAGCCCCAGAGCTCATGAAAATTAAAGTGAAGGCTAGCGATGGCAGCTCAGAAACTTCTGGAACCCAGAGGATCATCTACTTAGGAGATCCAGAGGGGGAGAAGGACAGTAAAACGCACCTGGTGTTGGACACTGGTGGGTGGCTTGGCTTGGAGGAAAGACCAGAAGCCCCAGTAAACACATCCCGGGAGGGATCTGGGCACGTGGCACCTGTAGCAGAAGGATTCCAACCCCTCTCCTCAGCAAGTCACCAACACAGGACAGTGTCTGGAAAACACACTGGAGCACCGGAGCCACCTGGGATGGGCTGTGATGGGACCAGCCTGGGGGGACGTCCCCTCTCTGGATGGGAAGAGCTGTCCCTGCAGCCAGAGAAGGGACCTGGTGCTGGTGTGCCTGGAGGAGCACCCATGGGAAGTGAAGCCCTGCTGTGTTCCCAGGAGGTGGGACCAGAGGAGACGGAGCTGCAGAGCTCAATGGGAGGCTTTAAGCCATGTGGCCTGGCAGGGGATGGCCCCAGGGCTGAGGAGCACAGAGGGAGCCCAGCACAGTCCCCAGACATCTGCCCAGCACTGGAGGGGCTCTCGGGAAGGGCTGGAGCAGACAGTGACAGGGAGGAAAGTGCCAGAGTGGTTCTGCAGATGGAAGAGATAGAGCCCAAGTCACCTCCATCATCAGCTGGGTCCTGGCAGGGCCACACTCACACTGTGGGGCTGGAGGGGGACAGACCCAGTGCTCCTGTACCTCCACCCCTTCCCCAAAAACCCAGCCCAGTCCCTGTGGAGCCATCTCCGGGCACGGAGCCTCAGGGCACAGACCTGTCCGTGGGAAGCAGCCCTGCCAGAGGGGTGGCCATGCCTGAGGGTGTGACCCCTTCCATGGAGGTAGCACTACCCAGGGGCACCAAACCTGAAGCTGAAGAACAATCCCAAGATGTGGGATTTGCCTCCTGGAAACCCCATCCTGTTACAGGAGAACCACCCCAAAACACAGACACTGCAGCAGAGTTGATCCAGGTTAGAGACCTGGCCACCAGGGAGGTGGCCCAGGACATGGACACAGCACAGAGCAATGTCCCTGCAACTGAAGAGCCACTGCAGGAGGAGAAGCCTATGATCAAAGAGCTCTTCCAGGGCTCAGGACCAGGGAAGCCGACCAGCGATGAAGGCTCTGCGATGGAAGAACTATCCCGTGACAAAAACCTTGGCATGGCTGAGCTGCCCTCCAAGAGAGAAGAAGCAGAACACCAGACTGAGGCAATTCTGAGGGACTTATCCCTCCACACTGCAGATCCCAAAGCACAGGAGCCACACCAGGACTCGGAGTTCAGTGTGGAACAAGATCTGCAGGGTGGGAGCCGGACAGTCACAGAGAGCACCAGGGACAGTGACCTGGCTCCAGGGCAGCCACTGCAGGGTGAGTCTCCTCCCAAAACAGCTGCTGATGTCCCACACTTCCAGTCCCCTGCAGCAGGATTGTGCCAAGGAAGCGAGGCATCCCAGCTGTCTGCCCTGGTGAATGAAGGCGGGGCAGGGCAATCAAGTGGTGGGACACATCAAGGAGAGCCTGGGGTGTCGGTGTGCATGGCTGGGCTGGCAGGAGTTGTGTCCCAGGAGCATGGGGATGCTACCGTGGCCCCAGGAAACCAGCAGGACAGCAAGAACTTCCAGGAAACCTCAGTGGCCTCCAAGATCAAGATGTTTGAGCAAGGCGAAGTGGAGCGAAGGGTAGCCCAGGAGGGACAGGAGTGTGTGCCTGAAGCTGAGACATTGGTGACAGCCACGGGGAAGACAAATCTGGCGCAGGACATGTCTTTGATGTCTTTGAGCACTGGCGTCACCTCACCCCTTGCAGTGGGACCTGTGTCCAGTGTGGGCTCCTTGGCCCTTGGGCAAGGGGCTGGTTCAGGAGACACCTTCCAGCCTCGCTCCCTGAAGGAACATGTCTCTGCTGACCCTGAGCACGAAGAAGACAGTGCCGACCTGGCCTCGCCCGACTCCGGCTGCGAGCTCACCCTGGCCGAGGCCGTGGTAACTCCACTGAACCGTCCGGACGGGACATTCGTGCGCATGTTCTGTGGCTCTGCCCGTGTCCAGTGGCTCCTCACACATCCATTGACTGGCAGCAGGCGCTTTGCATCCCTGTCCTCTCTGTCTGTGTGTGTGGTCAGGCTTCACTGGCTGCATGCGCAGCCGCTGCCCAGTCGGTTCATCAGCTTTTGTTTTGTGCCGCCCCAGCATTCTGGCTCCCTGGAGAATGCCGCTCGCTGAACCCAGGAGGGGCACCCGAGCTCCGTGGCCGGGAGCAGGAGAGGGCGCCGGGGGGTGGCTGGAGGAGCTGGGACTGTCACGGACACGCAGCCCCAGCAGCAGCGTGCCCACGCTTCCAGCTTCACGCCTGCATTTCCTACGTTGGTTGACACTCCTTCTTGCTTAGCTCCCACCCTGCCCTGCCTTCAGCAAGCTGGTGGCCGGGTGATGGAGTAGCTTCCCTTGCTCTTGTGAGCACTAGAGCAGCTCCTGCAGAGTTCGTTTCCTTCCGACTAACCCTTTTCTCTAATCCAGAGCAAATCTCAGGAACCAAGTGGGGAAGAAAAGGATTTATGTGACCCATCAGTAAAATCCAGTCTGAAAGAAGAGAATGTAAAGGCTGCTGTTCCAGTGGTCTCGCAGGTCTCAGTGCTGTTTTGCTAAGTGCTTCTCCCGGCAATGTGAGCGCTCGCCCCGCGGCCAGGGCTGTGCTGCCCCTCCGCTCCCCTTGCAGGGCTCTCTGTATGTATTGGTCAGACACACCCCCCCAGCACGTGTCTGCAGGCGTGTTCCTCCGGCGCTGCTGGACACCCTGTGTTCCGCCCATACCTCTCAACCTCCCACAGTGCCGAGGGAGGGGTGTGCCGGCACAGCCCGGCCCGTGGGGGATGGCCCTGGCTGCAAACACTCGGAAGCAGAGGCCAGGAGGTGGGGCTTCTGGCATCGGTGGGCGTAGAGCTGTTCCTAAGGGACGAGTGGGTCTAGATTTCCCATGGCTTCATGGCAAAGTGTGGCAGTGAGACACGTCCCCTCCGATGGCAGTGTTGAGAGGTATGTCTGTGTCTGGAGAAGAGTGGATGGAGGGAGGTCATCCCTTGGCTCTGGCCATGCTGTCAATTACACTGACCAGGTCACCCTGAGACTCACCTGAGGCCTCTGGAGGGGCAAGTGGTGTCCGTGGGGCAGACTCACCCCGGGGCAGCTGTTGGGCTGGACCTCCCCCCAGGGTGATGCTCCACAGAATGCTCAGTGGAATTGGCTCACTCCTCCTCATTGGAATTGGCAGCCTTCTTTGCTTCTCCCTCACTGTGCCTGGCTGATGGGCCCTTCCCTTTCAAACTCTTCTCTCTTTCTTTCCCTTGTTTTTGAGTCACTGATAGCCCTGCGTCTGAGCTCTTTCTGAATGTTTCCTATCAGACCCATTGTTTTGCATCCATCTGCTTCCACCAGTGCACTGAAGTGCCTCCAAGCTGGCTGAGCTTTTTTTTTTTGTCTGACCGAGCCTTTTTGAAATGATTCATTGCCAACAAATTTTTGGCACAATCCAATTGAGTCGCCGTCTCTCCCCCAGCAAAGCCACTGCTGTCAGAAAGGTTTCGGTCTCCATGCTTGAGTTGTGTTTGACTCTACTCTGTGATGTTTGCTGCAGCCTTCCTCCTCCTCCTCCTCCTTCTCCTCCTGCCGCCGTGTCCCCGCCGGTGCTGCCCTGCGGTGCTCACGGCCCCGTCTCTCCACGATTGTGTCTCCTTCAGAGAGCGGGTGTGAGGGAGGGCCCTGAGGAGAGGGTGAAACCGCCCCGGCACAGGGCCCCTGAGAGCGACACCGGCGACGAGGAACCCGACCAGGAGAAGGACTCAGTCTTCCTGAAGGACAACCACCTGGCCATTGAGCGCAAGTGCTCCAGCATCACGGTCAGCTCCACCTCCAGCCTAGAAGCGGAGGTGGACTTCACCGTCATCGGGGACTTCCACGGCACAGCCTTTGAGGACATCTCCCGGAGCCTGCCTGAGCTGGACAAGGACAAGAGCGAAACAGAAGATGAAGGCCTGGCTTCCTTCCAGCACACTGACAAAGTAGTTCCTGGACTGGAAGAGGATGTCAAAGGCAGGGATAAGGTCTCCCAGCCCAGCCCAGATGTCTCCCAGCCAGAGGTACACAGGGACACTGTTCAGCGGGACCGGCCCGATGCCGTCGTGCCTCCGTGTCCCTTGTGCCCAGCGCTGCCTGGCTGGTGTGCGCTCCCGGCTGGTTTTGGGGAGCATGCTGGCTGCCACCCCCCTTCCTGCCCGGTGCACTCTGTGTCTGTGTTGCATGGCTCTGCCGCGTGCTTCATGCATCTGCTAACCAGGAGAAGTCACTGTCACCTCTCAGTCCCTGAGTGTGGCTGCCCTGCCCTCAGCCCACGGCAGCATGTGCGCCACAGGGAGGGCACGTGGCACTAACATGGAGCTGTCCTCGTGTCCTGCATGAACTCAATGACCAGTCTGTGTAGTGCAGAGCCATGTGCTGCCCACTAACCTCTCTGGTCATGCTGGGGCTGGGAGGGATTGGCCTCGTGGAGCCGCCCTGGAGCTCATGGAGGGTCAGTCTGTGCTGGGTGGGATCATAGCAGGGCTAACAAAATTGCATGTGCATGTGTGTGGGGCTCAATGCACGCACGGGGGTGGAACAGTAGAACCAGCCCCAGATCCATGTGGCCTTGTCTCTGTGCTGGGCCAGGGCCATCTCCGGTCCAGCCACCCAGGGCAGCCTCCAGCCCTGCAGGTAAGTCCCCAGTGCTGGCCAGAGCTGCTGAGGTTAGTCCAGACCTAAAGCCAGGAAAGAGCTGCAGAATTAGAGGGAGCTGTCCCTGAGCCAGCCTGGAAACCCTGGTGTGGAGTGTCCAGTGCTGTGGCCGTGGGGAATCCACTTCAGGGCCAGTGTGGGCAGAGGGCTGTTGGCTCGGGAATACTGAGCACTGGTGAAGCATCCCCCGTGCAGGAGTCCTTGGCAGCTCCAGTTTCCTACAGCAGGGCAGTGCTGGTAGCCTGTGTCCATTGTCATATGCCAGGCTCTGACACCCCGGGTGTACCCAGAGCCACCAGGAGCTGTTTGCAGATCACAAACTGGCTGCGGCACATGCCTGAAACTGGTTTGGCGGGTCTCACTTGGCTTTTGAAGAACAATTTGTCCTTATCCACGGTGTCTATAAATCTATTCAGAAAATCCCAGGGACAGAGAAGCAGGCCTGATTTAGGGTGTGTGGGTTACAGGGCACTGTGGATGGTGCCCATCTGCCCAGGGCAGCAGCCCAGCCCTGCTGTTTGCCCAGGTAGGACTCAGTGTGACACTCACAGGACATCGTGTGTGTGGCGGAGGAGCAGGGCAGGGAGGCTCTGCAGGGGCACAAGGAGCACAGAATCAGGAGTGTGGCTGGTCAGAAGGGACCCAAAAGGTCATCTCTTTCCAGCGCTGTGCCATGGACAGAGCACTCAGGGCTGTTGGCATCGTGCCCCAGGGCCTGCTCTGCTGACTCTCTGCTGTTTCTCCTGCAGACTTCAGCCCCAAAAGCAGACGCTGTGACTCTGAAGAAGGCCGAAGCAGAAGGCTCCACTCCCCATCAGGTCAGCACCATATACACGGCCCAGGTGACGTGGTGGCTCCCCAAAGCCCCAAAGAGGCTGAGCCTTTTTTGAGGGTCCCCAAAGCCTCAGCCCACCAAAGCCTGTCCCTGGCAGCAGTGCTGGGAGCGCAGGGGCTTTGTGGAGTGATTGGGGGCCTCTGCTCACCCTTGGCTTGCTGAAGTCCCCAAAACACAAACTAAAGCCCAGCCAGAGATATTGTATGAGTGTCCCTGGCCCCACCTGCCATGCCACTGGGCAGTGCTGGCACACAGGAATATCTGTAGTGGGTGACAGGCACCAGCTGTCTGTGGCCTCATGGCCCTCCCTGGGTTCCTCTGGCAGCAGGGATACTGTCCTCTGGCAGCAGGGATACTGTCACACTGTCCCTGCAAGTGTCACCCATTCTCTGGTGGCACCTTCAGGCTCACCTGGTTTCCTTTGCCCTGGCAGGTGGACGGAGGCACCCCTGGCAGCAGGGACACCACCACCACTGCCCAGGCTGGCACCACAGAGACAGCGCTGGTGACCTCAGTAAGCAGGGCTGGCCCTCGAGGGGAGGGGAGCCATTGTCCCCTGCAGTCCCTCTGCTCCAGCAGGAGTGACCGGGGCCAGCTGTGCTGGGGTACCCTGCCCCACCAGGGGTGTCTTTGGAGGGTGGCACCTGCCACATTTGCCCCATGCCAACATGAGCCAACATGCCTGTCTGCTCTTCTTTCAGGATCACGGCACCAAGGCTGGCAAAGGCGCCGCTCCCACCACAGACCTTCGCTCCCTGTCACCGGTGAGGGGGAACAATAGTGCCACCAGCCAGGCCAAGCTGGGGAAGGCAACCTTGTGGGGCTGGGAGTGGGTGGGATTGGTCCCACGGGCCCCCTGCTGTGTTCCCAGCACTGGCACCTGGTTGATGTGCTGGTACTGGGAAGGACAGAAGGATGGTCAGAAGGTTGGGGAGCAAGAAGTCGAGACCCCGACCCATGGTGGTTTTCCTGTGCCAGATCCATACCTTGAGCATCTGCCTGAGAAGGATAATTCCCAAAAATACCCCAGTCCCTGCTGCAGAGGGCTGAGATGCATTTAGCCCCGAGTGTCCTGCAGGGTCACGGATGGCCACCCACAATGTCTCCTGACTCCTAATGGAGGTGATGGCCCCCAATCATCCTGCCCAGCACAGCCCTTCCTCTGGAAAGGGATTTCTTATTCCATCCCCTCGTTTTGATGGAGACCAGCCTGGCTCAACATCAGGTGCTGCCCCAGGTTTATCCCTTTGTGCTGCAGGGAGACCAGAGCTGGCTGGGGTTGGGGTACCAGTGCATCCTTCCCAGCCTTCCCAGCCCTACTTCCCAGTCTTCCCAGCCCTTGGCATGTTCAGTGGGATGGACAGAGACAGAGGCAGCCTGAGAGCTCTGTGCTAGAGTGGCCCTGAGGGTGGGTGGGGAAGAGCCAAAAGCAGCTGTGAGACCTTCTGTCCACTGCAGAGGCCCTTTCCAGCAGCTGTGGGCCTGGGATACCTGTGGAAACCTCTCCCTGTCCTTCCCAAGCCCTTGGTTAGGCTGGAAGCACAACTCAGTGCCTTTTTCCCTTGCCATGCTTTCCCTCCCGTGCTCGGCTGAGCAGGTGCATCCCAGTGGGAAGGTCCTGGCTTGCTGGGAGCTGGGCTGGGGGTCCCCCACGATGTCCCTTGACCCCACTGCTGGTGTCCCACAGATCTCTGGTGGCTCTGCTGGGAAGGAGGTGCTCACCAGCATATTCAGCGCCACTGCGGAGACACTCTCCACTTCCACCACCACCCATGTTACCAAGGTGAGAGCAGCTCCAGGGCTTCCTGAGTTAGGGGATGGGTGAATTTATATTGCGCTTGGTATGGCAGAAAGGGCCCCTCTCCTTCCAACAAGCCAAGAGCTGTGTGCTGTCCCATGGGAATGGCGATCCCACAGAGCGCTCTGTGCCCTGGGCGCTGCCTGTCCCATCCAGCCAGGTGTGACCACAGCAGGCGAGCACAGCCAGGGGTGCATTCAGCCAGGGACAGGCCAGGGGTGGGAAGTGAAGGAGAGGAGATGAGGCTGAAGCAGAGGGTCTCACCCATGGCCATTGCATCCCCAGATTGCATGCATGCTCTTCTTCCAGGGAACAAGGGGCAGGATAAGAGGAAATGGCCTCAAGTTGCACCAGGGGAGGTTTAGATTAGATAACAGTGAAAATTTCCTCACAGAAAGGGTGGTCAGGCACTGGCACAGGCTGCCCAGGGCAGTGGTGGAGTCCCATCCCTGGAGGAGTTTCAAAGATGTGTAGCTGTGGCACCTGGGGACATGGTCAGTGCTAGGGGAGCAGTTGGGCTTGGTGATCTGAGAGATCTTTGCCAGCCTCAGTGATTCTGTGATTCTCTGAAGACAGCAGCAGCTCTTTGAGGGAGCTGAGCAGCAGGAGGGTGCATGGTACTTGGCCCCAGCTCTTCTCCTTCCCCACTGCGGGCTGCTGTGTCACACTTCTCCCTGAGTCAAGGGCGGTGGGAGCTGTGCTGAGTTACAGGGCAGTTCCTGAGGGGATGCTGGTGCTGTTCCTGCTCCCATGGCAGAGTTCCCCCTGCCTGGAGCTGGCTGCTGGGACAGGGGTGAGAGCTCTCCTTCTCCTCACACAGACTGTGAAAGGGGGGTTCTCCGAGACCCGAATAGAGAAGCGCATCATCATCACGGGAGATGAAGATGTGGACCAGGACCAGGTAGGAACAGGATGCTCAGCCTTTGCCCGGTTCTGGCTGTCCCTGGATGAAGCACTGCATGTTTCTACTTCTGGCTGAACCTGTTTACCCCCTTTTGTCCAAAAACTGACCACCAAGGCCCCAGACCTGTTGAGCAGGGTGGGTTCCTGTGGATGCAGTGACCCTCAGGCCATCTCCCACCATGAAGCCATGGCAGAGGTCACATTCCAGTGCAGAACAGAGTGATGGCATCACCTTTTTATGGTCATAAACACATTTCTAGGTGTCCTTTCTCTGTTGGAATACTCCAAAGTGACCCAGGTCACCTCTCTCTTCCAGCACCATCTCACTGCAGGTTGAGTCTCTCCAGGTGAGAGTGTTTTGCCTCTGCCACAGGGTCAGAGGACAAAAAGTGACACACTTTTGTGATGAAATAACAAAGACTGACACCAGTCTTTAGGGCCACAAGGTCATTTTCCTGTGGCCTCACCCTTTGGGATTTGTTACTTAAGAAAAAAAAATTAAAGAGATAAAGTAATTAAAAGGCTCTAAAATAATTTTTAGAATTATAATAATGAATTTGATAATTCCTGTATATTTTTCTAGTGTTTTAGTTTGCCCAGGTTTCAGTACCACATCTATGCAGAAAAACAGCAGAGAAAAACAGCATGTGAGGGCTCCGAGTCATGGATGAATTCCCACTCATGCTGGATGCCCATGCTGGGCTCCAGCCTCTTCTGCCAGCCTGCTGTGGGTTCAGCTCTGAACCCCTGCATTCCTATCCCCCGGGAATCCCACTCTGCTCCCCGGATTCCTACTCAGCTGCTTTCTGGCTGCAGTCAGCATACCTGATTGCAGGAGAGGGAGGATAAATGCTCTCTCTCACTCTTCTGCTTTCCAGGCACTGGCTTTAGCAATCAAAGAGGCAAAACTCCAGCACCCCGACATGCTGGTAACCAAAGCTGTGGTGTACAGAGAAACAGAGCCCTCTCCAGAGGAAAGGGACAAGAAACCTCAGGTAGGTGGAGAAGCTGCCAGGTGTGATTTACACCTGCTGGGTAATGGGGGTGTAACAGGTCACGGTCTCTGGTGCCCCCCAGCCACAGGTGTTGGCATGGTGGCTCTGGGCACTGCCACCTAGTTGTGGTGTGGAAGCCACACCGTGCCACCAAAAGCAATGCTGTGATGTCACCCTGCTGTCCTGCTCAGCACAGGGCTCAGAGGCATTTGATGTAAAAAGGAAAGGACCTGCTCGTCCCCCTGGGGTGGGAGTGAGGGGACCTCAGCTTTGTGGGTAGGCTGAGGCACTTGGCTACAGATTCTGCAAAGCCGAAGTATTAGACCAATGTTGGCAGAAATGATAATTTCTTTACAAACACCATACAATTTTTCAGTCTCACTCAGGTTGCACATAGGTGTAGGCAGCAGCACACGAGGTTTGCAGCTCCCTGCAGACACCCCAAAGCTGTCACAGTCCCAGACACTTCTCTAGGGCTTGGGCAGTCCTGCCCCGCCCTAAACCCCCTTTTTGATCCCATTCCTCATTGTCAGCCAGGAGCTGCACAGCCACCAGACTCCTGTGTGGGAGCAGTGGTGGCAGAGGTGGAGAGAGGAGGGCAGAGTTTTGGCGGCTCTGGCAGCAGCCAGGTTGCAGGTGTGTTTGGAGAGGCTCCTCAGAACTGGGATTTTCCATTTCCTTATCATATGAAGGTTTTGATTGGCAGCTTTTAAGCCTGGAAAAGCGACCAGCAATGCAGGTGGGAAGGTCAGGAGAGGCTCGTGGAGCTGCCTCATTCCTGTCCCACAGTACAGACAAGTCCAGACATTCCTGCATCCCATAGGGTCCCCCCAGTTTTAGTTGAAGGGCTTAAAGTGAGGGAGCAGCAACTCCCCCTCATGTCCTTCATGCACCAATACCAGTCCAGTGCCTGAATTCCTGCTAATTACCAGAGCTTCTGCTAATTAAATGAAAACCGTGGCCCCAAGTGTTTGCAAAGTTTCTATCCAGTGCCCTCATCCAAAGAGGAGCCTCCATGACTGGCACTCCATGACTTGGTCCTTTCCATCTGCCTTGCACAGGAATCTTGACCAACATGTTCCTGGAAGTCAACATCTGTATTCCAACCTGGAGAACGGGAGAAGGAGCCTTCATGCTGGATTTGTCAGCAAGACATAGACATCCTAGCTGCAATGTTCATGGCGAGAGACAAAATTTTTAAAAAAGGAATAGCAAATATATTATATATATATATACATACATACATATATATATATATATATAAACAGGAAACAAAATGCATCCTTGCACTGCTGCTATATGCTGGAAATGAATAGTAAACAACACCACCAATAAACAAAGCCAACCCTCTGCAGATAAATTGAAGAATTTCCTGGATTGGTGATCAAATCAGATTTAAAAAGTCATAATAATAACAATAATCTCGGTAACAATACAATAAGCCACCATCTTGCATGTTACATGAAAGGACACACAATCATGACTTCATTTGTTGCACACTGAATGGAAAGGAAAACTGCTTTGCAACAAAGCAAGTAAGCAAACTGAAGTTAAAAACCACAAGCAGAAGCAAAACCATTCCCCACCTCTGGAAAGAAGAGAGAAAAACATTCAAGTTATGACCTTAGAATTATTTTCCAATTCACAAGTGTCGTTTCGCCCTTCTCCTCATTCCATGCTGTTTTTTTGCATTTTCTGGGGGTTCTGTTAACTCTTCCCCTTCCCTTCCTTATCTTCTCTGTGCACTTGTCCAACCTCTTGTTCTCTGAAGGTATTTAGGAATGGGTTTAATTTCAAACAAAGCAAGTGGTATGTACATGGTTTCTCATCTCTAACGAGCAGCCTGTGGGGTTTCATATGGATGTGCATTTCAGTTCTGTATATTATTCTATATAACGGAGGGGGAGGGAGGGAACAATGCTGAAATAATTCAACAATGCTGGTACAGATGATGCCAACATTTTTAAATTATTAACTCTTGGATTGACTGTGGTTGGTGTACTTGGAGACTCTTAGATCACACTTGGGACTCTGAGTCCTGCAAGAAGGCAATGGGAAAGGTTTTGGCCGCTGCTGGCTGTGGGGGGAAGGGGAGAGGGCGAGGGACAGAAATGTCCTGCTGGCTGATCTGCAGTGTGTGGTGGTGAGGTTTGGAGGGGCAGTGGTCACCTGGAGGGGCACGGAAAGCTCCAGCTCCAACAGCAGGATGGGCTCCCAGGCCCCCTGTGCCATGGGATCAGCTGGGAGCGAGGTGGGAGCCGCAGGGCTCAGGGTCCCCTGCAGCCTGCAGAGCCGTGCCGGTGGGTGGGGTGGGTTTGCTTTGTTTCTGAATCCCAGTAATGGAGGTACTTGAGTTTCGTAGTAAGGTCAAAGGCAGAGGGGCTGTTTGTGCCCTGCCTCCCCCACTACCTGGGGTGTGATGGCAAAGGGCTGGGAACAGCGCTGGCAGTGCTCCCCTGACCCGCCTAGAGACGGGCAGTGGAGGGACCGTGCTGTGTCCATCCCTGCAGAGTGTGCCCAGCATCCCAGGCTGGATGGGAGAGCCCAGGAGGCGTCAGTGGAGCTGCTCCCAGCTCAGCCTTCAGCCACAGGCTCCCTCCAGGGCTGCCTTTGGAAGGGGATCGTGGGCCAAGCCCAGGGCCCCGTACACTGTGAACCAGGCAGTTCGGGTAGGCTCGGAACCAAAACCAGAAAGGAAAGGAAAGAAATGGGTTTCCTTCTTGGAATTGTCTCTAGCTCCTGCAGGAACAGAAGGGCCCATGATTCTGCACCATTTTGCCTTCAGTTTCCCACCCCTCACACAGACTGTGCCCAGGACCAGGTGCATTCTGCCAGCCCTTGCTGGCGCTTGCAGGATGCCCGAGCAGGAGCGCCTGAGCCATGAGGATGCCGTGGGCAGACCCTGCTCCCACCTTCACTGTCCCAGGAGGGAGCTGCTCCCTGGCAGCTGCTCACCAGTTGCTCACCAGTGAGTCTGTTCTCCTGGCAGAGAGGTTTCTCCTGCAGGCATGGAAGGCAAGAGCACAGGGACTGCTGCCAGTGCCAGTGCCCACCCGCAGCGTCCAGCCACGCACCTTCAGAGAGCACAGCCCTAACCTAACAGCAGTTAAGGCAGTTGCAGAGAGGCTCCTTTTCTCTCGTTTGTTTTTCCAGTGCCCCCAAGCCAGCTGTGCCCAGCAGTGGCACTGCCAGGGGTGGTGGAGGGCCAGGGTCTGCTCGCCGTGTGTGCCAGCACATGGCACCATTCAGGGTCAGGGGAGCCCGCCTGGCTTGAGCACCTCCACAGCCCACCCAAGGCCACTGTGACCCTCTAGAGTTGCTTTTGGCATAGTGCACAGTCTGGGAAGTGAAGGTTCCCGTGGGATTGAGCAGCCTTACAGAGTTAGGCTCCCTGTGTGCTTGGGTTGCCATGAGTTCTGTTTGCAGTGAGCAGCCCCTGGCTCCCGCAGCGTGTTCATGGGTGGCAGTGTCAAAAACTATTTTTTTCTTTAAAAAGAGAGAAAAAAAAAAGGAAAGAAAAGAAAAAAAGCTCACTGCTTGTTTTCCTGGCGAGGTGTGGCTTTCTGCTGCTCAGCCCCAGCCTGCCCATCACCGCGCTCTGTGTCAGATAGCTGGCCACTGCTTGTTTTTTTCCAGGGGCCTTTTCTGTGGAAAGGGGTGGGAGACATGAGTGCCTGTTTTTACCCAATCCCACAAATTCATTCTGAACCTGGCCTGCGATTGCATGAGTAATAATAACAGTAACAATAATAATAATAATAATAATATTTATTTTTATTTGAGAAGCACCTTACCAGCCAACTGCAACGCTCTGTTGTTCCTTCACTAACTCTCCTTTTCTCTTCCCTTGTTCTCCCTCTCCGCCTTTGGTCATACTCCTTTTCAGTGCTCGGTGGTGTATGCGTGTGTGCTCACTGTTCTTGTATTCAATAAAAGTGAAATAAATGTGTTTGATGCTAAATCAGCCTGGGGCCTCGGTGGACTCTTGTTTTCCTACTGAGAGGATGGAGAAGTGAAGGGGGCACCTTGCAACAGGGGGCACTGCACGTGGAAATACCAGGCTTTGTCTAAAGAGAAGATCATAGAAATCATGGAATCCCAGAATGGTTTGTGCAGGAAGAGAATATAAAGCACATCCTGTTCCATTCCCTGCCACGGACAGGGACACCTTTGACTATCCCAGGGTGCTCCAAGCCCCATCCAACCTGGCTTTTTGTTTTCCAGGGATCCAGGGGCAGCCACAGCTTCTCCGGGCATCCTGTGCCAGGACCTCTCCACCCTCCCAGGGCACAATTCCCTCCCAATATCCCATCTGGCCCTGCCCTCTGGCTGTGGGAAGTCATTCCCTTGTCCTGGCATTCCAGGCCCTTGTTCCAAGTCCCTCTCCAGCTCTCCTGGAGCCCCTTTAGGCCCTGGAAGGGGCTCTGAGCTGTCCCTGGAGCCTTCTCCAGGTGAGCACCTGCAGCTCTCCCAGCCTGGCTCCAGAGCAGAGGGGCTCCAGCCCTCAGAGCATCTCCACGGCCACCTTTGCACTCATTCCAACATCTCCACATCCCTCGAGTGCTGCAGTCCCCAGAGCTGGACACAGTTCTGCAGGTAGGATCTCACCCCTCCAAGGGCAGATGAAGATGTTGCCAGGACGGGAATTGCAGCGGGTGGAGCCGGGAGCGGCTTCACGTGGCAGGTGCTGAGCCTCGGGTACACCGTGGGACAGCAAAGGTGGTTGTGAGAACTCTCCGAATGCAGGGAGGTGGTGGGAACTGCCCCTCTCTGGGGACCCTGACTGTCTGTCGTCCTGGGAGGGAGGACGCGGTGCTGGGACAGTGTCTGTTCTGCTTAGGGGTCAGTGTGTCACAGTGAGGGTCCCCGGGGGCCTCTCGGTCCATCAGTGCCCAGCATGGCTCTTGTCCGTCTGGCCCGCTGCGGGGCCGGGAGCACGTGGGGCCCAGGGGAATGCCAGCCAGCTGGGGGGACTGGGCATCGGCTTTGGGGACAGTGTGTCAGCGGGGAGCAGCCGCCGGCCACGGAGAGGCAAAGGGGACCAGGGCCGGGCTGGGGGCTGGGGATGGGCGGAGGGGTCAGGGACCAAGTCGGGGGCGGTCGGCGGGCAGTGCCCGCCCGGGGAGCCCGGCCCCGGCACCTCCCCGCCCTCGGGCGGGGCCGGGCAGGGCGGCGGCTCCTCCCGCCCGGTGCCCGGAACCGCCGGGCCCGGATATCCGGGCAGGGCCGCTCGGTGCCGCTTACGGCTCGGCCCGTGCGGAGCGGGCCGGCCATGGCGGCCCTGCGGTCGGACCCCGAGCTGGCCCGGCAGCTTTTCTTCGAGGGCGCGGCCGTGGTGGTGCTGGACGTGCCCGAGGGCACCGAGTTCGGCATCGACTACAGCTCCTGGGCCGTGGGGCCGCGGTTCCGCGGCGTGAAGATGGTGCCGCCGGGGCTGCACTTCGTGCACTGCAGCGCGGCCGGCGCCGGCGGGCGGGACGCGGGGCCGCGCTCCGGCCGCTTCCTCAGCCTGCGGCGCCGCGAGGTGCGGGTGCTGCGCTGGGACCCCGCGGGCGAGGCCGTGCGGCCCGAGCCCCCCGAGCAGGGCGAGGCGCTGCGGGACAGCCTGCGGGAGCTGGACCCCTTCCTGGGGCCCTACCCCTACGAGACGCTGAAGAAGTGGGTGTCGCTGAGCAACTTCATCAGCGAGGCGGCGGCCGAGGAGCTGCAGCCCGAGAACGGCCAGATCTGCGCCTTCGCCGAGGTGCTGCCCGAGGCGGCGGGGCGGCACACGCGGGATCGCGCCGGGCAGCGCCGGCCGCCGCTGGGCGCCGAGTGCCGCAGCTACGCCGAGGGCCTGGCCCGGCTGCCCCGCATGCGGCCGCTGGCCGGCACCCAGATCCGCTTCTCCGAGCTGCCCCGGCAGGCCTTCCCCGACGGGGCCACCCCCGAGGAGATCACCCGGCACAGCATGGACCTGAGCTACGCCCTGCAGCGGGTGATGGAGCAGCGCTATCCCGGCCGGCCGCTGGGCCTGCTCGGTGAGCACCGCCCGGGGGAAATGGCATTTCTGTTCCAAGGTGGCACCTGTGCCTGTTCCGTGCACGCCGAGGGGTCTCCTCATTGCAGGATGGAAGTTTGTGGAGTTTCGGCAGCCATAGGGGCTGTTTCTATTGCCTGGAAGAGACTGAGGCCAGAGCTCCAAGGGGGCTGCAGCTCCTTCCGAGGGGCAGCTACAATCTCTGTTCTGTGTGACCAGGGAGAGCACCTGAGGGAACGACTGGAGCTGTCAAGGGAAATTTAGGTTGGATATTAGAAAAAGGTTCTTCCCCCAGAGGGTGCTGGCACTGCCCAGGCTCCCCAGGGAATGGGCACGGCCCGAGGCTGCCAGAGCTCCAGGGCTCCTGGGACAATGCTCCCAGGGGTGTACAGGATGGGATTGTTGGCTTGTCTGTGTAGGGGCAGGGGATGGAGTGGATGAGCCCTGTGGGTCGTCCCTTCCCCCTCAGGATGTTCTGTAATTCTGTTCCATGACTCTCTGGTGTGAGGACATGGTGCTGCAGCCCAGATTGCCCCAGATGAAGTCAAAAGCGGCGGTCACAGGTGGCCTTGGTGTCTGGCACTTTACCTGTTCAGTGAACCTCTTGAGGACATGTCATAGGGAGTCTGGGAGCATCCCGTGGGGATGGGCACCCCAGACCCTTGCTCCTGTTTGGTTGGGTCTCCCAGCTGGTGGTTCCTGCTGCAGTGACCGGCCCCTCCCTGGCCCAGCTCCCTGTGGGCTCCATGTGCTGCTGGTGACAGTGGCAGTGTCCGGGCTGTGCCAGCCCTGCTGTGGGGACACCAGACCTCCCAAAGCTCAACTGCTCCCCAGCCTGTTTTGCAACTTGTGATACAAAAAAATGCCAAGTCTGTGGAGGCCCTGGAGCAGGATTTTGTTTTGTTGCAGGATGAAGGGAGAAGCCCTCCCAGCTTCCCAGCTGGAACCCAGGTTTGGAGTAAGCCTTTGTTTGTCCCTTCTTCCATTTTTTGTACATCAGCACTATACAAGCATTCAGTGGGATGAACCCTGGCTCTTAATTCAACAAGGCAAACTCACTCATTGATGTGCTGCTGACCTCTCTCAGGATGCCAGGACAGAGGTGTTTGCAGTCCCATGTGGTGCTGGACACGCAGCACAGGCAGGCTGAACTCTCAGAATAACAGCAAGCTCTGGGTTGATGTTGGGGTCTGTTGTTTGGTGTTGTTTGCTGTCTGTAGAGTCCCTCTCCAGTGCTGATAATCACAGTTACAGGTGACCTGCCCCATTCTCCTTTCTTTATTCCAGCTGAAGAGCAGCACAGGGGCAGTGTTTGAGGTGAAAATGAACTTTGCAAAGGCCAAATCAGGGTTTAGAAATCATTTACAGAGCTTTGGGGAGGACACATTCTCAGGATATCAGTTTAGTCTTATGTATTTTATTTTGCTTCCCTTCTCTGAACCCCCACAGCTGAGTTGCAGTTTGCCTTCATCTGCTTCCTGATTGGGAACGTGTACGATGCCTTTGAGCACTGGAAAAGGCTCCTGAACATCCTGTGCCGCTCAGAGGAGGCCATGGGGAAGTACCAAGACCTTTACATCAACCTCATTTCTGTGCTGTATCACCAGCTCAACGAAATCCCAGCAGATTTTTTTGTGGACATTGTCTCCCAGGACAACTTTTTAACCAGCACCTTACAGGTGTGTTTGTGGCTGTTCCCTGGGAAATGGGAGTGGGAGGGAGGGCAGACAGGGCAGCAGGTCTGGGGAGAAGCTGCCAAAGGAATTAAGCTGCGTGGGAGATAGGAGCCTGTCTAAGCCCACAGGAACTTATTTTTACTTTTTCCCTCCGTTATTCAGCAAGAAATTTCAGCTCAACAGCTACAAGAGAGGCTGGCTAGTACAGCATGGCATCTGTTTAATTTTTCCAAAATCCTGTTCTTTCTTAAAAAGAAAAAACAACACAAAAAACTTTTGCATGAAGGAGTGATGATGATGGTTTTTGGAATGGTTGGCTCAGTATGCAGGGAAGCTGCAGCAAAACGTTATAGAGCTAAGGGCAGTGATAGTGTTTAAGAAGCTTTTCCATTCCTTAGCACACCTGAGGATTTCCTGTAGTAAAGTTCTTATCCAGACGGAATTTTTGGTTATTCCAAAACACAAAAAATTGACAGGTGGGGGTAGATCTGTGGGTCAGCCCCAGTGAAACCAGTTACTCCACTGGAGGTGCCTGTGCTGGCAGTGCAGCAAACTGGCTTAGTTTACAAAAAAAAGCCCAAATCAGATACACTGATAAAGCTGAGCAATGGGAACTGGCCCTGCAGGAAGCTGTGGGCAGTTATGCTACAGGTGCCCTCTTCTTTCCCAGGGAGCAGTTCCATTCCTCTCCTTGTCAACCCCAAGTTCTTGCTGTAGTTTTGTGGGGGGTGGAGGTGTTTGGGTTTAATTGCTGGGTAAAATGTTTTGGGAAGCATTGCTTTAATCAAGTGTCTTTCAGATTTTTCAATTGTGATTCTTACAAGTCTTGGGAGGGTTGTAATTTATATTTTGTTTCTGTTGGTAGATTTTTTCCATCCCAGTACAGGACTGGACAGCCCAGCTGTGTTTGCAGCACACTCAGAGCAGTGCTGTCAGTTCCCAGCAGTATCCAGAATATGGCAGTCAGCCACCCTCTTCCTCCTGAGTGGAATTTGGGAATTTGGGAAACCCTTATTGCTGGTTCTGGCTGAGTTTTGTCCACCCCTGGGCTCCGTCAGTCTCTGTTTTACTCCCTCAGCGGGAGCTGTGCTGGTGTCATGATCACCCTTGAGCCCTGGCAGGAGTCACCACATTCCCAGACAAAGAAAAGCCGTGCAAGCTGAGCCCTTCCTCACTCAGAGTTCTCCATTTCCCCACTCCCATGGGATTCCCCCAAAGTGGTGCCAGGGAAGCTCTGGGTCTTGCCTTACCCCTCACTTCACACACAGACAGAATTCTCTGCCTCAGCTGGCCGTGGGCAGGGGCTCAGAGCTGTGGGGGAGGACATTGCCTGTGCAGCTCCTGCTCAGCTCTGGAAACAGCAACTTCATTTTTGGGGTTTGATCCAAGGCACAGCACAGCCACCAGTGACTCTGCAGCCCTACCAGTGCTTAAAGAAAAGAAAAAACTTGGTGCAATAACGGATTTGATGTGCACTTCATTGAGAAGAAGCGGGAAGTGTAATCTTCTAATAATTTTTCCCTACCAGCAGCATTGCTGTGTAAGGGTTCTCTTAGAGGTAGTTTTCCAGTAGAATGAGCAAGGAAAAGGCAAATGTTCATCCACAAAGCAGTGAACTTTGCTGCTCATTGTCAGTGTTTTATCCAGCTTTCAGTAGGTCCCTCCCAAATAAGAGGCTGCATTTTCCCCAGAGGAGATTTCTTTTTATGGAAATTAGTTCTGGATCACAAGTTCAGGAGGAGCAGAGCCAGGCTGATCCGAGCTGAGCTCTGGGGGTCAGTGCCCAGTTAATCACACACGGATGCTTTCCCTCTGAGGTGCCAGCAGAGGCTGTGAATTTGTGACATGTTAATAGGTTTGTGTTTGGGGATGGAAGGCAGAGGTTCCTCCAGACTTCAGCACCCTGTCCACAAGGTGGGGATAACCAGGCTTTTTTCAGAGCTCCCATTCCTCTCTGACATTCAAGGTATTTTTATTAAGTCTCCTATGTATCCTGAAATCTTGGTAATACCATATCACAAAAATACTTTTGGAGATCTCTGCCCATGGAAATGAGGGGTGCAGTTATTTACTGGCCTTTTGGACACTTGCTGGAAATTTGCCTGCTAGTATCTGAATTTTTTTTATATATCCTTCTGTCAAGATGTTTTCCTTAGCTCACACTTTGGCATATTTCAGAATTCCACAGTACAAATTCAGTTACAAACATACTCCTGCTTCAGAGTTCTTACCTGAGTGCAGATAATTCTGATACTGATTCAGTGGTGTGAAGTCAGGATGGGCTTGGGCTGTGAGGTGAGAGGTATGGGCTGTGGTTGGGTCCCCCAAAGCTGGAGTAGTCCCAGGGTGGTGGGTCCTAACCTGGTGCTCCCTGGTGTCTCAGTAGGGAGGAGATGCCCGGCTGGTGCCGTGGCTGAGCTCTCCCTGACCTCTGCTCTTGGTTTCAGGTGCTGTTCTCCTGCACGTGCGGCTCTGCCGTGGATGAGACTCTGAGGAAAAAGGCTGAGAAGTTCAAGGCTCACCTGACAAAGAAATTCAAATGGGACTTTGAGGCAGAGCCTGATGACTGTGCTCCTGTGGTGGTGGAGCTGCCTGAGGGTGTGCAGGTGGACTGAGCCAAAGGCTCCCTGAGGAGCTAACAGCTTCTAAATGACCCCTTCCTTCTCTTCTGCAGCCTTGCCAGCTTAAAGGCTGTTTCTGAAGCTGATCCTCTTTCTGCTGGGGAAGCAGATGTGGGAAACCCCAGAAGATGCTGAGCTTTGTGAGGAGACTAGAGGTGTTGGAGGAGTTTGAGTGTTGCCACGTGGCTGCTTTGGGCACCTTGGGGTTTTCCCAGCCCTTCTGCAGCATCTCCTCCTAGAACACAAAACACATACACAGGATCATTAAAGTTGCAAAAGACCTTTTGATATCATGGAGTTCAACCCTAAATCTAACACTGCCACAATCCTCCTGCACTCAGCTGTCCTCTGCATCCCTGCACCCCTCTCCTGCTGGAGCTGGTGTCCTGCTTGGAGAGCACCTGTGGTTAAGGGGTGTAATCCCACTGAGTGGTTTTAGCAGCCCAAACCCAGGCTGTGGGTTCAGCTCTCACTGGGCTGCTGTTGCAGTGGTGTGACCACTGCTGTGTCGGGTGCTCACTGTGATTTATCTGTTGGGGAGGTGGCTCAAAGCCACAGCAAAATTCCTCCAGTTTCATACACCCAATACCTCAGTGTCTCATTCCTGTTCCTCCCATTCTGTTAAACCCTTTTGTATTTACTGCTGACACTGTTTTGCCTGGTGTAAAAGAAAGTGAACACTTTGGTGACAGGAAATAGTTACTGGACTGTTGTCACCCAGGTGTTAAAGAACAGAGCCAGCATGAGATAAAGGATCAAGATTTCCACATGAACTGGATCCTCTGTTTTGTTATAATTGGCAATCCTATGTTTTTGCTCAAAAACAGTGACTGAAAGTCAACAGTTTGTAATGGTCAGGTTCCCATGATGAACTGCACTTTTAGCAGCTGAGAAAAGAGAATATAATTGTACTTCCATTGTGGTGGGTTTTTTCTTTTTGCAAGGTTATATTCGAGACAGTTAATTGTAGAATTCCAGAATGGTTTGGGTTGGAAGGGACCTTACAGACCATCCTGTGTCACCCCTGCCATGGGCAGGGACACCTTCCACTGCCCCAGGCTGCTCCAAGCCCTGTCCAGCCTGGCCTTGGACACTGCCAGGGATCCAGGGGCAGCCACAGCTTCTCTGGGCACCCTGTGCCAGGGCCTCCCCACCCTCCCAGGGAACAATTCCTTCCCAATATCCCATCTAACCCTGCCCTCTGGTAGTGGGAACCCATTCCCCTTGTTCCTGTCACTATCTGACCTTATAAAATGTCCCTGTCCCTCTTTATAAGCTCCCTTATATCTCCTTTTATCTCTCATCGTTATCTCTTACTAGAACAGGGGGGGAGCAGCCAGGCCGTGGGGTCACTGACCTGTGGGGTAGGGAACAGAAGCAGCAGAGCTTCAGCTAAATGCAGGTGGAGGTGCTCAGAATCCAACTGCTTTCCATGATCCCACTGCACACTGGGAGGGAAAAGGGAAGTGGGCACGTAAGGAAGCAGCTTGTTGGATGTTTACAAGGCGGGGATATGAATTTGGGGGGGAAAGGGAGTCAGCAGGAAGGAGGGTATGTATAAGTGGCAACATGGAATAGAGGAATATTATCTTGCCCTCCTAAAGCCTTAGGTGATGATAACACTGCACCTTCCTCCAGCTGAGTGTTGTTATTCAAAAGCAAAAGAGACTTTGGTGCATACACACTGCTGCAAGCCAATGAACAGGAATTTGGGATGTTTGCAGCTCTGGTCCCATGCTGGATTGGGGTCAGGAGCACTGAGGCATGAGCTCCATCCACCTCGGGCTCCAGGAGAGCTGCCAGGGCTGTACCAGGGGGGCAGTCTGGCACCATTCCTGCCTCTGAGCCGTGCTTCCCTGCAGGCTGGGCTGCAGCAAAGCCCTGCTTAGCCCAGGTGAGGCTGATCCCGTGGGAATCAGCCGTGGTGTGAGTTGGGTACCCCACGGCTGCACTGACCCTGCAGGCACTGTGCAAAGCCCAGAGCGAGGGTATCCAACCCCCAAACTGCTCTTGCATTCCTTCTCCCTGCTCCCACAGGCTCTGTGATGTTGGACAAACCAGGGTTCTCAGTCTCGGGGACACTTACCTGGTGTGGGGCCTCTGAGTTGTCCTTCACCACACCAGGGATTGCTGCTTCTTGTTTCATCCACCCTGCAAATCCAGACATGAGGAATATGCTGCCTGGGGCTATAGGGAGCT
Organism: Cyanoderma ruficeps; assembly: GCA_008694505.1. Taxonomy (NCBI): domain Eukaryota; kingdom Metazoa; phylum Chordata; class Aves; order Passeriformes; family Timaliidae; genus Cyanoderma; species Cyanoderma ruficeps. The sequence goes on along the minus strand of VZDJ01000037.1, from coordinate 1,237,148 downwards.
GCCCTCCTGTCACAGTGTGGCAAAACTCCTCTTTTTTTTATTGGGAGATGACACATCTTGCTCCAATGGTTACTTCCACCACCTCCTGCCCACTGCCAAGGCAGCAGCCAGACCTCTTCTGTCTTTTCTGGGGTGGATTGGTGCCCGTGATTCCATGATGGGACTGGGAATCACTCATGGTGTAGGTCTGGTGCTCAGTTTGTGCAGCACTGTGGCAGCAATGTCTGCAGCCCTCGAGCAGCACTGAGGTGTCAGATGTGAGCCAGGGAGGTTCTTGTTCTCTAAAAGCAAACTGAAGGTGAAAGGGGGCAGCTGGGAAGGTGTAGAAAGCTTGGCAGTGCTGTGGTTTTAAATCTGAAGGGTTAATTTAAAGCTCAGGGTTAATTTTTTTTTTTTTGAACCAGCAACTCTTCCTTGGGGCTTTCTCTTGTCCTGCTTAATGGTAAGTTGAATTTCTGTTCTTTGCTTGGTGTTTTGCTGTGGCAACCCTGCCTGTCTCTGTCCACTGTGGTTCAGTTCCAGTTTTTTTCTGGTTTTATTAGGTTTTTCTGGTGTTCATTATTAATGTACCCTATTTTTCTCCAGAAATAACACAATAGAAATCCATTTGTGCCTCCAACAATTCCCAGGAGGGAGAGGTTTTCCAGGGTCTCTTAAGACACACACCACCTTTGTTTGGAGCACTGTTCATATCTGCTACTGCTTTGGCAGCTGGACGTGGCCTGCCCGAGCTGCTGCAGATGGACTGGCTGGCACCGAGCTCCTGGAATATGGAAAAAGATGGACTGGAGCACCCTGATTCCTCTCTCTGAGAAAGGAAATAATTTACTCCTGGTACTGCTGGTAATTGTCAAACAGAGTCACATTGAGCAGCCCTGCTCCTGGAAAAGGGATGTGCTGTCTTTGGCCATTCCTTCCTGCTGTGTTCAGCTGTTCCAGCTATTCCAGAAACCTGCACCCCCTGTCCCGCCCTGAGCTGGTTTTGGGACCTGTCCCATGGAGACAGTGTGGCACAAACCGGGTGGGGGATGCTCCAGAGCGGAGAGCTGTGGCTGGAGAGGCATTGACCGAGCAGGGGCCTCATTAGGACATCGCTAATGAGCTGCAAAGCCTCGATGCAAATAAACCCCATCTGGGTTAATCAATAGGAGGAAAAATCCATGGAGCCGCCGCTTTGGGTGGCTGGCCCCCTCCTGCGGGCCCAGTGGGCTCCTGAGGGAGGAGCTGCAGCGGGAATGTCCTGAGTCCCGCAGGGCCGGCACCTTCCCCTTCCCATGGAGCTGAGCTTGGGCTCCAGCAGCCGAGGGAACCATGGATTGGGAACACAACCCTGAGGCACAGCCCCTGGCAGGCCTTGGCTCCGGGCAGGCAGCAAGGGACAGACGGACAGAAGGACACCAGGTTCTCGTCCCTCGGCTCCATGCCAGGGCACTGCCTCCCGTGTCCTGCACGGAACAAACTGGAAATGTTTAACAGCAGTGCTGGGACATTTCCCAGCCTCCAGAGCCCTGAAGCCACAGCCCTGGAATGTTTCCCCCCTCGGTGAGGGCGCTGCAGCTCTCCCACAGGGGCGCGGCCCGGCCCGGCTGGGCCGGCAGGAGGAAGGTGCCAGCAGGCCGGAATGCGGCTCCAGCGCCCCTCTGCAATTCGCTCACCGCGTCTGCCTGGAAAGATTGTCTGCCTGGAATCTCTTCCCACCACAGCCGTTCGATAACTCAGGAAATCAGCTGATATTTGTAAAGGAGGGATAGTGAAGAGTGGGAAGATGAGGGGAGGGAGCCTGGTGCCCCTCAAACCCCCTGGGCTGGAGGTTGGGGGGCACTGGTTGCCCGTGGCATGTGTGGGGCTCCCCACAACAGGACATAGTTCTATCATATGCTAAAGATATCAGCGTTTTTAGTATTTTTTCCTCCTCCAAGGGCAGCTTTAGCCATATTTGTTGATTTTTAATAGCAAAAGCTACTTCCCTCCCAGCTGTGATGGCTGTGCATGCACGTCTTTGGGAGAGGGCAGCATAAAGAGAATTGATGTGATTTTTATACATTACAGTAAATACATAAAGCAAGTTTCAAGCTTCTAAATAAATAAATTAAATAAAGGAAGTCATCATTGCTTTTTATTCAAAAATCCTTAATTTCTCCCTCAGCTGAGGAGCAGCTGGAACTGCCAGGAAGAGCCTGGAGCATCCAGGAAAGCTTAACCTAGGCATAGCTGTGGACAAACAGGAGGCTGAAGAGGTTTGGAAAAGAGGTGTGTCAAGGATATTATTCTTGAAAAGCTGAGTTTGGAAAAGACATCCCTTCCCAGCAGACATAGATTTGTGGAGGTTTCAGATGATGCACAAAACAAGACATGTTTCTTTTGACAGGACAGAATTGGAGACTCTTTTTGCACGTGAGCAAGCAAAAAGGTGGCCATGGCTGTTGGGAGAGGATCTCTGGGGGACACGAATTTCCTTGAGAATCTGACCTGTCTCATCCTGTGAAGATTATTTCTCTCTATTTTTTTAAGATGAAATTATCTTTGTTTGAACAAAGGCATGTAGTAACAAGGACAAGGGGGGATGACTTCCCACTGCCAGAGGGCAGGGTTAGATGGGATATTGGGAAGGAATTCTTCCGTGGGAGGGTGGGCAGGCCCTGGCACAGGGTGCCCATAGAAGCTGTGACTGTCCCTGGATCCCTGGCAGTGTCCAAGGCCAGGCTGGAAAGGGATTGGAGCAGCCTGGGATAATGGAAGGTGTCCCATGCCCCCTGGCAGGGGATGGGTTGATCTTTAAGGTTCCTTCCAACCCAAACCATTCTGGGATTCTGAACAGTGGGAATTCCCTGTGATTTTTCTTTCAGGAGTCAGTGTTGGGTGCCTCAGGCCAGTCAGGACAGGGATTCCCTGTGGGACTCCTGCCCTTAATGTGCAATTTGCTCATCCTTTCCCTGGCCTGGCTAGAAGCTCCTGATTTAAGTGTTCCAGGAGTACTCCTGTTGATGGTGGGAATTCTTACTGCTCCCCCCAAAATACCTTTCCTTGTGTGCTGGGAGGGAGGGGCTGTTTGTGCTGCCTTTTTGGGAAGGATTCCCGTGAGCAGCATCCTCAGGAGCTTCAAATCCAGCTTTGCTGTTAAAATTTGGTGGACTGGAGCAAATGTTCACTGCAGAGAGAGAAAGCTGCTGCTGTGCCGAGCAGGGGTGTGAGGGCAGGAGAGAGACCTCTGGGTGGCTCCATCCTCACAGCTTTGGCGGCGGATGTTGGAATTTCTGCCTCTGTGCTGCAGGAACATCTCTGTGTTCCTGGTCCGCCCCTGTGTTCAGCACTGGCTGCAGGGAATCCTGGTGCCTGCCTAACACAGCCAGCAGGAGACAGCCCTACCCCAGTCATTCCAGGGAATTGTTATCCCAGGGTTATCCTGGGAGCACTGCCTCACGGCTGAACGCTGTGACATGGCCTGGGCTGTCCGGGGCATCCCAGCTGGGAGCTGGTGCTTCCCACATGCCCCAATTCCTCCTGCTGTGGAAGGGGCTGTCTGCTCCAGCCCCCAGCACTGCCTGATCCGTGGAGCACCAGGGCAGGCTCCACACAGCCCTGCAAGAACTTGCATTTTGGGTCAAGTGTTCCCTCCAGGCAGAGCCCAGCTGCTCCCAGTGACAGAAAGTGAATTATCCTTTATTAAGGTTTGATGGAGGATTTTATGGGCCCACATTAATATGTATTCACTCAGTGCTGAAATCCTTCTCTGGGTAAGTTCTTATGCCCTTCAGAGTGATGTGAGCTGCTCACACATATCCCACAGGATGGGATGAGATCTCCTGTTCTGCTACCTGTGGTCAGTGGCTCCAGGGCAGGACAGGGACACAGACTCCTGCCACAGGACTGCCTGACCACCTCTGTGAGATCCACAAATGTCCCTGGAGTCAATTCCTGGGCAGGAGGGGATGGAGAAGGCATGAGCTGGCAAACCTGGGGAGAGGAGAGGAATCAGGCAGAATTGCTGGGCAGCCCCTTGGGCTCGATTTTTTCACTTATGTGAAGCACAGCCTCCTGTCTGGGGGTATTTTTGTTTTGTTTTTCAGACAGCCACTTCAGGATTTAAAAAGCATCACTTGAGAGTCTGCTGAGCTCCACAGACTTCGGAGAGACCTTGCCTGTGCAGTCAGTGCAGCAGGGAGCAGTCAAACACGTCACCCAGCTGTGCTGGGTGGTCACTCGGGGCCTCTAATGGCTTTATTTCATTAGCACCAGCTCGCCGGGGAGGGCTCTGCATGTTCAGCACTGCTGAAACTTCTCACTGCCCAAGTGTGTTCATTTAATGGACTGAATTTCTTAACAAGACCAATAACCAGTGCATCTAAAGTTCCTCCTGAGGCTCTCACTCATTTCATTTCTCAGCAGAATTGGGTAGGTCAAGAGCTCTCCTGCATTAGCAAAAGATGTTCCACCTTCCTTATTATCCACTGTTCCCTGCAAAGATTCTTTTAAACTTCCAAGGGAAAAGCTACCTTTGATTTGCTTTTTTTTTTCTTCCTCTCCCTTTCCTTCTTCAGTGGCAAAACATTTATTGCTACTTCAAAAGATGAGACAACTTCTCTGATTGTGGCAGGGGTCCTCATCCAGCTCTAATGAGACTCAACTCGTCAGCCTCCCCACACTTGAGGACTGAGAGAAGATGGAAGGAGATGGAAGGAGATGGAAGGAGATGGAAGGTTTTGTCGTGTGACAGCAGTAAACCATTTTGTTTGTCCATGAGCACCACCCAGTTGTCACCAAAGCTGCAGGAAAACCAAAAAACCCTCTCCAACAGCATTTTTAGTGTTAGAGAATCAAAGGTGTTACTTTATTCTGGTCGGGATGTTGTTCTGGCCAGGATGTGCAACAGATCATTTCATCTGCACATTAGCCCAGGAGTGCAGAGAAAATCATTCCATCAACTCACGAATTTTACTAGATTTTTCAGATACTTACACAGTCAGAGTCCATAGAAATGCATGGTTCAGTGTTAGCTGGTCCCATGCTTTGCAGTTTCTGGTTTCCTATTGGTTACAATCTCTTCACTTCTGATGCTAATTAGGTTCTCATTCTTATCTCTCTTCTCCCCGACCAGGTATCTCTGACCATGCCAGGGATGATGTTTGAGTCAGTGGTTGTTAATGGTCCTTATTTTTGTGTATCCTCTGTGCTACTGCCAGTCTGTTGAGTTGTTAAGCTTGTCAGACCTCGACTGAAACCCCTGAAAAGAAAGTTCAATTCCCCTCCCTCCAGGCAAAGGCGAGCAAACCTGACTAAAGCTATAAAATAAAACGATTTAAACTTGGTATATTTTCCAAAACAGTGAAAGCATCTTTTGGTGGCTTTGCCTGTGCCCCCAGGAGGGTCCATCAGAGCTGCGTGTGCAGCCCGAGGTGCTCACACAGGGCATCACACAGCTGAAGGTCCCGGGCAGCCAGGGAGGTTTGGGCTCAGCTTCTCCCCCTGGTTCCTCTCCGTGCCCCTCGGAACCTCCCCTCTCCCTCTTGACCCTGCTGGGTGGGGGTCGAGTGGTTTCTGCTCTTGCAGGGCGGGAGGGGAGGTGATGGAGAGAGGAATCCCTGGAAAAGGCTCCGGAGCTGCCCCAGCCCAGGGGCCTCTGGCTGCATTTACCCCGAATGAGTAAAGGGGTTGCAAAGCAGGTGTAACATGCTCCAGGTGGATGTCCCCAGTGTGTCCCGGCAAGGAGCTGGGTTGGGTTGAGGGTGTGAGCAGGGCTGGCTGCATCCAGCCTGGCTGCTGGGACAGGACCTGCTCAGCCCCCACTGTGACAAAGCCTTGTGGCCACCAAGTGACACCGGCAGCGGCTCCACTTGTCCTGCAGGGAGCGGGGGTGAGGGAAGTGCCCAGGAACGGGATCTGCCTGTCAGCTCCTGCCTGGGGACAGCTGAGCACCCATCCCCTGTGTCTGGGCCTGGCTTTCAAAGCTGTTTCTCCTCCTCCCCACACCCCTGGTTTCTCCCTCTGCTGCCTATCCCGGCCTCTCCTGCTCCTGTGGATCAGGGGAAATAATGCAGTGGTGGGAAATGCAGTGGTGGGAAATGCAGTGGTGGATGCTCTGCATGCCTTCCCTGCACCCCAGCCTGGGTGCTTCCCAAAGGGAACAGGAATGAGTGTGGAGGGTGCCCAAGGTACTGCCCTTGGCCACCCGCCCCTGAGTGCTGTGGTGGCTGCAGAGCCCTGGCCCAGGACATGTGACAGGAGCCTGTCCTGTGTGGTGGGACACAGATGTGTGACCAGCCTGGTGCCACAGCAGCAGTGAAGAGCCCTTGGCCCTGGAGAACCCACGGAGGCAAAGGCAGAGATGGAGGCTGGTTTGCCAGGGATGGAGGCACGAATCAGATCTGGCTGGAGGTGCTGAGGAGTGGAGGGACCACAGGCTGGGCTGAGGAGGTGCTGGAAGTGTTTTGCTCCCTCCCGTGTCCGTGTGTAGCACCAGCAGCCCAAGAAAACGCCCAGTGGGATCTCCAGGAGGGCACTGAGCCCCTGCAGACCTGGGGAGGAGAGCAGTGTCTTGCTCTGAAGGCCTTCCCAGCTGTGGATGGTGGTCTCTGGCATCAGGACAGGGGCCAGGAGTGGGTTTGAGGAGGTGGAATGCAAATGCTTGGATTTAACAAGAGGACATGAGGAAGGCAGTTTTGGGGGATGTGTGAGCGGGTGAGGTGGGATGGGAACCTGTGTAGGCAGTGGGGTTTGGGCAAGGTGAGGCAGGCAGTGTTTGGCATGAGGAAGGACAGCAAAATCTGACAGGGCTGAGCAAGGTGATCTCTGCCTCCAACCCCATGGCTCTTCCTCCCTAGATGTGCTAGGACAGGGCTCAACACCCTGTCAGCAGCCAGGGAAAGGTCTCTGCAGCAGGGCCAGTACCCATGGGAGTCCCAGTTCCACACTGGGCATGAGAAATGTGCTGGTGGGAAGATGACGGAGTGGCAGGATTTCCCCCAGGGCCCAGTAGGGTGAGGGGAGCTGGGAGCCTGTGCTGTGGGTGTAGCCCCAGGGCTGGGCAGAGCCACAAGGACATCCCTGTTCCAGCCCCAGCAGCTGGATGTGCTCTGAGCTGGAGGGTGACACCTGTGTAAGGGTGACCCTGCCCAGGGGACATCTCAATATCGTCCTGGACTCCACGGTCCGCTGTGCAGGAATTAGGTGCCAAAGCAGGAGTCAGTCCCTTGGGCTGTGCCGGGTCTGGGGGGTGCAGGCTGCCCTGGAGGCACCTCCTGGCAGAAAATGGGGGCATTGGTGCTTCCCTGTGCCCTCTTGGTGGGCAGCAGAGGCCTCAGGCAGTGCAGGTGCCATGTGCTGTGGAGACTTCAGAAATAACCTTCCTGTGTCCTTCCAAGCAAGGAGAGCTCATGGAGAGGACAGCAAGAGGAGCTTTTCCTTGAGGTGACCTTTCCTGGACTGGCTCTACTTTCCTTCCATCCTGCCTGGACATCTGGTGGATTTTCCGTTCTCTCACAACAGTGCCTGAAGCTGCTCCTGGAAGAGCCTTGCACTCCTGTGATGCTGATTGAAGGCAGCCCTCATATTTGAGTGTGGAGTAAGCTGGGTGCTGTCCTCAGCCCTGTCCCCTCCCCAGAGGACAGCCTGGCTTGTGACCAGCCCTGCTTCTGGCAGCCCTTCAGCAGGTTCCCTCATTTCCCTGTCCCTGAGCCCCGGTGCCAGGCAGGGCAGGATCCAGCACTGGCTGAGGTGGTGGCCACCCCAGCAGGGCTAGGACAGGGTTCCTGCAGGGGTGGAGGAGCTGCTGCTCCCCTTTAGGGGCCATCAGTGCCCCCAGGGCTCTGTTCAGAGCAGGGACTTTGCAGCTGTCCCTAGGAAGTGCCGTGGAGTGTCCCCAGCACTAAATGCTCTGTTTGTCTGCAGCTGGCAGTGAGTTACACCTGCATTTCACTGGGGACATGGAGTGACACCATCTCAGCTTGCACAGAGCGTCACAGAGCCAGGAGGAGCCCTGAGGCTCCTTCCAGCATCCTCCTGGCTTCTCCTGCCTCTCTCCCACCAGCCCCCAGCCAGGCTGTGTCTGACTGCTGGGCACCTCTGGCTGCCACGCTCCGGGTGTCCCACTCAGGGCTGGGGTGGCAATGGGGGTGCAGGTGCCCTGAGGCCCAGGGGTGAAGCTGGTGGTCAGTTGCTGACTCCTCAGTGTCACATCAGTCCCGGAGGAGCCTCTGGCCCTGGCTGAGTGCTGTGCTGCCAGCCTGGCACACTGGGAGGGGCGAGTGTCCCCTGCCCACGTGTGGCAGCCCCGGGTGCGGGGGAGTCAGGAGCGAGTAATTGCTGTGTTCCATAAGGAGAAATAAATAAAGAGGGCTTTGCAAGGAGCGTAATCTCCTGGGAAAGAAATTGCAGCTCTGCTCCACCCACACCATACATGAGTGGCCTTCGAGCACTGACTCATTCCTCCATTCCTCCTTCCTGGGGACGTGGGCAGGGCTGGCCCCACTGCTGGGGAGAACAGCACGGGCAGGACCAGGGCTCTCTGTCCCCTTGTCCCTGTGCTGGGCTCCTGGGATAGCTGCCCCCCATGGGGCCTGCAGGGGACCTCGGGATTTCAGCTCTGGGTGACTCCAGGAGCTCTCATCACCACTCCTGGTCAGGTAACCCAGCTGGCCTGGACAGTGCCCTCAGTGCTGTCAGTCTGTCTGTGTCCCCCTCGGGCCACATGTCCTGCGATCCCAGGGGACCCCATGTGTGTCAGTGTTTCTGCTGCTGCTCTGCAGTGACTGGTGGGGGGACAGGGTGATTTTGGGGACGGAGTCTCAGGTACAACAGGCACTGCTGAAGAGCCTCTCTGAGAAACCAGAGGTGGGGAGGAGAGGTGAGACCCAGGACAGCTTCCACCGAGCTGCTGGTGGTGACCTCAAAGCCTTCCACCAGCCCCAGGTTTGCTTGGAAAGCAGCTCCTCACAGGGTGTTGTAAAGACCAGAGCTATGAGAGAGAAAACTTCCAAGAGAATTGGGCAAACATCTGCCAGCTGTGGCTGAGGAAAGTCCCAGATGTGGCTGGCTGGGGAGAGTGCAACATCTGCCTTGTTCTCATGCTGGGGGGTCTGTGGGTTTGGAAGTGGCCCTGGCGAGTCCTTGTCCCTTGTGCCCTTCTGCTCTGTGTGCTCGGGGGCTGCAGGGACAGGACTGTCTGGGAGGTGCCTCATTCCCTGGGGACTGAGCAGGTTCTTCTGGATGCCTCTGTCCCACATAAAGCTCTTCTCTTCCCTCCTTGCATATTCTGGTTAGAAATTGTTTCTTGGCTAAAAGGCTTGTGCTCCAAGTGTGGCACTTGGCACTGCCCTGGGTATTTGGGGTGAATGGTGGAGGACAGGCTGAGGCTCCTGCTGTGGTCTGTCCCTGCTCAGAACTGGCATCATGAAGTTCCTCAGCCCTAAAGTCCTTTCTGTCTGTGCCTCCATCCTCCTCCCAGGTCAGGCAAGGGGGGAGCTCCAGAGCCCTGATGTGGCACCTGGAGCAGCTGGCAGGGTGGGCAGCCTGGCTCCAGGTGCTCAGGGGATGGGGGACAGTGGGGCATTCCAAGGGTGCTTTGCTCCCTGTGTAGCATGTCCTGGTTCTGGCAGCCTCAAGCAACACCAGGGGAGGTTTAGGTGGGATATCAGGGGAAATTTCTTTGTGGAAAAGGTGGTCAGGCATTGGAACAGGCTGCCCAGGTCAGTGGTGAAGTCACCATCCCTGGAAGTGTTGAAGAAAGGTGTGGTTGTGGCACTTGGGAACATGATTCAGTGGTGGCACAGTTGGATTGGATGATCTTGGAGGGCTTTTCCAGCCTGAACAATTCAGTGGTACCTCACAGGTGCCCTTTAGGGACACAGTCACAGTGATGGCAGGAAGTGGAAGGGGCAGAATTCCCTTTGCTGCTCCTGCTGCTGGGCAGCACAGCTCAGGTCCCTCAGCTGTGCCCTGGGCATGGGACACGGGGCAGAGCAGCAGCACCCCGAGCTCTGCCCATGGGAAACCTCTGTGTGTGGATGGGCAGCTGTGGAGGCCCAGGGCCCTGCCACCAGGAGAGATACCCTCGGTTAGGGTGAGAAAAACCTTCCTCCCATGGGCCTTTGCAGCCACATGTCAATATTTTTTAGGTTTCATTGTTTCATTGGTTTGTTATGTTGTCACCCTGTTCAGCCCCATTCCCCACATATGTACACCTCCTAGAATGTTCTTCCTTCCCTTGGACCCCACTGGGTTATTTTTGCCACAGTACCACACCCCTGTGATCCCATTAGTCCCCCCGGTTCCTGGCCACCCCTCTGCAGCATTTTTCCCATCCCTATTGGACCGTGACCCTCAGGACCACCCCTTTTATCTGCTATATAACCCTGGATCCTTGGCCCTGTCAGGATTCTCATCCCTGGAACACATTGGAGGCTGTTGCCACGATGCAGACAATAAACATCACTGAGATTTCCAAACAGAACCCCATCTCCTCACCTTTATCTCAGCCCTTTATTGGCAGAGTGCTCCGGGCCCCGAGGTCAGGGACAAGCAGCAGCACCATGTGAGAGGCAGTGGGGAGCCCCAGGCCATTGCCCTGGGATGACTCTATGATGTTTGTATCCCCAATCGTCTGTTCTGTTTATGTTGGATATTACGTTCTGTACTTTTCAGACTGGTTCTGAGAGCGAGACAGGGAGAAAGAGAAGTGCTGATTTTGTTTTCAGAAACAGCACTCACTCCTCCGCATTCTGCTCCGGGACTGTGTTGTCTGTAGCACAGACAGACGGCGGGACAGAGATGTTCTTTGTTTTTAGTTAGTTTTTAGCTAGCTGAGGCAGAGATGTTCCCTGGACTGTTTTTTCCTCTTTTTCTCGGGACTGTTTAAATCTGTCCCAGACTGAAAAACCCAGGAGAGCACCAGGAGCTCACACTTGTGGCCCACTGGGGCCCAGGACAGCATTTTCCAGTGCTGGAGGGACTGGGACTGATAAGAGACTGGGAGAGCTGAGCTACATCCATGGCAAGGAGTTTTCTCAGTTTTGCCACCTCTCTTCAGAGTGGCCAGAGGTTTTATTGTTTCATGCTACTCATTTCTTATGCTTGTGTGCACTTTGTTAAACAAATAGATTTTTCCACTTTTCTCTGAAGAAATTTTCTCCTGGACCGGTTGGGGAAGGAGCTGTTTGGGTTTGCATTTCCAGAGGGACCTCATTCAGAGGTTTCCTCCCAAATTTGCCCTAAAGCAGGACAGGCATCCAGGACAGGCATCCAGGCCACCCCTGTGTGCAGAGCAGGGGGCTGGGAGCACGAGGAGATGACAGACAGGACATCAGGAACCTGCTCCGAGGGGAGCACAGGGCTGTGCGGAGCCGCCTCCCGACAGGGACACCGTGTACCAGGGAATCGGGAGCCGGGTAATGACAGGGAATGTGACCCGGGCTCATACCAGCAGTGACAAGAGACAGCAGCAGAATCAATCCAAGGAGCAGAGCATCTCATGAGAAAAAAGTAGAGAGGGAGATGTGGGAAGGAGATAGGGAAGACTGGATCTCAGCTGTGATGGGATTGATGTCTCCAGGTCAGGGCTAGGGATTGATCCATCCTGGGGAGAGGATGGGTGGTCAGGACGTGGCTCCTCCCTTCACCTGCTCTACCTTGGCCCACCTGGAGTGCTGCACCCAGCTCTGGGGCCCCCAGCACGGGCTGCCCAGAGCAGCTGTGGCTGCCCCATCCCTGGCAGTGTCCAAGGCCAGGCTGGATGGGGCTTGGAGAGCCTGGGATAGTGGGAGGTGTCCCTGCCCATGGCAGGGGTTGGAACGAGATGATCCTTGAGGTCTGTTCCAACCCAAAGCATTCTGTGTTCCCATGGCAGAGGACCCCTCCCTTTGGCTCCTGGGTCACACCTGCAGGGAGGTGACAGCCTGTTTGTCCCTCCTCTCAGACTGTCCCCCGCACTGGCAGGAGGGGCTGGCTCCCCAGGCCGGACTGTTTAATGTTTGCTTTGAGTTTTGTGGTTTTAGTAGAATAAAACCCTTTGATGTGCAGCCCTGGCTCTGCGGGGAGGTCACTGGTGCCGCTGGTGCTGTGGTGCCCGGGGATGTTGGCTGGCAGGAGCAGCAGGGCTGGGGGATGCCGCATGCTAATTATGCATTAGGCACAGTGTGCATAATTTACCTACAATTAACATTAATGACTGACCAAGCCTTACCCCTGGTAGAGACCATGAGCACCAGGACTGCTCCTGGGGCTGCTGCAGGCTCATCCCCTGCCCTTGTTCCCTCCCCAGCCCCACGGGGGCATTGCTGGTGTGCCCAGCCCGGGCCCCAGCCCAGGTGAGGGGCTGGAAGGCAGCTCTGGACAGCCCCTGGCTGCTCCCCAGGGCTGCAGGAGCTCGTCCTGCACCTCTGCTGCTCAGCACAGCCCCCAGACCCCCTGCCCTCCCTTTCCTCCAGACACAGGGGGTGGATTTTCACAGAAGTGGCTTTGGGACTGTATTTTCTTGTTTTCTCTGTTGGTTTCTCTTTTCCTCTGTGGTGCTGGGCACCCCTGTAAGCTCCTGCCCAGCCCTTGGCTCACTGGCAGAGCAGGCACTAATGGGAGGTTGGTGTCTCCTAAAGGAAGCTCCATTCCCAGGTTTGGTGCTGTTCATGGATTGCAGCCCTGAGCTCATCCCAAAGGAGCTGATCCCATGGGCATGGAGGCCGAGTCTGAGCCCAGAGCTGTGCCACCAAGGGCTCAGTGCTCTTCATTTTGGTTGGAAAAGCCTTTAAGATCCTCGAGTTCAGCTGTTCCCCCAGCCCTGCCAAGGACACCATTAACCCCTGTCCCCAAGTGCCACAGCCACACAGCTTTTGAACACCCTGAGGAATGGTGACTCCACCATGCCCTGGGCAGCCTGATCCAGTGCCAGGCCACCCTTACTGTGAAGAAATTTTTCCCCATTTTCCAGCCTAGATTTCCCCTGATGCAACTTGAGTCCTGTCACTCGTTACCTGGGAGAACCCTGAGCCCCACCTGGCTAAAACCTCCCTTTTTTCTTCAAATTGTGGCCAGAGTTGGAAGCAAAAAAATCTGAGAACTTCTCTGAGAGTATCTCTAGAGGAGTCTGGAACTCCGAGCAGCCACAGCCTCACTTGTGAGCAGCTCCAGGTGTTTGGGAAACATTCCCTCAGCTCTGGCTCCCTCATCCCCAGTGCTGGGGGCTCCCAGCTGGGAGAGAGGTCACAAACTGTGGCAGCCTCGAGGTTTGAGAGCAGCTGGCAGTGTGGGAGGAGTGGACGGGAGGGAGGGACTGGGGGCAGGAGAGCGGGAGGCCATCCCACACTGATGCTCCAGTGGCACTGGCAGGTTTTTCACACCTGCACATCAGGCAGGGAGGCACAGGGAGAGCCCTGCAGTGCCCCAGGCTGGGCTTTGGCAGGGCCCTGTGTGCAGAGCAATGTTTTGCCTCTGGATTAAAGGTGCAGAAGTTGTGTCCCCTTGGCACCCCTGCTCTGACCTTCCCCGTCGTTTCCTCTGCAGACACCTTGGCCTTTTTTCCTAGGAATTCTTGAATTGTTTTAACCAGAGCTAAGCTTCCAATTTTAGGGCTGAGAGGCAGGACCTGCTTTCCTCTCTAATGGCTGCACTTGAGCAATCCTTCCTCCCAGAAAATGGGAGACTGAATGGAGACCATCAGCCCCTAATGCAGCCTTCCTTTCTTCTGCTAATGCTTCCTACGGAGGAGGGAAGCTGCGGGCCCTGCCAGCCAAGCGAGGCACTTGTCATTAAAGCCCTGAAGCAGCAAAATGCTGAAGAATATCTTTGAGGTGCTTTCCAGAGCCTGGAGTGAGAGCTCACAGCTGCAGCACAAGATGCTCGGAGGAGCTCTCATCCCCAGCTCAGTGCCAGCAGATGGGACGTTCGGGATGCCTCTTGCCTGGGCAGGACGGGCAGGGACAAGGTCCAGGCCTTCCTTGAGGCCCGTGCTGCTCACAGGGACAGGACACAAGCCTGGAGGACCTTTGGCAACTGGTGGAGCTGTCTGGGTGTCACCGTCAGGTTTGTGCTGCCCTGGCAAAGCTGACCATGCACTTGGGCTTCTCCACTGATGTCCTGAAGTTTGGGACCAGGCTGGGCGACGCACTTGGAGTGTGATGGTGCAACAGGGGTCCCTTGCAGAGAATTCTTACTTTTCATTGAGGAAATAAGGATGTCTGTGGGGTGTGCTGGGTCCTGCTTCACATTCCTGGTGGGGTTTGGCACTCCCTGGGTGTCTGAGACCCAGAGCAAGGCTGGACCAGGGGGCTGTGCCTTCTGTGCCAGGGGTGCTGCACCAATCCCTGGTGGCAACAACCCAGGGCTGTGGGTCCCAACCCCGCTGCTCTGCCCCTCTGGCATCTCCCTGCCGCCCTCCCTGCCTCCCACAGCTCTGTAGCAGGGCAGGAGGGAAGCAGGGCTGTGGGCAGCCCCTTCCCAGGGGCCGTGCCAGGGAGGGGACGGAGGCACATCACCCGTGCCTTGCACCGCGCTGCATCGCTCTGCATCCTTCTCCTCCCTGCTGCTGCCCTCGTTCGGCTGCTTTTTGTAGATGGAAAGTGGCCTTTAAAATATAGGACAAGGTCACCCTCCCCTCCCCAGGCAGGCGGCGCAGAGCCCGGAGCCGGCAGCGCTGCGGAGACACCGCCCGGGGAGCCGCGCTGGGCAAGGACGCACGGAGTGTGCTGCCCCGGACCCCGGCACGGCTGGGGCTGCCAGGGACATTGAGGGTCTCCCCATTTCACTCCTGCCGTGGGCAGGGACACCTTCCACCTGACCAGACTGCTCCAAGCCCCGTCCAGCCTGGCCTTGGACACTCCCAGGGATTCAGGGGCAGCCACAGCTTCTCTGGGCACCCTGTGCCAGGGCCTGCCCACCCTCCCAGGGAACAATTCCTTCTCAGTGTCTTATCTAAACCTACTCTCTTTCCATTTGAAAGCATTGCCTCTTGTCCTGTCCTTATTTGCCTTTGTAAAATCGCTTTCTCTCTGTTTTCACAAGCCCCTTTAGGCACTGGGAGGGGCCCTAAGAGGTGCCTGCTCCTCCCAGGATGTCCCCAGAGCCCTGGCACTGAGGCAGGCGGCACTGCAGTCACCCCTGGCCCAGCGCGAGCTGCTGCAGAGGAAAGTTTGTTCTCACATGAGCAGGAAATGTTCCTCCTGCTCCTCCTGGTGCTGCCAGGTTTTTCTTCCATGGTGTGAGGTGGTGAAGGGACTCACACACCAGGAGCCCAGCAAGGGTTGGTGGAACCAATGAAGTGCCAGAGGGGGACCCGAGGGTACAGTGTGGAGGGGGTCACCCGCATCAGGGAGGCCTGAGTGCATTTTATTGTGCCTTTCTGCTCCTTTCCCTGCCACAGATGCTGTGGTCTGACCACCTAAACCTGCCCTGGTCCATCTGCCCAGCCTGAGCCAGCCAAGGCCAAGGGCAAATGAACTTCCTGGGGAAGCTTCAAAGACCTGTGCCCTCCTTCCAAGCATAAAGATATGGAGTAGAAAAGGCTTGTTATTCCAAGGGGACCCAGGGGTCCAAGGCAAAGCCTCTCAGGAGCAAATGCTGAGCAGCAGCAGGCCTTCTTGATGAGAAATTTCCTCCTGACTGTCCCTGATGGCTTTCCAGGTGGATGCCAGCACTCCCATAGTGCTTCTTGCTAATGGAGAAGGATAATCCTCGTGTCCTGGCCAGCACTGTGTCTGTGCAGTGCCCACGGCTGTCCAAGCTGCTGCTGTTTGTTCCTTTAGCTGCTGTGTCCTGCCAGGATCTGCTGGATCTGCAGCCCCTGGTGCCCCAGGAAAGGACAAGCTGCCACCCCAGCCCTGGGGACCGTCCTGTTCTCAGGGGTGCCACAGCCAGCAGGGGTGGCTGAGGCAGAGGTGAGGGGACAGGAGGCCAAGGGCAGCCCTGGGGCTGGCGAGGTGCCTCCTACCTGCAGCCCTTCCATCCCAACCTCTTGGCAAAGCACTGCTGTCGCTGGAGAGAGGAGGCAGGTGCTCATCCCAAAATAACCAGATGGTGCTGTGCCTCTGAATGTAGGACAGGGGCACCTGTGGCTCCCACTGCTCTTGGGCAGTGTCTGAAGGGCTCGGAGATCTGAACAGAAGTGCGAGACCTGGCCTGGTGCTCCGGCTCCTGCTCCGGAGAGGATCCAGGGGAACACAGGGATCCACGGCCACGCTGGGGGGCCACGCTGGAGGACACTGGGGCTGCCCCAGGGCTGAGCTCAGCCAAGGCACCAAACACAGCAGGGATGGCTTTGCTCTCTGGGCTGAGATTATTCCCACTCTGATTTCCAAGGGATGGAGCTGCATCCGTGCCCTCACATTCCAGAGCCCAGGGGGGAAGGAGAGGTGGGCAGCAGTGGGCTGTGAGTGCTGGTGGCACTGCAGAGCTGTGGGAGGTCCCTCCTGCACACAGCCTGGTGCGCTGTGACACCCACGTGGGTGTCCCTGTTATGGACCTGCACCATCGAGGGCAACCAGGTGAAGCCCTGGTTGATCATTCCTCAGCAAGAACCTCCTGCCTCTGTCTCTGGCTGACACTGGGAGATACTCCCAGTCTGTCTGGGAGATGGTGGCACATTCCTGGAGTGACTGCCCATGTCTAAGAGGTGTCAACCTGATTCTTTGCCTGGTGCCGTTCTCAGGATGCCTTTTGGTCCTACAGCCCACAGGCATTTGCCATTGACACTTTTCAAAGCCAAGGACTCTGAATTCCAGACCTGTAACTCCAGTGGGATATTCTGTTTGTACCTTCCTCCTTTCCTCTCAGGAGATGAACCCATGGGAAGATGTGTCCCTAAACAAGTGCAGTCTGTGCTGTCCCCCGGCAGTGCACAGAGCTGGCTCCTGGTGGGTAAAGCAGTGGCCCTGGTTTGTCCCCCAGCTCGGGCTGTGATTCCAGCTGGGGAAGGGAAATGATTGCCTTGCCCCTTCCCACCCTCCTGCCACCTGGCTTGATCCATCTCAATTTGGAAATAACAAGCCTGGTGCCATTTCTGAGCCCTGGGTGGGGTTTGTTGTCCCAGTATTCCAGTCTCCTGAACAGATGAGGTCTGAGATCCCATCTGGCTCCCAGATCTTACTGGTGGCTCTCAGATCTCAAACATGAGGGGCCCAGGGAGGCTCTCCAGCTTAGATCCCCTCAGCCTGGGACTCTGCCATGCCTCAGTGAAAACCCCAGCCCAGCCTGTCTGACTGATATGCTGGTTCAGGCTCCAAACCTGCTCTGGATGTGCTGGGAGCAGCCCTTGGGTGGCCTTGGAGTGTTTGCCCATGGATGGGCTGGAGCCTGACCCACGGCTGAGGTCCAGGGGCTTCTGGGGCTGCAAGGGGCTCCAGGCTGGGCTGGGGAGGTTTGCAGCTGAGCCTGGAGCCAGCTCTGGGCTGGGTCCCTGTGTGGGGGCTCTGCTCAGGCAGTGCCAGGTGTTGACACACCTGCACTGGGTCCGGCAGTTTGGGCTCCCAGGTGAGCACTGACACAGCCTGGGCAGGATCCCACTGAGCTCTGTCCTGTCCAGTTCTGCTGGCTTTCCCCACCTCTGCCCCAGGCTCCTCCTGGGAGGTAGGGACTGCATTTGTCTGGCTCTCTGACCCAGACCAGCTTGGTTCAGAGCACAGCCCGACAGTGTGTAAAACCCAGAACACGTTTCACCATGCTGACTCATTTGCACAAAATACCCACAGCCACACAGGGTTTCCTCTGCTGTCTCAGGAGCACAGTTGCCACATGGCTCACCAGGGCTTGTTCCTCATGCTGACAGATCAAGGGAAAGAGGCAGTGGGGATGAGAACTGCCTCCACCAGGGAGTCTGCCAGGGAACTCTGCTGTGAAGTTCAGGCGCCATCAGCCTTTATTAAACAGCATTAAACTCGTCCCTGCAGACTGACAGCATGAAAATTTCATGTGGCTTTTAAGTAAGGCTGGGTGGAGCTCTTTAAACATCTACATCTCGGGAACAACGAGGAAGAAATCTGTGCCAGGCTGGATCTTGGGAAGGAGTACTCTGGAATCCAGCAGGATGAGTTCAGGGTGGGAGGTGACCTGCAGTGCGCTGCCTGTGGCTCAATCAAAACCACCTAATTTCTTCAGCAGCTACCTGATTTTGAGGCAGGGATTACAGGCAGCAGCTTCTTGTTACAGAAGATCCCTTTGCCTTGGAGTGAGTCCAGAAGAGGCCGTGGAGATGCTCCGAGGGCTGGAGCCAGGCTGGGAGAGCTGGGGGTGCTCACCTGGAGAAGGCTCCAGGGACAGCTCAGAGCCCCTTCCAGGGCCTAAACGGGCTCCAGGAGAGCTGGAGAGGGACTGGGGACAAGGGATGGAGGGACAGGACACAGGGAATGGCTTCCACTGCCAGAGGGCAGGGCTGGATGGGAGATTGGGAAGGAATTGTTCCCTGGGAGGGTGGTGAGGCAGGTTGTTGCCCAGAGAAGCTGTGGCGGCCCCTGGATCCCTGGCAGTGCCCAAGGCCAGGCTGGATGGGGCTTGGAGCAGCCTGGGGCAGTGGAAGATGTCCCTGCTCAGGGCAGGGGGTGAGACTGGATGAGCTTTAAAGTCCATTCCAGCAAAAACCATTCCATGATTTGATGATTCTGTGATCTTGAAATCTCTGACTCAAGATGATCCTTTTGTTCCTGTGCCTGTGAGGTTGAGAAATGAATGTGAAGAGTTTAAAGGATTCTTCTTGGCCTGGTCCCAGTGCTGCTCACAGGAACAGTTGGAAAAACAGGAGCCAGTCCACTGCAAAGGGAATTCTGTCTCGGTGGGGAGGTGACAGGCACTGGTCCCTCTCCATCCTGTGTCACTGACGGTCGAGTCCGTGAAAGGGGAAAGACCAAACCTCACAGCAGAACCGAGTTCCTGTCACTCAGGTCAGCATGAGCTGTGTTCTGGCTTCTGTGAGAGCTCCAGAGCTGAAAGGGATTTGTCCAAACTCCTCCTCTGGCTTTGCAGCTCCCACTGGCATTGCCAGCCCTGAGGCTTTATTGGAGAAAGAGCCAAAAGCCGCCATCCCTTGGAACTGTTAACCTCAGGTAAAATCCCCGAGCCCGGGGCTGTTCTCAGAACTCCATGGGCAGGAGGGGTTCCCATCCAGGCTCACAGGCAGGGCTGCAGGGATGAATGGCACCAGGAGCACCAGGACCATCCCCGTGGAGCCATGGGGTGCTGGGTGGGCTCAGCTTCAGCTTGAGAGGAGAGCAGCACAGGTGGGAGCCCGGCCCCGGCCATGCCCAGGATCCCCCTGGCTCTGGCAGCCTTGGCCAAGGCAGCTCTCCAGCTGCTCCATCCTGACCCCACCTCAGGCATCCCAAGGCCTCCTCGGTTTGGGAGGATGTGCTGCTTTGGTCATGCTGGTCCTGAGCCCCTCTGGAGGTCTGTGGGGACAATTCCTCCACATCTCCCAGAGCTGTGATGTGCAGGGGTCACCCCCAGGATTTGGCAGAGGGTGGGAAGTGGGGGAGGAAAAGAGAAGCTGTCTGGGCCCTGGTGGCCTCTGGCAAAGGGCCCAAGTGTTTGGTCCCCCTGGACTGGACAGGCCCTCCAGAGCCCAGGGAGGAGGAGGGAGCTCCCCTGGGACAGTGCCCACCCTGCCACGCATCCCCACGGAGCTCTGGGCCTTTGGGAAGTTCCTGCAGTGGGAGCCAACTCCAGTAGAAGTTTTGCCGAGTGCCAGAGCTGGGGGTTGAGCTGCCACCTGGCAATAATTAATGTAGAAATTCCTTTAATGAGGGCCACGAGCTGCAGCCCCTGTGTGTCACTGCAGCCCTGCAGGTGACCTGGGGCTCCCCAGGGCCTGTCCTGCTCCCCAGGTGACACTGGGTGAGGCTGCCCTGTAACACAGGGGTCATGCAGAGGATTCCCCCTCCAGCCCAGGGAGGGGAGCAGGGCTGTGCCATCATCCAGCCCTTTGGATGCCAGGGAAAGGTCACTCCATGGCAGTGGCATTGGTGGAAGGCAGCTGGGGCTGATCTCTGCAAGCACATTTGGCCACTCCATCCCAGGAGCTGCCCCTTACCCATCCCTGGCCCTGACCTCGTTTGAGGCTCCCTCCCCTCTGGGTTCCTGCCCCTCCTGGGGCACTGGGCCAGAATCCCAGGGTGTGACACAAATGCTCTCAGTGGGGGACAGAGAGGGATTTGGCATTTCAGGTACAGAAACAAGCTGCCCTTTAGGGCACGGGAAATAGGGGTGAGACCCTCTGAGCACAGTGGGATCACCAAAGAACCCAGAGGAGCAGGGAAGAGCCCGGGAAGCAGCAGGAGAACCTCTTGCAGATGGGCCTGGGGTGGCAACTGATGGAGAGGGGAAGCAGGAAAGCTCCAAGGAGGGCACCCCCAAGGAGGGGGTGAGGGCTGAGATCCCCCAGCTCTTTGTACCCCTTGCTGTGGCCGTCAGCTTCCTCCCTGCCTGTGCTGGGGTGGCACCTGCCTGCCCCTGTGCCCTTCTGAGGGCTGCAGGGCTGCCCCTCCAGCCCCCTCCTGCCATGCAAGGGCCCCTCTCCTTCCGGAAATCCCTTTCTCAAATTCCTGGCTGGATGCCCTTGATTCCAGGCACTTGGAAATCCTGGCCTTGGCCTGTTCCTGCTGCCACCTGCCTCCCCCTTGTCCCCTGGGGTCACTCGTGCCCTGCCTCACCCTGGCTCCAGCACTGGTGGCTTTTTCATGTCCTAGGCAGAGATGGTTCAGTAACTCCCCCTCAGAGGGATGTGGGAGGGACACCAGGAGGGAATCACGGCATCCCTGGGGATCAGGCTCCTCAGCCAAGGACTGAAGCGGGGCAGGGGAAGCCATCGGTCACCCCAGTGCTGCCCCGAGCCCAGCACCGACGGACGGGGCTCCCAGTCCCAGTGCTGCGGTGGCGGGCGCAGGGTGCTCCTTGGGGAGCTGGTGTCCTGTCCCCTGCCACCCCCCGTGGGACCCCAGCATCCCACCCCGCCCCAGGGAGCAGCTCCCGGTGCCTGGGGCCGCTGAGCCCCCGCGGGAGCAGGGCTGGGTTGTGCGGGATTGGTTCAGAACCTCCCCGGCTCCACCTGCCTGCTCAGTCACAACAGTCCCAGACACGCTGCCTTCCTCCCCCGTTCTCCATATGCTAATGCTTCCCTCTCACCTGCCAGGGGCTGCCACGGAGCCGTGTCAGCCTGCTGACAGCCCTTCCCTCCCAGCCAGCTGTGCCCGGGGGAGGCACTGCCGGGCCCGGGGAGCCNCCCAGCCCAGCCCAGCCCCCCTGTGCTCAGCCACAGGCGGGGGCCAGGGGAGCCAGGGGCGGGTCACAGTGGGCTCAGAAGGGTCGTGGACCCCCTGCAGGAGCCCTTCCCTCCTGCTCCCAGCCTGGTAGAGGAGGGAGCCCACCCCAAAGGGATGGTGCTCCCCCAGGAATGGGGCTGCCACCTGTCCTGCCTGCCCAGCACACACACGGGGACATGTGAGGTGAGGGAATAGGGCCCTTGGAGGTGACACCAATGCCAATATCACCAGTGAGAGGTGATGGAAACCCTGTCTGTGGGGTTCTTTGTCTGTGCCTGCAAGGGGGTACCCAGCTCCCTGGCAGCCTCTGGGCAGGTTGTTCAGCCAGCTCCCTGCCTCAGTTTCCCCAGTTGTGCCATCCCTGGCTTTGCTTTAGGGGCCCACAATAATGTGAATTTTCCAAACCTGGGAGCAGATGTGATGTGAGCCCCCATTCCTCTCCTCAGCCTCCTGCCAGCTCTCCAGTTCTGTGCTCCCATGGCAGACCTAAAAGCTTCCTCCTCCTCCTCTCCACTCTTCTCCCAGCTGCCAGAAGAGCACAGTGCCCTGATCCAGGACTTCAGCAAGCTGGAGCTGAGCTGGGCATCATCTGTGCCAGTGCTGGGGCTGGTGCTGGGCTGGTCCTGCAGCTCCCTTGGTGTGGGGGGCCAAGGGCTGGCAGCCCCCCTCAGCCCTCCCCTGAGGGGAGGTTATTTTCTTACCAGATACCGCTTGTGTGGAGCACCTCCCTCTATTCGTGGACCTTCTGAGCATCATTTGCTTCCCAGGCATTCTACCCCCACCCCCTTTATTTTTAAATTAAAAAGAAAAAAACCATGTTTCCATAGGAACTTGGAGAGAGGCTGATCCCGACCTCATTATTTGCTCAGTGAAAGGAACTTTATTTTTATCTGTTTGTGTACATTGTCAGATTTTGGCTAAACCTACTTTCCTGACTTTGTACAGTGAGTTCTTTTAATCTTCATTTCAGATGCATTCATCCCGGGGCTTAATTTATCCTGTATTGTGATCAAATTTAGCTGAAAGCGATCTGCTTTGCCAGCCCTGAATATTCATCAGCTGCCTCATTCATTCACTGGAGCGAGCCCTGCCCGGGGCCGCGGCTGCCGGGGCGGTGCCGCCGGACCTGCCCAGGTGCCGCCGGAGCTGCTCCTCCCACCCCCCGCCGGAGCTGCTCCCGTCCCGTTCCCTCTGCATGTGGCTGGGGAAGGAGCTGTGCTGTGCAGGGAGAGTCACAGCGATGCAGAGGAGGAAGGATGGATCATGGAATCCCAGAGTGTTTTGGGTTGGAAGTGATGTGAAAGCTCCCCTCGTTCCAAGGGCGCTCTAAGGTCGCCCTGGAGCCTTCTCCTCTCCAAGGCCCATCTCCCTCAGCCTTTCCTCATGGGAGAGGTGCTCCCAGGGCCTAAAGGGGCTCCAGGAGCATTGAAGAGGGACTTGGGAGAAGGGCCTGGAGTGACAGGACAAGGGGAATGGCTTCCCACTGCCAGAGGGTAAGGTTAGATGGGATATTGGGAAGGAATCCTTCCCTGTGAGGGTGGGCAGGCCCTGGCACAGGGGGCTGCCCCTGCATCCCTGGAAGTGTCCCAAGGCAGGCTGGAAGGGCTTGGAGCAGCCTGGCCAAAGGGATCTATCAGTGCCAGGGGCAGCACTTGGCAGAGGGGCCCAGCACTGGTGCAGCCCCAGCAGAAGGGCTGGGGTGAGGTGTCTGGAGTGAGCCAAAGCAGAAATTCGTGCCTAATGCCACCTCCAAACCTGCCATGTAATCCATCCCTCTGCATTAATGTCAGTGTGCAGCTCTTCCCCTGTGTCCCTGGGGACTGCAGGGATTACTGGAGAGAAGCCCTGGTGCTGTGTCCTGGGCCCCCAGCCCTGGGCCACCTCCCACCGCCCGAGCAGCTGCATAAACCTAATCTGGTTTAGCCAATCCAGCCCAGCAAAACCCCTAAGTGGATTGGCTTATCTCTCCTCACTAACCCGATCTGCCAATTGGATCTGGCTGGGTTTGCCTGGTCTACAAGTCTGTCCTGGAATTATCCAGGAGATCTGTACGGACACTGCCTTGGAGGCTCAGTGCCCTCCCTGGGCCCGCTGGCCCCTGCCACCTGATGCCATCACTGCCAGGCCTTTGCGAGGACTGTGGTGTGCCAGTCCTGGGCTGCTGGGCATGGTGACACAAACCTCACCCCATCCCTGCAGAGCATGTCCCACCCATCTCCCTTGGCTGCCTGCAACAATGGGAGCAGCAGGATGAGCCCCTGGATGGATCCATTCCTTTCTCCGCAGCCTTGTCCAGGCTGGCAAGCCTTCAAAGCCCGGGAATGCTGCAGGAGCAGCCAGTGCTTTGCTCTGGCACTCTGCAGGATGGGGAGAGAGGGAGGGGTGAGCAGGCTCACTGGAAGGGAGCTGGAACACTGGACTGAGCAGCAGAGCCCACGAGTCTGTCCTGGCTCTGGTGGGATGTTCCAGCCTTTCTGACCCTTTGAGGGACAGGGCTGGCAGAGAGCACAGCCATGGATGCTCCCAGCCCTGGGGACAAACACCCTGCCCTGCCCTCCCTTTGCTCTGCCACCCGAGATTGCTGGGATGAAGGATGGGGGCTCAGTTTGGGCCAGAGACCCCAGGGTGGACCCCTGCAGAGGCACAGCTGAGCCACAGTGCTGTGCCCATCACCCCTGCAGGGCCCTGGCAAGGACAGAGTGACACGGAGCCACCTGCCACCACTGCTCCAGGCACGGCCCAGCAGCAGCACTTTCACAAAGCCGAGACTGAGGCAAAACATCCTGGACAGAAACCCACGATTTATGTAAAAAAAGTAATTGCAACTCAGAGAATTCTCCCTCCCAAGGGAAATGGGGAAGGAGGGCTCCAAAGCCCCCCGAGCCCCATCTCACCCCATCACTGTTCTGTCAGGGAGCAAGGGGTGCCTTGGCAGAAGGGAGCAGGGATGTTCTTCCCACTGTGTGCCCATGGTGCCAGGGACATGCTGGGACTCCTGCAGGCAGTGTTGTGGCTCCTGGCCTTTCTGATCCCTGGGCTCATTCTTTAGCAATTCCTGTCAGTGGCTGGTGCTGGTTTTTTGATTTCCCAGGCTGTTTGCTGGGCAGGAGCACACAGCTCACGGGAATCAAGTGAGTTGGGTTTGTTTCTTCTGGGGCAGACCCTTTCTTGGGTGTCTTAAAAGAAAAAGCTTGCAGAGACAGGTTAAAGGTTGTTCAGCTCCTCAAGGCTCCAATTTAGATCAAGACTGTCTTTTTCTTGCTCTGAAGGGAAAGGTCAGAAGGGGAATAGTTTCTGGCTGTGTCCTGAGAGCTTTTCTCCTCCCAGATATGGCACAGTTCCCATGTGGGTGGGGCTGCACCTGCAGCCCCCAGGTGCTCCCAGCACAGGGGAGTCAGCCCTGCTGTTCTTCCAGCGACACCAAAGCACATCCAGACCGGCTGCTCCTGCTGTGAGCTGGGCGTTCCAGGCTAACACAGCCCCCCTGGAGACCCCCGGCTGCTCCTGCTGTGAGCTGGGCATTCCAGGCTAGCACAGCCCCCCTGGAGACCCCTGCCCCCCCAGCGGTGCTGCTCCTGCTGCCAGCGCTGCTCCCGTCGCTCTCCAGCGAAGCCTGAAAACGGGGCTGACAGAACTGGGGCCCACGAGCCTCCTCTCCAGCAAACAGGGCCAGGGAAGCGCTCGTCTCTGACTCCCCAGGCCACCCGGGACCTTTGCACCTCTCCGGGGTGCAGAGCAGCCTCAGCCCCCGTGCTCAGCAGGCAGGCACGGCAGGGCCCTGTGCTCGCCGCTCGCGCTAACTGCAGGTAATCGCTGCGCTGACGTGATGCTCCATGGCAGAATGAGGCAAGTGCTGCGCTTGGCAGGACCTCACCTGCCTCCCTCGGCACTGCTGGGGAGAGGAGGAGGCAGAGGAGGTGGAGGAGGAGGCCTGCTCCAGGCTGAGCATCTTCCCTTGCACTTCTGGGGGAAGCAAGAGTGGAGAGAGCTCGTGGCACACGGGCGGTGACGGGTGTTTGATGCATCGTGGGACAACTGATCACAGCAATTACAATATTTAGTGACCTCCAGGGATTTGGGTGACCTTGCAGGAGGGCACAGGAGGGTTCCAGGGTTCAGCCTCACCTGCCGTGTCCTCTGGGGGAGCCAGTGCTGGGCAAGACTGTGGGACTGTAATGGCTCCGAGAGCTCCTCTACTCCTCCACAGTCCCTGCACAATGACTGCCCTGTGCCCTGTGCCCTGGCATCAGCTGGCCCCTCACCAGGGCAGTGACAGGTGACACATGTCCTCAAAGCACCCAGATCACCCCCTCCCAGCACACACTGTTGGTCACTCTGTGCCCACTCTGGCTCGTTCGGTGTCCCAGCTGGTGAAGGATAGAACAGCCTCCATCAATCCCAGGAGTGAAGTGTCCACCTCAGCACCTCAGCGAGCCCTGTGGGATGGGGCATTTATGCCATTGTGCTCAGTGTGGCTGTTCTAGTCCTCAGAGTCCTGTGCTGGCCTGTGCTCCCATCCTGGCTGGCAAGAGGGGATCGGATCCATGTGCCTGGCATGGGCCTTCCAAGGCTCTGGAAAGGCATTTCCAGTGCAGCATGGCCCAGGATGCCTCCCCTCAGCCCACCCCAAACCTGCTGCTGCTGCACAGCACTGCAGGGATCCCCAGAGCGAGGGGCTGAGCCCAGAGTGAGGGCCTGAGCCCAAAGAGAGGGGCTGAGCCCAGAGTGAGGGGCTGAGCCCAAAGAGAGGGGCTGAGCCCCAAAATGAGGGGCTGAGCCCAAAGAGAGGGGCTGAGCCCCAAAATGAGGGCCTGAGCCCAAAGCAAGGGGGGTCCCACAGGACTGAGGCAAAGGAGGGATCACCCTCCTGCCCCGCTGAGCAGGGGAAGGCTCAGGCTCCTGCCAGGGCCAGCAATGCTGTGCCAAGCCTGGTGTCAGGGGCTGATCCCCACGGGTCACACACGGGCTGCAGAGGTCCCCAGGGTGGGCAGGGGGCCCTGCCCAAGGCACAGCCCCTCGGGAAGGGCCGGGTGGGAGCTGGTGCTGCCCCGGGTCTCTGCAAGGTGGAGAGGGAAGGCTGAGGGAAGGCAGCTCCTTGCCTCCCACACGGAGCCTGGAGCACAGGATGTTTGTGATACTCTTAATCAATCTAGGCAGAGGAAGATGATGATCATGGGGAATTATGGAAAATTGAGGCGTTCTGTGCCCTTCATAAAACCCGAGGAGCTGAGCAGCACCTCGCATGAGTGCAGAAATCAGCACAGAGAATTTGTGGCTCTTGCAAATCTGAAGAGGCAACGTTGCCAGGGCTGATGGATTCCTCGGAGGAGATGAGGCCTTTCAGCAATTCACAGATGAGGAAAAAGCTCAGAAAACCACCAGAAAGTCACAGAATGAAGCCCAAATCAATCGGGATTCACTCCCCAAAGGTAAACACAAAAACTAGCTCATGGAGCATGAGTTGCCCTGATGCTCTTGACCTGGCAGAGGATCTGTTTGTTCCAGGAAAGGACACGAGGTGGGAGTTTGCCAAGAGCAGCACATGGGTCTGCAGGGGCTGGAGACAGAGTGATGGATGGGAAACAACTGGGAAGGGGGACAGGAGACCTCCCTCTGCAGGGAGCTGCCCAGGGTGAGGAGAAAGGACCTGGATCAGCCTTTGGTTGCAGGAGGGCTCTGGAGGGGGAACATGCACTGAGGCAGCAGCACAGAGGGGAGAGAAACTGCAAATAGGTGGGATAAGCCAGTGTTGCTCCCCTAGGGTCTAGGGAAGCTGAAGGAATGCCACAGTTTTGAAAGAAAACATGTTCTGCTGCCTCCACACCTCTCTAGCCCCCAAATCAATTCATGCCCTGGCTGTACCTGCAGCATCTGGAAGATGCCCTCAGGGGAAGCCAGCACAGGGCTTTGAGGATTCAGAATCTCCCACAAGTGGAGGTTTCTCTGACACTGACACTGGTCAGCCCTCAGCCATGAGGGGCTTCATGTGAAATTGTGCATTCAGGAGAGCAGGGCAGAGCCCAGGGGCTCCATTGGGACATTTTAATCCAAAGGAAACCATCAAAGACACTGCAACCCCATGAAATTTTGGGAAGAGTCACGAGGGGAAGCGATGAAAAGGATGGAGTCAGTAAATAACGTGTCTGGGATGATGTTGGGTGCAGTGAGGTGCCAGACTTGGCTCTGAGCAGTCACCAGGAACACCAGGGACACCAGTGACACCAGGGACACCAGGGACACCAGTGACACCAGGGACACCAGGGACACCAGCACAGGGGAGATGTGGCCACTGGCAGAGGGGGCAAGTTTACCCTGGACTGTGAGTGTGGGCACCTGAAGGATGTCCCCTCATGTCCTGCAGCTCTCCTGGCTGGTGCTTGCTGGGAGCTGGATCAGGAGGCAGTGGAGTCAGAAAGGGCAGGACAGCGCCAGGACACCAGCCCTGAGCTCTGTGCATTTCCCAGCCTGTCACCCTCTGCCCGAGGTGCTGCCCTGTGGCCACAGCCACCCCCACAGCCACCTTTGGGGTGCCAGAGCTGGGGACAGGCCCTGCCCTCGCCCTGTCACTTCACTGAGGTGGTTTCACATGAAGGTTCTGTCAGCTCTGCCAGGAGCTGCTGCTGTCAGAGAGGTGGGAACAGGGAATGTCAGTGCCCCAAAAGTGCACTGGGCAGGGGAAGGGGCTGGGGAGGCTTGGGGTGACCTGGGCAGTGCAGGTTCCTACAGGAGTCTGTGCAACGCCCTCCTGTCCCTTGGGCTCAGTGCTGCAGGAGCCCCAGGGCTCCCCTCCCAGCATGGGCAGGGTCCTGCTCACCTCTCCAGCTCATCCCTGAGCATCCTGACCCAGCTCTGATCCTGATGCCCTCGAGCAGGACCCTGTTGGAATTCTGGAAACTTAGATTTTGGGATTTTGGTATAGAGTACTATATATGGGGCAATATGGAGGATTGAAAGCTTTGTCTAAGTCTACCTTCTTCCCCTTCTTCTTGGTTTCGGGTGTTTCTTTCTAATTGGGTGAAAAAGGCCCACATTGCAGACCTTGTGTGGTCAATGGTTGGGTTAAAAGTATAAATAATATAGGTGTCATCTCATTATTGGACAAATTATGCTTAAATAACCTTGGAAAGAGTTAGAGACATCTCCATTTTCTAACTTGCTAGTTAGAGCTTACGACTCATGAGGCTGTAATATAGATAAGGATTAATAAACACTGAGTCCGAACAAGAAACTTCAACTCCTGTGTGTTAATCCCAGCTCTAACACGAAGAAAAGAAGATAAAAACATCACAGACCCTGCTGCCCCATTGGTGCCTTCTCCACCACTTCAGTGCTCAGATGTCTCAGGGAAGGTTTGTGGTCACCAGTTCATTTCATTCAGGGTTTTTTTGTCTTTTATACCCAAACTTTGGGATCCTGGGGGCACAAATACCACCAACAGTTTGGTGTGAATTTCCTGGAAGGTCCAAAGGAACACAAACCCACCATTTTTGTGTCTTCTTGTGCTTTGAGGAAGACTGAGAGTCTTGTCCTGGAAGGGTCCCCAGGTTCATTTGTGACATACCTGTGTCACAGAGCTGTGATGGGGGAAGGGACAGCAGGGTCCCCTACCCCAAGGGACAGGGCTGGATACCCTTTGGGGACTCTGGTCCCCATCCAAGCTCAGCCCAGCTCTGTGATTTGGGGATGAACCACAACTTGCACTGCAGCCAGCCTGTCCCAGCTGTCTCCCAGGTGGCTCCTGCAGGTGTTCCCGGGGTGTTGCTTTTACCACCAGCACATCCCCTGGGCAGCAGTTTCTGGAAAACAAAATTGCAATTAACTGACGACCACTGGGGCAATGTCTGTCTCCAGGGGAGTTAAACAAGCAGAGTCCCAGGGCTGCTGCTGAGAGCCCAGAAGAGCCTGGGGTAGGCAGGGTGGGCTGAGCAGGGGGTCTGTACCCTCTTCCATCTGCAGCTCCCCAGATCCCCTGGCACATTCCTGTTCCGTGCTGGAGGTTTTCTGTGAGCACCACAGTGACATTTCTGGGTCCCTTCATGGGGACAGTCAGGTGCACTGCTGTGCTTGTGTCCCTGTGCTGGCAGGGCAGCCTCATCCCAGCCCACCAAGGCTGCCACAGGCTGTGACAGCCTGGAGCTGAAGGGCTTTGCCTCCTGGGTGCTGGCAGTGCCTGTGCCACTGTCCCTGACAGGCTGAGTCGTGTTCTGCCACCCAGCACCCACAGGGCGGGTCCCCAGAGCTTCCCCCCACGGGCTCCTCTGGGTGAGGCTCCAGGGTGGTCCCTGTTCCTTGGTGCAGTCCCAGAGCTCTGCAGGGGCCTGCTGAGGGCTGGTGCCATCACTGGCACGGTTCCCTGCCCTGCACCCAGGGCCTGTCTGGCTCTGAGCAGCGGCCCTGCCGTGGATGTGTTGGGCGGGCACGGGGCTGACCCCAGCTCCCACCCCTGACCCTGGCCCTGCCTCGCCTTGGCCCTGGAGCGGTGCCAGCGCCAGTGACTTGTCTGATCACAGCCATGGAATCGTTAAGGACAGGAAAACCTCTGAGATCGCTGAGTCCAGCCACAACCCCAGACCACCACCACGGTCACCACTAACCCCTGTCCCCAGATGCCACATCCACACGTTTTTTGAGAGCCTCCAGGGATGGTGACTCCACCACTGCCCTGGGCACCCTTTCCCTGAAGAAATTTTCCCTAATATCCACTGCAAATCTCCCCTGGCACAGCCTGAGGCCATTTCCTCTTGCCCTGGTGATGGTGGCTCTGGGCCAAACCTGCCCTGCCCGGCAGGGACAGACCCTGGTGACAAGCCCCTGCCTCACTGGCAGTGTCCCCCTGGCCTGGCTGTGCCCCAGCAGGCAGTGCCACACTGAAAGGGTTCTTTTCCTTTGATCTATGGTGCAGAATGAACAGAGCAGTGAGGCAAACCCTGCTTTATGTATCAAGGTGAATGAAACATGGCTTTATGCACCTGGCTGAGAATCCCTGCGCTGCTTCTGGCTGCATTAGCAGTCCGGGGCAGGCATGCTTGGGCAAGCATGGCCGTGCCTTGCACCTCTCTATCAAACACAGACTGAGAGGGGCACAGGGACACCTTGCACAAAATCCAACACTGTCCCAGGCTGTGGGCTGGGCTCCAGACCCTGTACCTGCTTCCCACCCCTGGAAGTGCTCCAGACCAGCTTGGATGGAGCAGCCTGGTCTAGTGGAAGGTGTCCCTGCCCATGGCAGGGGGTGGAATGAGATGAGCTTTAAGGTCCTGTCCAACCCAAACCATTCTGTGACTCTGGGACAGATTTGCTCTGAAAAAAGCTGCTCCAAAGGGTGGAGGTGGGAATTCCGAGGTGTTTGAGGTACTGAGGAGAGGAACTTCAAGGCTTCGCTGCCTCAAGAATCTGTGGCCAGTGGAGGATGCTGAGGGAGAATTGCTGGTAACGTGACGAGCCCACACTCCTTCTACAGCTGCCTCGTTGAGGTGCCACTGCTGGGACTGTGTGCAGACCATTGCCTTGGATGTTTGACTTCCCCCTCACGTATTTATGGGCAGATCCTGCCTTTTGCATGTTTTAAACCCTCTGTGTGGCAGCATCTGCACTGGATTAGCTCCTGTGCTGGGACAGTGAACAGCCAGTGCTGCCTTGTGTCCCTGTCCCCTCACTCACCTCCCCTGTCTGTGCCCCAAGGACCCTGCAGGAGCCACCCACAGCCTGGGACTTTGCTGCTGGGACAATTCCCTGCCATTATTCCCCAACCTCCCCCCCCCCAGAACAAAGCCTTTGCATTGCTGGGTCTGTGAGGATGCACAGGAGCAGGGGATGGCCCACGGTCTGGTTAATAACCTGGGAAGCACCGGATACCCCCCCAGGAGGTGCCGGGGACATGCCCTGCCCTGCCCTGCCCTCCTCCCCGTGCCCCCAGACCCTTCTCCTCTGCTCCAGCCCTGGATTATCCCGCAGTTGAGTGGACAAACCCCTTCCGAGGGGGCTGGAGGGAAGGGTGAGGCAGGAGCCTGTGCTGAAGGACGGCTCCGTCCTCCCGCAGCCAAATCAGAGCCCGTAGGAGCCGCTTCCAGCGGCAGTCGCCGCGTCCTGCAACACGAGAGCGGCCAGAACAGGATGAATAATGAAACTGGATTTCTCCACGAGCTCCGTGTGTCAGGCACACGCTCACACGCAGAGCGACACGATCCCCTGTGCCTGCCCGGGCAGCGGCTGCAGCGGGAGCGGCTCCGGGCGTGCGAGGGAAGTGAATCACCGGGAGCTGCCAGGAGCACATGGCTGGATAAACACGGGGGCAGGGGCTGAGCGCGGGCTGGCAAAGCAGTCAAAAGCCTTTCACGGTTCAGCCGGAGTGCAATGGATGGGGCTCTCGCTGGCAGAGGGCACAGCTCGGTCTGCAGGAGCTCGGGGATGGACGCAGCATCTCCGCGGGGCGCCCCCGCATCAATCCGGCCCCAGCCCTTTGTCCC
>VZDJ01000037.1:1191197-1205447 GCA_008694505.1 Cyanoderma ruficeps | reverse complement strand
GGGAAGGGAAGGGAAGGGAAGGAGTTGGGCTCTGCACAGCCCAAATTTCTGCCGCTGCTCCTCCACTTCTGAGATTTCTGCTCTTCAAGTTGAGCCTTTCTCTGAGAATCGCAAAATGGATATTTCCAGGCAGAGGCCAATTTAAATCACACTTAAAAGTCTTCATTTCTTTTCTAGACTTTTCTCAGGGATTAGAGAAACTGGCAATTTTTAGTGAAAATGTTTGTAGGATTTTGCAAATATGTTGTGGAAACAGGATTGTTGCATTCCTAACGGGATGAGGAGCCTGGCAGAGAGCATCTCCCTGTTCCACTGCACGTGTTGGGCACTCTGAGTAGAAAAAAGGGACTTTCAGAGGTGGGAAGGCAAGCAGGGAAATGAACAGATAGGAAAAAGGGACAGCTGAGTGACTGAAAAGGGGAGAAATAGGTCGAAATTTGGGCAAATCGTAAAAAAATTTAACCGGGGAGACACAATTACACTCAGAATTGATTTTCATTTCAAGCTTCTAATTTTCACTGTTGTTGTTATTTTGATACTGGGCCAGCACAGACGTCCCATCCGAAGCCTCATCCCGGTGTGTACAAGCACTGCTGGTATATCCTGATGGAATTGTTCTGTAGTGAAATGTTTTGACACTTTGAACAAGATGGGAAGACAAGCACACAGCAAGTTAATGAGAGGACCAGCAGCTCTCAATATATTCAATAATAATTTCTAACCAACACAGAGCCATTGTGTCAAAGTGTTTTATTAAAGCACAAAGCAGCACTTTGATCTGGAAAATAAGATGTTTCAATCAGCCATGAGTAAAAGCTGTTCTGAATGTTGTAAAACAAATACAGCAATGGGAAAAAATTAATGGAAGAGCAGGGAATCTCTGCCTCACCATGTGCCTGGTGCATATTCCGCTGCACCGCTGGGTGAGAGAAATGGAAAGAAATAACATTTGCATCCCCGGGAAAGTGATGGAGTCAGCATTTTATTCTAAATTTTGTTCATTTTGTTTTAAAACACAATTTGCACTTTTGCTTTCCCAATTATATCCATTTTGGAAACGTTCCCTTTATTGGACAGTTTTGCCCCTCAGCTGGGATTGATGCAGGTTTCAGGTGATGACAGTTTCTCATGAAATGCAGTTCCCAAGTCTCAGGCGCTGTCAGGTACAGCTGGGTGCCGCCTCTCTGGCCGGTCACCGCTGTCCCCTGAGGGCTGGTGGCCAGAGGAGGGAGGGATGTCCCCTCCTGCTGTGACAGCGGGGTGGCACCGTACCCTGGGTACACTCCCGTGACGGTGCCCAGCTCCTCCGTTCTCTTTGCAAGGCTGGGAGGGAGCACACGGGGCTGGAGTCGGGGCTGCTGCACATCCCCGGGCTCCTGTCCCAGCCCTGCAGCCAGCGCGGTTTGGGGACGCTGGGGTTCCCCACGGAGCGGTGGTGCTATTAAGGGAAACAGCAGCCAAGGGAGTCATGCCCTGCCTCTGCCATCCCCTCTGGGCCCTAAGGCTGTTCCTGGCTCCCAGACACCGGGCACGGCTCCACCAGGAGGCCGTGGTGCTGTCCCGGAGCTCCCTGGGAGCGGGAGGGAGCCGTGTGTCCCTTGCTGTCACACTGTTGGAGTTCTGGAAACTGAAAATTTCAGACTGTCTGTGCTAAAGGGCACTGACCCTCAAGCAAGCACTACATTTGACTTAAGGCTTCTGAAGTTGAGTGACAGCCCTGGGATTGTGGGTGTGTAGTTCAAATATTATTGTGTGATCTCACAGGGTGGAAAACTTCAAATTTGGGATTTTAGTATATAGTAATATATATGGCACAATATGGAGGATTTAGGGGGTTGTCCAAGTCCTTCTTCTTCACCTCCTTCTTCTTGGTTTTGGGTAGTTTTTTCTAATTGGGTAAAATAGGTCCTCATTGTGGGCTTTGGCTGGTCAATTATTGGGTCAAAAATATAAATAATATAGGTGTCACCTTGTTATTGGGTGATTGGCATTTAAATAACCTTGAAAAGAGTTAGAGGCATCCATTTTACCTCCATTTTCTAACTTGCTAGTTAGAGCTCATGACTCGTGAGGCTGTAATATAGATAAGAATTAATAAACACTGAGTCCGAACATGAAACTGCGACTCCTGTGTGTTAATCTCAGCTCTAAGATGAAGAAAGGAAGATAAAAACCTCACATCACATGGCTGCTGAGAGGACCTGCTCCCCCTCCACGTGTTCTGGAGGAGCAGGAGGCAGCTGGGGCCAGTGGTGTGGCATTAACTCAGTGCTGGCTGCTCTGGTGCCTCCTGGAGATCCAGGAAATCTCCTGCCGGAGAAGCTGTGGCTGCCCCTGGATCCCTGGAAGCGTCCACGGCCAGGCTGGATGGGGCTTGGGGGAACCTGGGGTAGTGGAAGGTGTCTCTGCCAATGACAGGGGGCTGGGACAAGATGAGCTTTAAGGTCTCTTTCAATCCAAACCATTCTGGGACTGTGGGACTCCCTGGCTGCAGGGTCACAGGTCCCTGTGCACTCGTTTCCCCCCCAAGCCTGTCACTGTCCCCATTCCCAGCAATGCTGTGGCCACTGCTCCTGTCCCAACACCTGCAGCAGCACAGGAAGACCCTCACTGGTGGGCTCTGCACCCAGAATGTCCAGGCCTGGCATTTTCTGTTCACTGGTTTTCCACGTACGTGGTGAGCAGGTGATCCTGGCAGGGGGACAGAGCCCATCCATCCCCACGTGCCCGGGATCTGTCCCTGCCTTCCTCCTGCTTGGCAGGGCTATGCCAGAGCCTGCTGGTGGCACCTGGAGCTGGGAAAGTGCCAAGAGGCCACAAATGTGTCAGAGGAGAGCTCTGATGTCCAGACCCTGCACACAGGGAGGGAGAGCTGCATCTCCTGCTCCTGAGCCCAGCCAGGCCCCTCTCTGCCCTCCCTGGGTGGATGCCAGGCTGGGCACAACCTCTGCCCTCCTCTCTCTCCCAGATCTCAGCAGAACAACCCACAGAGGTGCCAGCCCAGCCTCCCACGCTCACCTGGCTGGGGGCAGGGAGCTCCTGCAGAGGCAGGTGAGGGCTCAGGGCACAGGGACACTCTGAGCAGCCCCCTCCGAGTGTGGCACTTGAAGCGATGCTAAAATAACCTTTCCACATGGCAAGAGTGTCTGCAGGGTCCCTGTCACTGTGCACAGGTGCCTGTGAAGGACAGCAGCAATCCCAGTGCCCATGGAATGCCTGCAGGGCCATCCCTGCCTCCACCTGCAGCAGATGGGCACAGAAGGGCTGCAGCAGGCACCTCCCCGGTGGAGTGGCTGCGTCCCAGTTCAGTTGCAGCAGCTCCAGGGAAGTCTTGTGTGTCCTGCAGTGCCCTTGGAGGATGGAGACACCTCAGGCTGTGCCCTGAGCACATGGATGGTGCCTGCTTGGGTGCCCCAGTGCTTCTGGCCCCGCTGCTCACCCCCAGAGTCACCTCTGTGAACTTCCACGGGCTCTGGGCCAGGCTCTGCTTCTCCATGAGGAGCTCAGGAGGGACTCTGGGGTGTGCTGAGCTGCTGCCATTAATGCACCCAGCAGCCACCAGGAAATGGATGGAATATCAGTAAAGGAGAATAAATGGCTGGCAGGGAAGAAGTATATCTGTCACTAAAAATGGCAAGGTAATTTAGGAAAATCTCCTTTGTGTCCTTTGGCTGTACTATCTTGTTGGTGTCAATGCCCTGAACACAGAATGGGGATTGCACAGGACAATAAAATAATAGAAGTTTTGAACTGGAGGAGACTTTAAGCTCACTCGGTTCCCTTCAGCTCACAGACTTCACAACACAGACCTGGTCTCTGGATATTCAATAACATGCCCATGGATTTAATCCATTTCCATTTATTTACTTTGCATTCTTGTTGTGCTGTCACCAGTTTCTCTTTCGAGCTGTTCTCCCTCTATTCTTGTTCACTCTTGGCACCTTCACTGCCCTGTGCCAGGGGTGCCACAGCTCTGCCCCCTCAGCCCAGCCTTGGGTTGAACCTTGTTGGGTCCAGGATCAAGAGTGGGAAGGGCAGCAGGGAGCTGGACACCAGGGTCAGGAGTCAGCCCTGGGCTCCTGGAACAGCACAGCTTTCCTTGCCTCCCGCTTGGCCTTCCTATTCCATCCTATTCCATCTCCAAAATGTGCCTTGTGTGCTATCTGAGCCTGAAAAATACAAAAAACCCCCACCAAACCCAAAAACACCCCATGGCATCTCCACACTGCGGGGAGATAATTAGACTAATAACGATCAGGGTTGTAAGTGATTTTAAAAACAAAGCACAGCTATTTCTATTTCTATTAGGCTTTTATAAAGCCTTTATAGGCTTTTATGAAGCTTATAGTTGGCTTTTTTGGGTAATTAACTCCGGGCCTAGGGGATGCTGATGCTGCACCTCTGAACCAGCCCTATCCCCCCATCCCATCCTGCCCGGGGACAATGCTCCCAGATTTCCCCCTGCACTGGGGTAGAGCCAATTGCTCTGGGATAGCTCAGCGACCCCACATGTGTTTGCTGCTTCCCAGCCCCTGGAAACTCGACTTCTCTTGAACCCCTGCCTGACACCTGGAAGCTGCATTTTTGCTCTCTCCAGCTAAAAGCCTGGTCTTTTCCCAGCTGTCTTCTCCCAAAGAACCCTGCAAAACAGGGAGCAAATGCTGTTTCTTCTGTGCTTCAGCCAGGAATTGGATTTTGAGACAGAATTTGGAGATTTTAGAAAGGCCAGGAAATGCTGAAGAATGAGAGTGGAGCAAACCCAGGATTAACTGAACCTGACTAATCAGGTGTGTCCATTATGCACATGATGTAAAAAAGGTCCTACTGTAAACTATGGAACACTTTGGCCTCACTAATTAGAGGATTGTTTTATGGCCTAGGGGATGCAAGACCCTGGTGGGGGGGAGGTTATTCTTGGTGTATCTATCCTGGTTTGGCTTGGAAAGGAACATAAATCCCATCTCATTCCACCCCCTGCCATGGGCAGGGACACCTTCAGTAGCCCAGGTTGCCCGGTGGAACATCTCCCGCCCTCCCCATGTCAGGGCTCTGCGCTCCACCCGAGGGAAACCAGACATCGAGGGCCTTTTCATGAGACAGTCTTTTCCAAGGAAACTGGGAAAACTTCAAAGCAAAAGTGTTTGGCATGACCTGCCAATCAAATGTCTCCTGAGATCAGCTGAAAGGAGAGAAGGGAGGCAGAGGATGGCAGAGATGAGCCTGGTACCACGGCTGATCTGGCAGGGTAAAACCCCCCAAAACGGGCAGAGCCCCTGCCCAGGCTGTGCCCTGAGGCTGCTCCAGAGCCCCTCTCCTCTGGGTACCCCTGCTGGGCACTGGGCAGCCCCAACTGGGCAAACTGGAGCTTCCTCCAGTCTGAACTGGGCAAACCAACCCCCCCAGCCATCAAGCAGCTGGAGCTGCCTGCCCACCCCTGCCTGGCTCCACGGATGACAGTTTCATCATTTTTTGAGCATTTTGGTTTGAATTCAGTCAGGTTGTAAAAATATTCATTTTATCCCTAGCTCAGATGTGGAAATTGAATGTCACTTGGAAGCAGAAACCCAGAATTATTCCGTGAGAAAATGCTAAAAAGAGGTTCTGCAAACTTCAAAAAATAAAATCCCTTCCCCAGTGAGGCTGTTTGCTTCTGTGAGCCCCGTGCTGGCCATGGCCTGGTTGGCAGGGGGGCTTTACTGGGGGTCCCAGTGCCTTTCCTCCCTCTCCTTGTCAATCTCATGGAGCAAGAGCATAGAAATACAAATGCTGAAGGTTCAGATACCATAAACCAAACAACTTTAATTTTTGATCTCCCCGAATTTGCAATCCAATGACATGGATTTAAAAAACACTAATTTCTTTTATTGTACTTTTCAGTGGGGTTGAGTTTTTTCATGTTTAGACTTTACCGTGGAGTTACCTTCTTCTTCCTGCATCCAAAGGGGCTGGATTTGCTGTGTCCCTGCCCAAAGCAGAACCAGGGACCAGGTGCTCTGGAATGTCACCTCACCCTGAGACCCAGCTCCCAGCACCACAAACACCACGTCCCACAAGGAAAACCAATTGGGCAGGATTAGATGGGATACAGGGAGGGAATTCTCCCCTCTGAGGGTGGGCAGGCCCTGGCACAGGGTGCCCAGAGAAGCTGTGGCTGCCCCTGGATCCCTGGAAGTGTCCAAGGCCAGGCAGGACACAGGTTGGAGCAGCCTGGGACAGTGGAAAGTGTCCCTGCTCAGGGCAGGGGGTGGAACTGAATGGGTTTTTTGGTCTCTCCCCACCCAAAATATTCTGGGATTTGGTGATTTCCAGGCGTCACTGCCCAGAACAGGCTCCAGGCCCCAGGGGGACACACGGGTCCCCAAGGGAGGGAAATGTGGCCTGGCTGGCCCGGAGTGCTGCCACCGCCCTGGCAGAGGGGGCTGCCTGCTCCTCTGGCCTCATCCCCATGTCCAGGCCCCAGCACTTCCATGTCCCATGGGATTCCCATCCCACTGCTCCTGTTTCTGTGCCTGGCACCCTGCCTTTGCTGCCGTGTGCTCCAGTGGAACCTTCCTCTCTCCTATTTCTGGGTCACATCTTCGATCTCTCTTCTTATCAGCTGGCATCTGCTTTTCTTAGCTGGATGCCCTCCTGCTCAGGCCCCCCTGTGTCTCACCTGGCTCCTCCCTGGCACAACCCTGGCTCATTCCCAGCTGCTGGCACACTGGGGGATATTGCCATGCCCCCCACAGCTGAGAACAGGGTACAAAATCCCAGATTTTGGGTGCATGGTTTTAATTAGAAATTGACATTTCTAAGCCTGTGGCTGCCAAGCAACGAGCATCCAGCAGCTGATCTCTGCTGTGAGATGGAGGGACCCGGTGTCCGTGTTCCCACCCCAGCCTGCCCCTCCTGCACAGGCACTCAGCTGTGGGGACACAGCAGTGGCACTGGAGGGGACCCAAGGCACAGGGGTGACCCAGGGCTCCATCACCCAGCGCTGCAGGAGCAGCAGGGGCTCAGTGTTCAGCAGCATGGGGATGAAATTCCCTGTGAGAGGAATTGGGATGCTCTGAGCCTGCAGTCTGATCCCTGCTTGGAGGAGCCCTGAGGGCCGAGTCCAGGATTCCCTCAGCTGAGGATGTGGCCCTGGTTCAGGGGGCAAACAGGAGCGGGTGGGCTGCTGCCACAGCCTGGAGCCCGCGGGGACACAGGCAGGAGTCAGAGCACAGGGAGCTTTCTGCCATCCTGCTCTGGCCTCACCCTTACACAACAACCACCTTCCTGCTCCTCTGCTCCTTCCAGACGAGATTCCTGCCTCATTCCAGCCACTGGCTCACTGCACTCCTGGCACAGCCCTGCCCTGGCACCTCCCCGGGGCGCCCTGGCCAGGCTGCAGCACAGGGGAGCACCCTGAGCCAGGCTCCAGGGGCAATGCCCTGCAAAGCTCTGCTGCTCAGGGCCATCCTGCAGGTGCTGATGGCACAACAAGCCCCCTGCCCTGCCCTGGCAGCCCTGAGCTCCCCAGCCCTGCTCTGGCTGGAGCTCCACAGTGAAGCTGCTCCCCGAGGGTGGCAGCTCCATGAGCTCCTGAGCTGTGAGGGAAGATTGGAGCTGCCTTATTAATTTCCTTCTTCTTTTCTGGTACAGGCTCATTTCTCACAGAATATCACTCAGAGCTGTGCAGATGCCACATGCACTGGCAGCTCTTGAGGAGCAGCTGGACAGTGTCCAGCTGTGTCCTCATGCCCAGGCCATGGTTTCCTGCTATAAAAACCTGCAAACATCACACTGGAGCAAACTGGTGCCCTGTCTGCATGTTCAGCAGTGGTTCATGGCTACCAGTCCCAAGGAAGTCTTTAAACACCCTTAAAGATCTTCCCCAGAGGGTGCTGGGCACTGCCCAGGCTCCCCAGGGAATGGGCACGGCCCCGAGGCTGCCAGAGCTCCAGCAGCCTTTGACAGCTCTGCCAGGGATGCCCAGGGTGGGGTTGTTGGGGTGTCTGCAGGGCCAGGGGTTGGATTGATGATCCTGGTGGGTCCCTTCCAGCTCAGGATATTCCATGACACTGGGTTCCAGCCCTGCCCTGAGGGGCCAGCTCACAGCTGGAGCAGCACTTGGGCTGCAGCAGGAGAGCTGCAGTCCCTTGTTTGCTTCCTCCTCAGGCCTAACGTGGCTGCAGATGCTGCTCTGCTCCCTAAATGCCTAATCTTCCTGACCCTTACTGAGCTCTTCTCTTCAGGTTTATCCCATTACCCTCAGTGTTCCCCCCTTGCAGGTAAGCAGAGATTCCCAGCCCTCCTGTGCTCACTGCTTAGCTCATCGTGCATAGAACTGAACATTT
Organism: Cyanoderma ruficeps; assembly: GCA_008694505.1. Taxonomy (NCBI): domain Eukaryota; kingdom Metazoa; phylum Chordata; class Aves; order Passeriformes; family Timaliidae; genus Cyanoderma; species Cyanoderma ruficeps. Next base: position 1,197,123 of record VZDJ01000037.1, on the reverse strand, counting down.
CAGTGTGAGACCTGGACTGACTTTAGTTCAGACTCTCACCCTTCTGGGTATTCAGCCCTTGCTGTGCCCTATTTTGCATGTGCTCCAAGAATAGGGCACAGGTCATTTTTTATTCCAAGATCTCATCAACTGCAGATGATGCATTTTGTCTGCGTGGAACACGTCTGTCCTCAGTTGAGCTGGTGGCCTCCAGACAGGGCAAGAGCTCCGTGATCTGCCCAGAGCTGCCCACAGAATAAACTCCCATCTGTCCTCAGAGAGAAATTCAAACCTTCAGCAGAGCCACATGGCCTGGAATGAACCACTACCTGGTCAGGAGGAATTTGGGGACAAAGGGTAGCAGAGGGTGCTGTGGCAAAGGGTTCCTTCATGTGAAACAGGCTTTGTAGGGGCTGCCACGTTGGAGCAAGGCAGGGACAGAGGGACAGTGAGGCTCTGGGCACCAGGCTGCATTTACAGGCTGCTACTCACCAGTGTCTGACTTCAGTGAGGAGCAGAAAGGGATTTATGGGCAGGAGAGCAGAGCAAAGCAAAGCAGAGCTGTCCTCTGCCTGGCGGGGAGGAGGGGGATGTCTGCACCCACCAGGCACACATCCCTCATCTCTTACAGCCCCCCACAGATTTTCTGCCCTTCCACCCCTCAGTGGTCTCCACTGGTAGCTGCAGCACCCTGCAGTGCAGGAGGTTGTAGGATCTCCCTGGAGGGGCTCAGAGCTGAGTCTGGGGGGAGCCAAGGGGTCAGTGCCTGGCCCTGTTCCTGCCCCTCTGTGTGGCTGAGAGCTCCGGGCTCTGGACCCTGCTCACCTGCAGTGCCCTCACCTGGCTTCACTCACCTCCTCCTTGTCCCCCAGGCCCTGGGCCAGCCCTGGTTTGTCCCACGGACGCAGCAGCCCCAGCACTGCATGCTCAGCCCTGTGTCCACCCCTGGCCATTGCCTCCTTGGTCACTCCTTCTCCTCTCACCTTCCACTCCACACGTTTTCCCCCAGTCCCTCCCCAGCTTCCTGGATGGAGCCAGACCCATCATTTCTCCTGCTGGCATTGAAGATCTGGCCCATTATAACTTAACTGGCCATTGTCATCTTTGACCCACTCTGTCACCCCTGGAGACGACAGCAATGCAGTGCCAGGGGGATTGTTCCTGCCTGAGAGCAGAGTGACCCCCCAGCCTGTCCTGGGGGCTGCAGAGCCACCACCAGCTGAACCCAGCCATGATAAAACTTGAGATAGAAGGGTTTTAATGTGAGCAGGGGGTCACACACCCCGAGTGCTCATGGAGCAAACCATAACACAAGACCCCAACCTAAGCCTACTCCTCAGCTCAAAACTGTTCCTCTGGGATTTGCTTCCATCTCCTCCCCCCTGAAGGACCCTGCTCCTCTCAGCTGGCTGCCCTCCCACACAGCATCCTTCACAAGGGATGCAAGAGCCCGTAAGTTGTCAGCCTCTTCTGCTGTGCCCTGCTGCCGTGGTGGGACTCTTCTGAATCCCTCTGTTTCTCCTGGCAACACCATCAGCTCCCTGCCACGGGGACAGCCTGATCACACCCTCCCTCTGCTCTGCTCTGCTGTCCCCATAACCAGTGCCAGGGCCCCTCAGGTTTGCAGCACAAACATCTCTAGACCTGGAGAAATCCCCTTGGATTGCTGCCCCATCTCCCAGGTCTTCTCTTCCTCCATCTCCACACTCAAACTATCCCTGCCTTCTGTCCCACCTGCCCAGCAGAGGCCTGGCCCCAGGTTTCTCCCAAAGGTTTCAAAGCTCTCTGATTTTTCTCCTGCTCTCCACACATTCAGCCACGGTTAGAAAGGCTTAGAAAGTCTCTCTGATGTCCTTCCCCTGTTTTCTGTCTGCCTTTGTCATCTTTGCCTGCTTTTTCCCTGCCTCCCTGTCCTGCTGGGTGCCCAGAGCACGCTGTCCTGCAGCCCTGCCTGCCCCCCTCACAGCCATCGCTGGCTGCTCTCCACCACCCACCCGCTCCAGCCACTATCACTATGGTGACTCTCAGATCCACCGTGCTGTGCCAGACTTGTCTCTCTCAAAAGCCCAGCCAGCCTGGCTGACATTTCCTGGTGCAGGGTCAGCCCCTCAGCCCACTTTTAGCACAGAATTACTCACCCTGGTCCGAAGCCTCCCCCCGTCCCTGCTGTGCACACACTGCTCTGCTCCACCTTGAGCTCAGCTCCCCCTCCCAGCTACTCCTGAGTTCCACCTGAGTCCCACAGTTCTCTCCATCACTGCTCCCAGGGGTGTCAGTTCCTCAAGGACAGCACTCCCCTGGGCTCAGGCTGCCCTCAGCTCTCTGGCCTGGCAGTTAACCAGTGCTCACCACACCATCTCCTGGAGAGATCATTTCCCCTTTGCCTTGAATTGTGTCACCCTTGATTCTCCCTCCTGGATCACCACGAATGAGAACCATTTGTCTTCACTTGGAGAAGCCTCTGTAGCTGCCTATGGCTTTCCTGCAGGTCCAAGCCCCCTCTTGATTCCAGTACAGCTAAGAAATGAGGCTTTGGGTTCCTTCACAGGAAAACCTCCCCAGATGCCCTTAATTCATAGAATTACAGAATTCCAGAATGGTTTGGGCTGGAAGGGACCTCAAACCACACCTTGTTACAACCCCCCTGCCATGGGCAGAGACACCTTCCACTATCCCAGGTTGCTCCAAGCCCCATCCAACCTGGCCTTGGACACTTCAGGGATCCAGGGGCAGACACAGCTGCTCTGGGCACCCTGTGCCAGGGCCTCACCACCCTCACAGGGAGGAATTTCTTCTTAAATATTATAAAATAATTTATGCCTTCCTAATGTCTTCCTAAATTACAGATATCCCTTCTTATGTTTTTCCTCCATGTGGGCTTTGCTGGGCTGCTGACTGAAACCCCAGCAGGGGCTCCTGCAGCCTGCCAGGGCTGCTCCATCCCCCCAGCACTGTACCTGGCCTGGCCTGCTCAGGACACCGAGCGACTTTCCTCAGGAGCACCCAGACACTCACGGTGAAATCAGCAGCAAACATCATCACTCCTGCCTTCATTTCGTGTCCTTTCAGCCACTTGGAGCTGCCACAAGGCCCAGGAATAGGCAGAAAAAGGCATTGCTCCTCACAGCCAAAAGATTGCAGGCTGCCTGGTCCCAGCACTGGGATCCTGACCCCGGGCAGGACTGGAATGCCATTTCCCCCCGGGGTGCCCTTCAGCCGGCCACTCATCCAGCCCCTGCTCTGGCTGTGCCAGTGCCTCTGCACCCCATCATGGACAAATAACCTGACACATTACACTTTAAGGGAAAAAACTGATACATTTTGAAGCTGATAGGTTTTTAGAGAGGGGAGTTGGAAGCATGAGGAAAACCTTCACCGCCCTGCGAAGGGAGCCAAGCACCCCAGGAATTTGGGAGAGGAAAATGCCAGGGTTGAGAAAGACTTTGGAGGGTGCAGAGAGCACTGTGGGGCCCGTTGTTCCTCTCTACTGGGCCATTTCCCCTTAGGGATGAACTGAATGGTCAATTCTGTATTCAGGACTGGGAAGGCAGCTGCACTTTTGCTGAATCTGCTACAGGAAGGAAAAAAAAATCTGTATATTTCCATTTTCCTTAGAGAATGAAGCCTCTTCCCCAGAAAACCAGCTCTCCATTTGCAAAAGCGCCAGGGCAAAGGGATGGGAAAATCCCCACGGTAGCTGCTCCCACACCGTGCTGACCCCTCAGGCCAGGCTCTAACGCAGGTGCAGAGACTGGGGAGGTGTTTCACAGAACTGTCCTGGCTCTGATCACCTCACTCCCATGGGGCAGCCCTGGCCAGGCATCCCAAAACAGCAAAATCCACAGATTTGTAATCACCTTTGAAACCACCAATACCTGGATCAATACCTGGATCGCCTGAGGTCAGGCTGGGAATCCCTGGCAGTGGGAAATCCAAGAGCTCTTCTTCTCTGTCCTGCCTGGACCCATGAAAGCTCCTCACCTGCCCTGCACACACCTCCAAGGGCAGCCAGAGAGAGGCTGTTCCCCCAAACAGCCTCCTCAGCCCTCCCTAGGGCAGGACCCTGTGCAGCCTGGGAATGCCATCACAGCCTGGGAATGCCATCACAGCCTGGGAATGCCATCCTGCCTGGAGAAAGCACCCTGAGATCCAAGAACATGGCAGGAACAGGCACTGCCCTGCAGCCCAGTGCTGGCAAGGTCATCCCAGCCCATGGCAAGGTCACCCCCAGTCCACAGCAAGGTCACCCCCAGTCCATGGTAAGGACATCCCAGCCCATGGCAGGGTCATCTCCCAACCCATGACAAGGTCATCCCAGGCCATGGAAAGGTCACCTCCAGCCCATGGCAAGGCTGGGCATGGGAATGCCATCCTGCCAGGAGAAAGCACTCCAAGACCTGAGAGTGTGGCAGGAGCAGGCACTGTCCTGCAGCCCAGTGCTGGCAAGGTCACCTCCAGTCCATGGCAAGGTCACCCCCAGCCCATGGGTAGGAAGACACTCGTGCACCAAAGTGACCAAAAGCCCCGAGCAGAAGAGGAGCAGGAAGTGAACAGTTGAGCCTAATTTGTGCAAGGTTGTAAATGAATTTCACTGTGGCAGATGGTCAGTGGATTATTTTCCAGAGGGCTAAGCAAGACCCAGATTAGGAAAAGCTGAGAAATTTTGATGTGGCGTGCAGGACGTTATCCTGCAGCTCAGGACCCTGGTGCATTTGAGGGGGTCCTGACTGTGTGTGAGGGTGAGGGGTCCCCATCTGAGCAAAGCTGGGCTCTGCAAAAAGGGCAGATGTAGAGCCAAGCGTGCAGCCCCTGCACACCAGGTTGGCAACACCACCAAGAGGTGCCCCTCCGAGCTTTCCATGCCCTTAAAGCCAAGCTCCTGGCCGGGCTGGTTGGTGCCCCCGGCTGGGTCAGCCCTGTCTTAGGGGGGACATTTGGGTTCTTCAGGGGGGCCGTGCCCTGCCCTGGCCCCGCGCCGGGCCGTGCCCACCGCCCGCAGTCCCTGGCCTCTGGCTCGGCATCCCCCGGAGCCGGGCTGGGGCTGCCGTGTCGGGCTGGGCGGGGGGTGCTGCGCCGGCCCCGCTCCGCTCCCTGCCCTGATTTCCTGGTGGAAATCCCAGAGTCTTCTCCAGATCCAGCTCTGGTTTTGGGGGCAGCCATCTCCCTCTCCCTCTTTCCTCTTCCCTCCTTCTGCTCTCCTTCCTCCTCCTCTCCCTCCCTCCTCTCCGCACTGTGCTCTCCGGGGGCTCTGGGTACCGCTGCAGCATCGCCAGCCCCCTCCATGCAGGCGGCTGGGGCGCGGGGCGGAAGGGGAGGGCTGCGGGGGCCAAGCTGAATGAATGGGCATCGCCTCGGTGCCGCTCCAGCCTCCGCATAGGGGCGAGGCGGCCGCACCGCGCCGCGGGCAGGGGGGCAGCGGGGCCGGCCAGCGGCCGGGGCCGGGGNCGGTGCCGGGGCCGGGGGCGGGCCGGGCCGGGCCGAGCCGAGCCGGGCCCCCTGCCCAGCCCGCCGAGACGCTGCGAGGAGCGGGCGCTGCCCCGCCGCGGGACCCGCACAGCCGGGCCAGGTGAGGAGGGGCTGCGGGGGGGCCGGGGGCGCCGGGAGCTGGACGACAGGGCGGTGCGGGGCGCGGGGATGGACGCTGCGGGGCGAAGGTACGGATGGTGTGGGGAACGGCTTGGACGGGGCGGGATGGAGGGATGGAAGGTGCGGGGTGAAGGTCCGAGCGGTGCGGAAAGGGGCTAGCGACTGCGGGCAGGGGCCGGCTGGTGCCGGAGGGATGGCCAGACCGTGCGGGAGGGATGGCCGGACGGTGCGGGGTGTGAGCCGGACGGTGCGGGAAGGGGCTGGATGGTGCAGGGCTGGGCTGGCTGGTGCGGGAACGGGCAACAAGGAGTTAAGTGGCTGCGGAGCAACCGGGCTGAGAGCGTGTGTGTGTGTGTGTGTG
>VZDJ01000037.1:1164435-1191192 GCA_008694505.1 Cyanoderma ruficeps | reverse complement strand
AGAGAGAGAGAGAGAGACCCGCACCCCCGGGGGGCGTGGCCCAGCCCACCCCACGCGTGTCCGTGCGGGGCAGCGGGCGGCCGGCTGCCGGTGCGGGCTGCGGCGTGGCGGGGCCGCGGCTGCGCAGGGGTGCGGGATCCACGGCACAGCCCGGCCCCGCCGCTGCCTCGCTGCTCCCCGCATCACAAATATGTGCGTGTGCGGGAACCCCCGGCCCGGCGAGTGTGCGGCGGACTCGTTGCGGAGCCGTGCTGGCTGCGGGACCCACGGCGCGGGGCCGGGGTCGAGGTGCGGGGCTGCGGGTGGCCCCGTTTCTCGGTGCGTGCCCTCCGCAGCGAGCCGGGGCGGGGAGGGGCCCCGGCCCGGGCGTGCGGGTGTGCGCGGCCCGCGCCTGCGTGTGCTCCGCTCGGGGTGCGAGTGTTCCCCTCGGATATGTGTCTGCTCCGGTCTGGGTGCGTGTGCACCTCTTAGATGTGCGCGTGTTCCCCTTGGATGTGCGTGTGCGCTCCTCGGGGGGGTGTGTGCCCCTCGAGGGAGTGTGTGTCACACACACGCGTGTACAGCGGTCGCTGGTGATGTCCCTGCGGGTGTGCAGGGCGTGGGGGCTGGAGGTCTGTGCCAGGGAACGCACAGGGATGATGGAGGGAGCGGACACGTGTGGGGGGCTGTGTGAGCACACCCGTGGCCGGGCTGCCTTGCTCCCGCCGGGCCCCAGCCTGGCTGCAGCCCCTGGTGGTCTCTGGGCACTTGTCCCCGTGCCACGAGTGGCCACCGGCACTGAACATGGCCCCGGCCTGCGTTTGCTGTGTCGTTCCCCTCGGCTGGGATGGTTTGCAGTGTGCAGGCAGTGGCTGCAGGCAGAGCTGCCTGACCCTCGCCCTTCTTCCAGCGGGTTTTCCCGTGTAAAGGTGCTCCGGGTTGCCCAGAGCCAGTGGGGCTGTGGGGAGTGGAGCCAGCAGAGAATGGACCTGGCTGGCAGCAAGTGGCAGCCCCTGGCAGGTCAGTCCCTGTCCCTGTGTGCCACCCCCGGTGCCCCCCCAGCTGCACCAAGGGCCTGCATCAGTCCCTGGGTGGTGGTTGGGTCATTGCACTATCATTAGACTTTTGGAGGGGCAGACAAATGTCCCCCCCCACATGCCAGTCCCCCCCACATGCCAGTCCCCTCCACGTGCCAGTCCTCTCCAGGAGAGAGGTGCCACATAACTCTCCTCTGGGCCTTTGCTGTGACGCACTCTGGAAGCTTTGGTCCAGGATGAGGCCCGGGCAGGAAGCAGATTTAGAGCCTTGCTGCCATCATTTCCATTGGAGTTTGGCACCAACATGCCTTTGAGGAGCAGAGCCTTGGTGACCTTCCTGACCCCGTGCCTGGTGTGGGGCCAGCGCCCCTGGCACCGGCAGCAGCCGTGTCCAGAGCAGCCATGTGCGGAGGCGTGAGGCTGGCGTTCCACAGGACCTGGGCATCTTGGAGCATTTCCTGCAAAATGGACTCTCAGAGCCTCACGAATTCATCTCCGGCTGTTTCTCCCCCGAGGAAGCAGAGCACAGAGCCAGCCCGGGGGCTTCTCGCAGGAAGCTGTCACCTGGTAGGAGCTGCCACTCCTGCCCTGGGACACGGGGCTGCCGCTTGTGCTGGCAGGAAAATGGGGCTTTTCCAGCTGTGGGCTTGGCAGATGTGGCTCCGGTGTCTGCAGCAGCCCGGCTCCCTTGCTCCTCTCCGTGTCCATGACGCACGGTATGGTTGGAAGCACGGCTGTGAGTGGCGAGGAACGGAGCAGCTCCAGGGAAACGTGCCACTCTACAGCAGGAGACTCCTGCACCTTCCCACACCCTCGTGCTGGGCCCAATTTCACCCTGGGAGCATCAACATCTGGTGAGCCAGAAAAAAATGTAAATCGAACAATCATCAGGAGTAATTGGAGACCCGTTCGGAAATTGGTTTGCTACCTGCATGCCTCCCAGGCAAGCTTTTCCCTGTTAACCATTGTGCATCTTTGCATGAAAAACGAGGCTTTATTTCTAGCCTGGGTAGTGGCAGCGCAGCAGGATCGGGATGAGCACGCTGTGTCCCCTCTAATCTGCCCACAATCAGCACCGCGCTGCTGCCACCACCGCAGAGATGGAGAGCCCTGGATCCAGATGGCAGCTGCCTTCCTCGCTGCCCGCACCCTCCCCTCGCCATCCGCAGCACAGGGGAGCAGAGCAGGGGAGCAGAGCAGGGGAGCAGCCCACCAGGACTGGCCCTGGGAGGGCCCTGTCCCTGACAGCCACCTGCGTCCCCCGTTTTGCTGCCCGGCTCAGGCCGGGGCCATCAGCTCCTGCCGAGCGCCGCCAGCCCCAGGCGAAGCAGCACCGGCCTGCCAGGAGCTGGGCTGGCTCCCATTTGCTCTTGGATGGGGTTCAAGGAGCTGATTCGGAGCTTGATGGGGTTTTTCTTGCCCTGTTTTCAGGGGGAAATCCTGCCCAGCATTCACAGCTGGCTGTGCTTGGACCATCCGTGCTGGGATGGACAGCCCCCCACTGCAGCACCACAGCCCCTCTGGGAGCGGGATGGGGTGTGCTGGGCACCCAGGGCAGGCTGAGCATCCCCCACCTCCCACCAAGAGCCTGTTGGAGGGGGACTTTGGTCACACTCTCTGAGGCAAAGGGGCTGCAGGAGATCTCAGGCTGTCACTGGGGTGGTCAGGGACAGTAGTTTTGGGCAGTGAGGCTGCTTTGTTATTCTCGTTTTGGGGGTGTGTTTAGCTCTGTGCAGAACAAACAGAGGCAAAGGTTCTGCTCGGATCTGTGAGGGAAGCCCTTGGCTCAAGGTTTGAGGTGCTGAAAGCTGGGTCCCTACAGCAGGGTTCTGCTGAAGCCACTCTCTGGGGGTTGGCACCAAGCTCCTGCAGCCTGGGCTTGGCATGCGCTGCTCTCCATGGCAGGGTTTGCAGATGTCTGTGTTCCTCTCCTCACACCTGCTCACAGCTCTGTGCTGGGAGCTCCCTTGGGTCCCTCCATGGGCAGAGACTGTGGCTACACCAACCATGCAGCTCCCAGTGGACACTGCTGTGGGCTCTGGGTGTGACCCCGTGGTTTGGGTGCGCAAGAGAAGCTCCTGAGCCTCTTCTTGCTGCGGAGATGTTGTAGAGGGAAGGTTTCCACCGTGCTGAGCCCTCCCGTGCCAGCTCTGGCTCTGCTCAGGAAGGTTCCCATGGGTGTCAGCCTTTCCTGTGCCTGTCTGGCGGCTGTGGACCATGGGTTGTCACGAAAATTGTCTTTCCTGAGAGCTTTGCCCAAATGAGGCCTGGCTGCAGCTCTTGGCCAAGAAAGCAAAGCTGCTGCGAGAAGGCACAGCACAACTTCCAGAGCTGCTCCGGAGACCTCGTGGCAGAGGGTTGGAACCAGCTAATATTTAAGAGCCCCTCCAACCCAAACCCGTCTCTGATCCCATGATTCCATGGTCTTGGTGGGTTTATGCCCTCGGGGGGAAAATGGGATTGGGGGAAAATAGAGAGGCAGCCCCAAACCTACACTCTGCTGGCTGTGGGATGGTTTAGATGTTCCTGGGCCTGGCTTCTGCAGTCCCTGGGATGTGTGGACCCTTCTGCACGTCTCTTGATCAACTCCCACAGGGAAGGACCCCATTTCCTCAGGCCTCCAACAGCTGCCTTTGGGTTTGGTGTCCCCTGTATCTCCCGTGCTGTCCATAGGGCTGTTGCTGAGGACTCAGAGGAGCTGAGCTCTCTGCAGGAGCTTTGAGATGACACTTGTGCTCAGGAGGAGTGGTAAGGCCTGTGATGAACATCATGAGAGTCGCCTTACGTCAAGTATTTAACATCCCAATTCCTGAGCTGTTTGTCTCCGTGTGTCTCCGCAGGACAAGGACCACCCACACCATTTTCCCTGGCAGGTGACAGACAAATGACAGCACCAGCTTCCAGCCATTCCAGGGTGGGGCTGGACAGCCTGGCTGGGGGCTGGGAGGCTTGGATCCCCTCCCCACTGCTCCCCTCTCAGCCGGCCTGAAGTATTTTCTGCACCCACAGTGTCTCAGGGCCTTGGTAGAGGAGGAGGCGCTGGAGGTGTCACTGATTCCTCACGCTGGGTCCTGGGGTGGCCCAGCTGGTGGCTGGGAGTCTGCAGGGAGCAGCTTCCCTTGGCTGGGTGAGCTGGGAAGTACCTGCAGGGAGTGTCCCTGGGGTGTTCCAGGTAATCCCCTCGTGCCCTGAGGAGCCTCTGTTGGTGCCTGCTCTGGTGTGAGAACCCCTCTGTGCCTGGGGTCCCCGTGGGGAGGACAGAGATGAGCTGGTTGTGTGTCAGCCTGCTTTGGGTCACACCAGAGTCCTCGGCTGCTGCTGCAGGGACCCTCACACTTTGCTTTGGGAACGTCCTCAGGGTGCCAGAGCTTTCCACCATTTTCTTACCTCCATGCTCCCTTGGCTCAGCCCCGTCCCCTCCAGGGCTGTGCCCAGCTCCTGCTCTGTTCCCATTGACCATGTTCCTCCCCCAGGCACCCGCTGTCCCCTGGGCAGGGCTGTCCCCTGGGCAGGGCTGTCCCCTGGGCTGGCACAGCCCTGACCAACTCCCCTGTCCCTCACCCTCAGGGTGCCGCGGTGGCGGCTGAGCCTTCCCAGGGTGGGCAGGGGCTCGTCCTGCTGCTCCCTCAGCAGAGCAGCACCCCATGAGGTATTTATAGGAGCCATAATGTTATTCCCCTGCCAAACTATTCCGGAAATAGGCTCAGTGTGTGTCATAGGAGAGAGGATTTTAATGGCACAGTTTTCACTGCGGGAATGAAGGTGACGCTCCCTTGCTGTTTTCCTTGACCGATTAATCCTTCCCATGGTGGAGATGGGATGGCTGCTCTGGGGCTTCAGCTGGAGCACCATGGGCTTAGGCAAGTCCTGGACACGGGCACCACAGCCAGGTGGGACAGGGACCTGCTGCCTTGCCCTGGGAACCACCTCCCTCCCGGGCAGAGCTGCTGGGGCAGCTGGGGCTCAGGTTAGGACTGAGCAGACCCAGTTGATGGACAAGGTCCATCACTTTGTCCAGTGATTTTCTTGTTCTGATTGGTTTGAGACGATTTTCTAAACAATCAGAAAGGGCTGGTTTGGCATTTCCTAAATAGCCCACCCTCCTTCTGTCTCAGCTGGGCACTGCTGCTAGTTTGGGAAGAGCTCAAAGTCCCGTGACAGTGATGTGTTAGGAGGTGTTTCAGCTGGCTGGAGAATGGAGCATTTCTCATTTGTCAGCTCACAGCTGCTGGTTCCATTCTCTGCCTGTCCTGACTGCTGTGGGGAAAAGCCTCTGGGATGGGAAAACTGATTTAATGGCAGGCCAAGGTTTGGATTGTGCTTTCCAAGCAGGATACTGGATATATGGAGGGACATAGGCAGACAGACCTTCGCAGCACAGAGGTGTGTCCTGCCCCTGCTCAGCAGGGACAGTGACGCTCCCTGAGGGGGTGATGCTTATGGAAGGGATGATGCTCCCGGAAGTTATGTGCCCTACACAATGAGGCAGAAGGGATGGGCAGGAATGGGGCACCCAAGCTCCCCATGAGATCCTCAGTTCTTCCCTGGGACTGGGCAGGCTCAGGAGTCCTGTCCCCAGCCCTGAGCTGGGGCTGTGAGCAGGGGACAGCACTGTCCCATGCAGGAGCAGTGAAGGCACGGGTGGGCTCAGAGCCCCCCGTGTGACCTGGGGACAGGAGGCTGCTGCACACTGGGGCTCCCTAGGTTTGGGCATCCAAGGAATAGAGCGAGGCCTCAGAGCCACGAGAGCTTCTGCCCGTGTGCCCCTGTCACCCTCATGTCTCCTGTCCTCTGCTTGGAGCTGTGAGCTGGGTATGGACCCTTGCCCTGCTGTGGCTCCCCAGCAGCCTCTGGCCCTGGCGGCCAGAGGTGTGTCCATCCCGCTCCTGGGCTGCTGCCCAGCCAGGGCTGGTGGCCGGGGGTCAGTGGCTCCCTCCCGTCCCCCGGCAGTGCTTCCCACAGGCACAGCAGCCGGGCCTTGCAGAGACAGCTCGGAAACTGGGATCTGCTGAGCTGGAGAAAAACGCCCTTCCCACACAGCCCAGCCTGTCCTCTGCCCTCCCTCCTCCACTCCCCGGTGCTGCTGTGGGGCGCTGCAGCTCACAGCCAAGGGCTGGAGCCCTGCGGGATGGACACAGCTGAGCTCCCGGGCAGGGATGGGATGCCGTGGGTATCCCCTGGGCCCGGCCCTCCTGCCCGCAGGTCCCCTTTGCCTCCTGCCTTTGGGGAGAGGGTGCTGCGGGTGGGACTGTGACACTGGGGGCTGAATTCCTGCCCACACCTGCATGGCTCCCACCCCCCAGGCTGCCTGCCCTCGGCCTTTCCACCCCGGTGTTTTCCAAGCAGTGGTTCCCCTCTTGGGCGGCTGCTTATCCTGCGATCAGTGCTGAGCGCTCTCCTCCTCCTCCTCGCTGCACTGTCCCTTAGGAGGGACCATTCAGCCTGCTCCTCCTCCTCCTTTTCCACTTCATTAATGAGTCTCTTTGCACTAAGAAGTCGTGATAGCTGCCGGGGGACCTGGGAGGGCTGTGGAGAGCAGCGGGGAGGCCACCAGCCCAGCTCCTGGGATTTGGGATGCCGGGCACTGGGGTTGGGGTGCTGCGGGGCTGTCTTGGTGCTGGCTGAGCCCCTGGCACAGCACGAGGGGCTGGGGGAAGAGGGAGGGGACAGTCAGGGGGTCTTTTGCCTACATGCAGTGGCGGGAGGCAGAGAAAGCAGCTTGGGGCAGCTCCAGCTGCTCTGCTGTGGTTTGGTCCTGTTTCTGCCATCCATGGTGTTGCTCACCCTGCTGCAGGGCTCCTCCTCTGGGGGTGCCATGGGCAGGGGGTGGCCACTGATGCTCCCACAGAGGCCTGTGGATCTCACAGGAGATTTCCACTGGCCCTGGTGGCCTTCAGATCCCGAGGGCTGCACGTGGCAGAGGGTGGGGGTCTTGGGCATCCCCCAGCCCCACAGCCAGTGCCCGTCCCCAGCACGTGCCCGCTGGCAGCAGGAGTGTGACATCTACACGTGGTGTAGAAGAAGCTGGACTTTGCAAACACATTCTGTGGGCATTGCTTTAATTTCCCAGTGTCTCAACACTCTCCCAAACCTGAGAAACTGAGATGGTTTCTGCTCTGCAGAGAGGGAGGCTCCTGTTGTCGCTCTCTCACATACGCACGCATCACACACACGCTGAGACTCTGATTCCTCTCCCTTCCCACTTTCCTCCTCCAAATGACTTCAAACACTTTATGAAAATGTTATTTTCTCCCAAACTGTTGCCTTTCTGCCTTGCTCTCCTGAACAGCCTGTTGGATTTCTCTGGGCTCCCAGTGTGCAGGGGTAGGGATGTCCCTGCAGAAGGGGGAAGGTGCTGGGGTGGCTGTGCTGGGGGGCCTGAGATGTGCTGGGGGAGAACACCAAACCCACCCATACTTCTAGTGGGGCTCATGTGATCCTTCAAAGTTGCTCTGGATTGAATCACTGAATCCCAGAATGGGATTGAAAGGATTGGAAGGACATCACAGACCATCCAGTCCCATCTGCCTGCCGTGGGCAGGGACACCTTCCAGTAAATCAGGTTCCTCCAAGCCCTGTCCATCCTGGTCTTGGACACTTCCAGGAATGGGGCAGCCACAGCTTTTCTGGGCACCCTGTGCCAAGGCCTCAGCATCTTCATAGGGAAGATTTTTTTCCAAAAATCCAATGCAATAGAGCAAACCCCTCCTGCCAACATAGTGCAGTGAGGACACAGCTCAGAGGTGTTCTCCACGATGCTGTGGGGGTCCTGTTCTCCAGGAGCACGTGGGAAGATGCCCCCAGCCCCGTGGCAGCCTGACTTCCCCAGGCAGGACCTGTTTCCTCTGTCCAGGGCAGGCTCTGCTGTCAGAGCATCCTCTGGGCACAGGGCCCCGGGCCAGGCTGGAGGAGGGCTGGAGTGAACCCCTCTGCCGCCTGTGGCAGGGGCTGACTCACAGCACTCTCCAGTCACAAGCAGATGGATGATTTGATCACCTAGCAACCGAAATAAGCCGTGGATTAAACCATCATCCCCCTGGGTGAAAGGGGCCAGGCAGCCCCCAGCCACTCCCCAGCCCTGGCCTTCCCTGGGATGGGGCTCAGAGCTCTCTCCTGCCACCCACACCTCAGCAGCAGTGGCTCCAGGGCTGAGCTGGGTGCAGGGAGGGAGGGGGTCCCCCAGGACCAGCTCCCAGGGAGGTCCAAGGGGCATCTCCAAGCATGCACGGAGGGACCAGGTCTCTGGCACACTTTGGACAGGCTGCTGACGGTCTGGAGCATCCAGAGAGCCTCTATCAGGAGAGAGAGGCTTGTGCCAGGACCTCCAGAGTGAAGTTTCTGGGAGATTGAACTCAGAGAACTTTGGATGGGATCCGCTGACCCCTTGTCACCCCCTCCACCACCAGCTCTGAGCATCCTTGGCTGCAGCCCAGTCCCTTGCCTGGGACTGTCCAAGCCAGAGAATAATCCCAGCATAGTGTGTTCATTCCAGTTGTTTCATCACGGGCAGGAGGATTTTGCTCCTGGCAGAGTCCTGTTGCTGCCTGAGGTGGCATTTACCTCCTGATGGCTCCAGCCACCTCCAGGGGATCTTGGCACAGGGCTGCTATCTATGCCCCATCACTGGCAGTGTCCAAGGCCAGGTTGGATGGTGCTTGGAGCAGCCTGGGATAGTGGAAGGTGTCCCTGCCCATGGCACGGGGTGGCATTGGGTTTAAGATCCCTTCCAACCCAAACCATTCTGGGATTCTGTGATCCCACCACAGCCCTGAGGGGGATGGGCCCTCCTGGGGCAGGGGCTGAGCTGAGCTGGAAACGAGTAGGGTAGGGAGAGAGGCAGGAGGAGGTGTGAGGATACTGTCAGGTTTGGGGTGCCCATGGCACCCATCTGGAGCTAGGGGAGTCCCTGTGCTGCAAAGCCCTTCATGGCTGCAGCACCAGTGCCTGTGGGAGGTGGGGCAGTGGGGACACAGCTGCCCTGGCCACAAACTCCAGTGTCCTTTGGGAGGACACCACTGGACTGCCTCCTGTTCCCATCACACCGCTCTGGTGTTTGGACCTTGTGGCAGTGTGGCAATGGCTCACTCGTTTTCTGTGGGGAACCCAGTATGAGCCAGGCCAGGGTCTGGGGGGTGGGATGGAAACCACCAATTCATCACAACTGCCTCAGACCCATGCAGTCATCTGCCCAGAAGGAAGCTTCCATCCAGGCTGTGCCCAGCCATCCTGAGTGCTGTGGCTGCTCTCTGTCCTGCGGCCCTAGGTGGCGGGGCCATCCCAGTGCAGGCCGGGGCCATC
Source organism: Cyanoderma ruficeps (assembly GCA_008694505.1). NCBI lineage: Eukaryota > Metazoa > Chordata > Aves > Passeriformes > Timaliidae > Cyanoderma > Cyanoderma ruficeps. The sequence continues at coordinate 1,181,878 of VZDJ01000037.1, read as the reverse complement.
CCAGTGCAGGCCGGGGCCATCCCAGTGCAGGCCGGGGCCATCCCAGTGCCAGCCCAGGGCCATCCCAGTGCAGCCCAGGGCCATCCCAGTGCCATCCCAGGGCCATCCCAGTGCAGCCCAGGGCCATCCCAGTCTCAGGCCAGGGCCATCCCAGTCTCAGGCCGGGGCCATCCCAGTGCCATCCCAGGGCCATCCCAGGGCCATCCCAGTGCAGCCCAGGGCCATCCCAGTCTCAGGCCGGGGCCATCCCAGTGCCATCCCAGGGCCATCCCAGTGCAGGCTGGGGCCATCCCAGTGCAGGCCGGGGCCATCCCAGTCTCAGGCCGGGGCCATCCCAGTCTCAGGCCGGGCCGGTGGCATTGCGGCACGGCCGGGCCCAGAGGAGGGCTCAGGAAATAGGGCAGCCCAGCTGGCAGGTGCTCTTTGTGGGACATCGCTGATATAATTAGATGAGACGCCCTGTTCTGTGCCGCGGGAGGCGCGGTGCCCCGCGGCCCCGGGAGCCCCGCAGCCCTACAGCCCTACTTTGGTGGCACTGCTTGTCCCAGCAAAGGTGAGCCACTTCCAGCAGGGAGCCCTGCCTGGTGGGCTCCTCCCTCGCTGTCTCCTGGCTGTGTGACCATGTGTCCTCTCCTCTGCTGGGGTTTGGTGGCTTTGGAAGACCCTGGTGAGCTGCAGGAGAGGCTCAGGCAGGTGGTGGTGGCAGGAGCTGGGTCAGCCCGCCATCCCACTTGGGCTCATCCCACTTCCCTACCTGTGGGCTGGAGTGACCAAATCCAGTGCCTGCCACAGCTGCAGGACATTGGACTGGCCTTGGGGCCAAAGTCCCACAGGCAAACCAGGGATTGGAGGGGTCACTTTGAATCAGGCTTTAACCTCATTAGAGAACTCCCCAGACTGCATCTGCTCTGCCTCTGGAGAGTCCTGTCCCCTGAACACCTGTCCTGGTGTTCAGAAATGCCCATGCCTGAGGCACCCAGCATGGCTGTGCTTCTCTGCCCCAGAGCATTCCACACATCCTGGGCTGATCCTCCAGGACTGGTGATCCCCAGGAAGATGAGTTGTAGCTATTTGGGAATTACCAGCCGGAGCTGTCTGGGGTGGGGTTAGGTTGGAGGTCTGGAAAAGGTTATTCCCCAGAGGGTGCTGGCACTGCCCAGGCTCCCCAGGGAATGGGCACGGCCCCGAGGCTGCCAGAGCTCCAGGAGCCTTTGGACAGCGCTGCCAGGGATGCCCAGGGTGGGGTTGTTGGGGTGTCTGTGCAGGGCCAGAGGTTGAACTGGATGATTCTTTGTGGGTCCCTTCCAGCTCAGGGTATTGTGTGGTTCTGTAGGAACTCCTGCTTTGTGATTTTGACCTCAGAACCACCAAATGCAGCCTGCCAAGAAGCCAGGAATGTGTTTGGTATCCCCATTCCTCCAGCCACTTCCACAGGGAAGACCTTCCTCAGACCAAGCCAGGTCCATCAGGATCCCTCTGCCAGGCTCCCATCTTGGTCTGGGTGGATCTGTGGGTGCTCCAGGAGCATCCCAGAGCCCATGGCAGGAGCAGCCAAGGCTTTGTGGATAGAGGAAAATTTCAGAGAAAGCTAAGAGGAATTTTATTTCTGTAAACATCTGTTTACACTGAGCTACTGGTTTCCACTGGAGCTGGGAAGCTGCTGTAGCTTTCCTGTCTCAGTGGGGTGTGAAGGGATATTCCATGTGCCTTGGGCTCAGGGCTGGGCTCTTGGAGCTGTTCTCCAGGCAGTGAGAGGGGCAGGAGGGAGAAGAGCAGCTGCTTAGACATCTCCCACTGTGAGCAGGGTGTCACTCCCTGAGGGGTGCCTGGGACTGGGGGGCACATGGGGACATTTTCCATGAGGAGAAGTCACAGCATTGTGGCCTTTGAGGAATTTGGTGGAAGGAGGAGCCCTGGCTCACCCTGGGTGCTGGCCCTGGGCAGTGCCCTGAGCTGTGGGGTGCAAGGGGGTGCAGGTGAGGCTGTCCTGCCTCAGTGCTGGCACATGAGGGTCCCTGTAGCAGCCTGTGGTGGGGCCCCAGTGTAGGAGAGGTGTTGGGAACCTCCCAAGTTTTCCTGAGACCCACTGGGCTGTGACAGCTGTGGGAACAGCACAAGAGGAGCAGGGCTGGCAGCAGGACTGAGTGCTGCTGGGACCTCCCATGGCATGGGGCATCTCCTGCCCTTGGCAGTGCTGCCAGGGGCAGGGGCAGGCTGGAGAGAGAGGCATTTTTGGTTGCAAAGACAGAATGGTGGAGAGCAAACCACCAGTGTGGCTGGAGAGGACTCAGCTCTGCCCTGGACTCAGCCCAGGCACCCCTCAAAGGGGGTCTCAGTGGGGGTTTTGTGGCCAGGGAGAGCCCCAGGTCACCCCTCATCCAGACCATCCCTCATCTAGGTCATCCCTGGTCCAGGCCATCCCTCCTGGGCCTCTCCCCAAGGATCAGAGCAGCTGCTGCCCAGGACAGAGCCCTCAGAGCCTCTCCTGGGGGAAAACTGTCCTGTGCCTTGACATGTTTTATCCTCCAGTGCCATTCCTGCTCCTCCCTCGCTCTGCAGGTAGGATGGGAAGGTTTCTGCTCAGCTGGACATTTTTGGGGAGGGTGGCTCTGTCTGTTCTCCCCTGCAGGAGTGAAGGAGCAGCTCCCCAGGGAGCCCTGGGCTGGCATTGCTGGGAAAGGGCAATTTCACAGGATGCCCAAGGAGGAGAGAGGAACAAATCCAGGCCTGTGGGTTTGATGAGGTCATCCCAGGTTTAAATCAAGCTCCAACTCTCCTGTTTCCCCCAGTGATGGGAAAGGTGAAACTGGAAGGGAGCCAGAGAATCAAACCCAGGGCAGCTGCACCCTGTTCCAGGAGTAACAGGAGATGCTGGAAAAATGATCCTCAGCTGGCAAAGCAGACAGGGACCTGCTGGGGGCTGGAGACAGCCCCAGCACAGCTCCTGCTGTGAGAGCCTGGCTGGCAGGATGGGCTCTCCACTCGGGATGGGAGCAGGGGGACAGGGAGAGCCCAGGGGCCTGGGGGATGTGCTGGCCAGGGGCTTCTCATCACCTCCCTGAGCACCTCGTTCTGCCAGCACCATCTCCCCCCCAGCTGAGGAAAGACAATAGCTATTTGAAACCACTGAAATTCACTGGTTTTCTAACTTGTATCATAATGGGAGGATAGGATCTTACTTTTCCTGGAAGGCTATGGATCTCCACATGTAACTAGCACGGTGGAGGGGCTGCAGTTTGGTCCGGGGATGTTCTTCCCCCAGCAGCTCTGCTGGGAAATAGGTGGCTGCAAAAACCACGTTCAAATGCTGCGGGTCCCGTTCTGTCTCAGCTCATGTTTGTGGGCATAAAGAGCTTTTAGAGGTAGATTAACTTCATTAAAATTGAAAGCACTCATTAATAGCACTCTAACTCCTCAGGTAATGGCTGGGCCAGTCTCTGTGGTGAAGCTGCTCCTCTATGGATGCCCGTGCCTGTACCTGAGGCTTCCCACCCCTCCCTCTGCCTTCCCAGTGGCTTTGCAATCCTGTGTTGGGTGATGCTGTGCCAGGGCTGTGCCAGGGCCGGCTCAGTGCCCAGGGGAAGCAGGGTGGGAGACCCCAGGGGGGTCCTACTGGGCTGGAGGGCAGTGGGATCCTTACCCTGGGGCTCTGGGGATCTGGCTTGTGCTTCTGGCTCTGCGTTTCTCCCGTGAAAACTCTTGGAGCACTTTGGGAGGGAGCTGAGCCTCCTGGCCTGGTGCCCATCACTGGGGTAGGGTTTGGAAGGGGTGTGATGCTGGGGAATGGAGATGCACCAGGATGAGTTTTGGGGAGGCCAAGGCTGTAGAGCTGTTCCTGAGGTGTTCCTGAGCCCACCTGGGCTCCTACCTGACCCAGAGCAGGTTTCTCACCCAGGAGAGAGGAGCCTGGTCCTGTAAGGAGCTACAGGGGACACAGGGACCCTGGCAGGGACAGCGAGGGCTCGGAGGGGGCTGAGGCCCCTCCTGGGCTGGGGCAGTGTCCCGTGCCTGGACACTGCCTGAAGGAGGGGTCCAGAGCAGCCTGCGCACACTTGGCATCACCCAAACCCTACAGGCTGCTGCCCCATGCCCAGCAGGTGAGCACAGGGGCCAGGGGTTCCTCTCGGATTTACAGCCATGCCTGGCTGCACCCCACGACCCACGGCTCTCAGGACCCCCAGCCCAGCACGGGGCTTTGCTCTTGGAGTCCTTCCCCAGGCAGACCCAGCCCTCTGGCACAGGAGGCCAGAGTGCCTGGAAGCTGGGGTGCTTGTGCTGCTTCCCAGCCCCTGGTAGGACTTCCACCCAGGAAGGAGGGTCCGTGTCCCCCTAGGGCCACACAGGTGGCCCCAGCCCGGGATCAGGCTGCCCTTCCCCGGCGGCAGCAGCAGCAGATCCGATTTGTCTGCCCTGCCTTTGCTGGCCCCACTAAGCAGGTTTTAATCTTGTTAAATAAATAGGAAGTAATGGCAGCAGGGCTGGGAGCCAAATGGCCTGGGAGCATCCTTGGGAGCCGGCAGGCTCTGCAGCGGGGCAGGACCAGCTCTGGGAGCGGGGCCGGGGTTGGGCAGAGCTGCTGGCAGCGGGGCTTTGGGGTGGGCCTGGGGGTGGTCCCGGGGTCGCTGCTGGAGCAGTTGTGGCCCCTCACCGTGCGGTGCTCCCGGTGCCGCTGCCTTCAGAGCAGTTTCTAAATGGCTGCTAAACAGCACTGTCAGAAGCACACTCATCTTCCCATCCTAATTAGTGGATCAGACAGTAATTTGTAATCCATTTGAATGGGAAGATCTGAGTGTCTCGCCCTGGAGCCTGGGCAGGACATAGGGATGGCAGTGTGGAGCAGAGCTCTGGGGGCAGGGATGAGGGCTGTGTCCCCTTGGTGCCTGCAGGAATTGCTCTCCTCTCAGGTTCCATGAGCCTCCTGCTCTCTTCAGAGTTTTGGCATTTTCATTTCTCTTTGTGATACCCAGCACAGCATCCCCAGCAGCAGGGTCACAGGTCACCTCCTGCTGTCCCCGCAGTGGTGGCAGTGGCAGGGACCAGTACCTGGTCACCAGGGCCCTTTGCAGCGCTGGCAAACCAGCTGGGCATGGCCACACTGGACATGGGATGGGCTGGGGCCAGGGTAACCCCCCAGGGCAGACCCATCCCAGCAGGGGTCTGGTGTTTGTGTTTTCAGTGCTGAGGATAAAATGAGACCTGGAGCAGAAGGATGGGAAAAAAAGCCAAAAAGTTGGAAAACAAGAAGTGAAAGAGGAAGGGATGAGGGTTCAAGACGAGCAGATGACAAGGCAGAGAGCAGGAGCAGCCCCGGGTTGGATGGGCAGGGAGACAGGCTGGACTGGGGCCATCCAGAGCAGCGTGTGGAGCAGGAGTTTGGTGTGACGGCCACAGCTTAACCCACAGCGCCTCTGTGGGCCTCGGACAGAGCACAGCAGTGAGGCAGGGGTGGGGATGGACGTTGGGTCCCCGGGGATCCAAGCAGCTTCCCTGAACTGCAGGAGCAGTAGGTGGGACAGTGGCCGTGGTGTGGAGTGGGGCTGAGCCAGGGAAAGGTGACAGGCAGTGGGGTGGCCTCGGGCGTTGGGCTGACAAACAGCTCTGTGTTCGTGGGCAGGGGTGACAGGCAGGGTCAGGCTGTGGCAGAGCCAGGGCAGCAGCATGTGGGCCAGGGTCACACTGCCCTCACCAGGGTGGCACCGAGCAGCTCCGTGCTGGCAGTGACTTTAGCATCAATTAACCGGGGAAAAGCACAAGTGTCCTGCATGCATTAACCTTTAGAAACGCCCAGCCGGGAAGCACGGGGGACTGGGGCAGGCAGGGCACAGGGTGCCAGCCCTGGGCGAAGAGCCTGGCCGGGGGACACGGCCTGGGGACAGCCACCCGCGGGGCAGGAGGGAGGACAGAGCCGTCCCAGGGCACAGTGCAGGTGGAAGGCAAGAGCTACAGGCAGTGACTTCAAGGAACAGCCCTCTCTCTCCTGCAGCATTCCCTGCCTCTAGCGAGTGCGGGTAATGGCAGCAGTGACTCACCCCATTTACTCACCGCTAATGACGAGCAGGGTTCCGGGTGACTCCGGCTTAGATAAACCCAGCCTCTCTCCAGATTCCCATTAACAGGGCAGAGCCACCTGCACGGAGAGCATCATCTTGTCCATGCTCCCCCTGGTCCCAGCCCCCCACAGCTCCCCTGATGCTGAGAATCTGCACCAGAGCCAGAGGGAAAAGGAGAAAGGGAGTGATTTTGAGAGGAGGCTGCAGAGTCACTGGAGGCTTTAGGAGCCACATGCTCCAGTTTTGGAGCTCATTCTTGTAACCCACCCCACAGCTGCACCCTGAGACAGCTGCCCACATGTCCATGGAGGGAGTGCTTAAAGCTCCCAGCTCCCGGAGGAGCAGCAGGAAGTGTCTGCAGGATGGAGGGGCAGCATGGCCGGAGCAGGGAGTGAGGAGCCTCAAGAGCTGCTCTCACTGCAGTTCCTGCTCTTACAGAAAGTTCTGGATCAGGAGGGGCGAGCTCCTTTGGGGGTGAACTGGAAGACAAGCCCCAAGCCAGGCCTGGCTGTGGTGACTGGCAGGGAACAAAACAGAGGGGCAGGGTCACCGTGTGGAGCAAGGTCAATATCCAGAGCAGGGTCATCATGGAGCAGAGTCTCTCTCCGAGGGGCAGGGTTACCACATGGAGCAGTGTCACCCTGGAGCAGGGTCACCACGTGTAGCAGGGTCACCCTGGAGCAGGGTCACTGTGTGGAACGGGGTCACCATGGAGCAGGGCCTTTGTGCATGTCAGAGCCTGGATCCAGAGAGGAGCAATCTCAGCTCTCTGCAAGAGCCTGTCCCAACAGCGTGCCCAGCTCACTGCCCTGCTTGCCCCCAGCGGGACCTGCTGTTGGGTGCCTGCTGATGGCAGAAGGTCCCAGCCTGACCCCCGTGCTTGGGTGAGTGTCCCCCACACCCCCGGTCCCTCTGTGCCTGCCAGGGCTGTGAGTCACGGCCGGGATGAGCAAGAGCCTGAGGCAGTCACACGGAGCCGTCATCACTGCCGTGGGCTTGCCTGCCAGCCTGCCATGCTTGTCACGCTCCCCAGGGACGAGTTGGTGGCCCCAGGCATCACTGCCTGCTTTAGGCAAACCAGGGGCCGAGCCACTACAGGTCCTCCCCTGCAGGCACTTCACGTGCAGTGGGAATGTTGACACCAGCATTAGCCCTGGAGTTGATGGTCCCGGGCTTTGGTGGGATCAAACCCTGCTCCCTCCATGTGCTGGCAGCACACTCAGCTCTGCCTCCTGCAGAGGGACCTGGGGGATGTAAGGAGTCAGGAATGTGCCAGGCTGCTTGTGAAGCCACTGCAGGAGCAGGATATGAGGATGGAAATGGAAACGGTGCTGGGGTGTGAGAGGCTGGGAGAGGCCCTGTGGGGAAGGACACTGAGCTCCACCTGCTTTCCTGGTGGTGCTGCTTCCCACAGGCTCAGGGGGGCTGGAGGATGGGCTGCTCTGTCCATCCTCCATGGTCACACTGTGCCCTGTCTGCAGTGGGATGTGTCCCTGCTGGCACCCTGGCCAAGAGCCAGGAGGAGACCTAAGAGTCTGAGAACAGAATTCTCTGTCTGCCCATCTATCTTTGGATGCTGGATACATCCAAACCACTTCTAGAATGGTTCCTGCCTGTGCTCATCCCAAGCCATGTGGGATTGGAGAGGTTAGGGCCTGGTCCTCAGGGCTGGGGAGGTTTTCTGAGGCCGGGGCTGGAGGCTGGAGCCAGGGCTGCTCTCATGCTGGCAGGGCAGGGGCTCATCCTCCATCCTAATGTGTTGGCTCACTTGGATCAGAGAAACCCCTCCTCAGTCAGAGGGGCTGGACAGAGGAAACAGTAGAAGCTTACTGGGGATTCCACAGGCACTGTGGAGCAGGGGTTGGAGAAGGATTTGGGATGTGGGAGCTGCCAGGCTTATCAGGGCAGCCCTGGCACCTGCCCTGCCAGTGGGTGATGACTTCCTGCAAATCCATCCTCAAACTGCCTTAGGCCAAACATGGGGTGGGAGCTGCTTGGTTTGCTGTAAGGAGGTACTTGGCAAGTGCCCCACACTCTGCCTAGGCTGCAAGGTGTCACCTCTGGGCCCAGAGACCTGCCAGGGATGCCCCAGGGCTCAGCAGGGTCAGCAGGACCCTGTACACCCCTCACTCAGCCCTGGCACTGGCCACTTGGGGGGCCCAGACCAGCTCTGTGTGTGTGCATGTGTGTGTGTGTGTTGGACAGCAAGAATTCCTTTTGAGATGTCTTTTCCTCCTTTTCTCCCTGAATTAGCAGATCTGGGACAGAGCTGGCTGTTGGTGTTTGACACACCCACACGGGGCTCTGTCTGTGCATTATCCTGACATTATCCTGTGTGTCACAGGCAGGAGGGGACACCGGCTTTTGGGAGAGAGGAGGGTGTTATCAAAGGGTTACAGACAGCTCCTGGAAAGGAGAATGAGGAATAAGGATGGAGTGCATAGAGCTGGAGCAATGGTGAGGTGCTACAGAAGTGAATTTTCCCCTGGTCTTTTCATCTTCCCTCTTTATTACAACAGGGCAGGAGTGAGCCCCTCATGGTAGGGGCTTGGTTTTTATTTTAAGACAAAGGAATCTGCAAATGTGGTAGGTGGAGGGAGATGGGGAGTTGTTTGGGGAGGAGACTGAAGGACACCCCCCCCCCCCAAACACAGCTGTACCACCGTGGGGCTCAAGGTGGAGCACCCAGGCAGAAGGGGCTGCTGAGCTCCTCAGCATGGGGACACCTCAGGTGTCACTGCCTGAGCTCCTGGGGAGTTCAGCACTTCTGCACTGAGCAGCCCAAGCATTTGGAGGGAGCACTTCCCAAATTGCCACAGGAGCTTGGGAAGCTGCTGAGCCTTTGGCACCCAGGTCAGAACAGAAAGGTGTAAAACACCCAGCCAGGCACTGACCTGGGTCTGCCCCAGCTCCTGAGGATGGACAGCCCCCGGGACCCCCATTCCCTGGAGTCCCTCAGCGTGTCCAGCCTTCAGTCCTGCCTGCTGCCTGTCCTGCCTGCACTCCCTCCCAGCAGGGCAGGGTGCAAACGCCAGAGGCATCCCTCCATCCCCTCCTCTGGCACAGGAGGGGATGCCCAGCTCATTCCCACGCATGTCCCATCTCTGCCCATGACTTCAGCTGGGCCCTGGCCCTCTCTGGGTCCAGCCAGCCCTGCCTCCAGCCCCAGGCTGCTGCCTGGCTGCCGTGTGCCAGCTGACAGCTCGCTCCCATCCTGGAGGAGTCTCCGGGCATGGGGCTCGGGGCTGTTCCATCCCAAAGAGCTTCTTGTCTCCCTCCTCTCTACTCCACCTCTCCCCATGCCAGGGAGGACAGGCTGTGACAGTGATGCCACCCCCCAGGCTCTTCCCTAAATGACACCCCACACCCAGCCCTTGGCCCACCTGGAGCTCTCTACACTGGAGCATTTGGCTGAGTCCCCTCTCTGTGGCACAGCTGACACGAGGATGCAACCAGACGTGGTTCAGGGCTGTTCTGCCATGAAACTGGGGTGGAAAACTGCAGGAGAAAGACTTTTAAGCCGGAAACTGTGAGTTTCTGCAGGGAGGCAGTGCTGGGAGGTCGTGGTGGAGGTGACAGTGAGCCCCAGCACGGAGCCCCCCAGAGCTGGGAGAGCAGAGATGGCAGCGGGGCTGGAAGTGCTCCTCATCCCTCCCGCTGGAGGATCCTTCTCTGCCTCGGGGGAAGCCTGGGAGGCAGAAAGGCTCCCGCTGTCCTCTGAGCAGCCAAGGTCATTTCTGGGCATTGGTGCAGATGCCAGCTGCCATGTGGCCTGCAGGAGCGCGGGGTAATTAGCTGGAAAGACGGTCAAGCAGCATGGGAAATGGGCAAGGAACGGAGGGAAACGGGGGAGCTGCCCCCTCCAGGGCAGCTGAGGACTCTCCTCTCCAGAGGTACCTCTCCATGCCCGGCCTTCAGCCGTGGAGCAGTGGGGATGTGCGTGGGCACGGGTGGGAGCTGGCTGTGCGGGCTGTGTGTCCCCACAGCACCCGCCGTGTCCCCACACCCTGCCCGGCCTCCCTGGACAGGTGGGGTTTGTTCCAGCTCAGCGCCCTCGTTGCTTTAAAGGGGTAGAGTCGCTCTGATCCGACTGGGAAACACGGAACAACCAATGGAGGGAACAGCCTGGCCAGTCAGGCGGCCATGGCAGTGCCTGCTGCAGTATCCCTCAGTGATGGCAGTGTCCCCTGCAGTGGCAGTGTCCCTCAGTGATGGCAGTGTCCCTCAGTGATGGCAGTGTCCCTCAGTGATGGCAGTGTCCTCTGCAGTGGCAGTGTCCCTCAGTGATGGCAGTGTTCCCTGCAGTGGCAGTGTCCCTCAGTGATGGCAGTGTCCCTCAGTGATGGCAGTGTCCTCTGCAGGGGCAGTGTGCCTCAGTGATGGCAGTGTCCCCTGCAGTGGCAGTGTCCCTCAGTGATGGCAGTGTCCCCTGCAGTGGCAGAAGTGGAGCTGCTCCTTGGCGTGGAGCCGTCTCCGGTCTGTGCCTGGTGATTCCCTGCATTGCTGCTCCTCCAGCTTTGGAGTCATCCTGCCCCTTGGGGCTGGAGCTGCCTGGCCCCTGGCAGCCAGGGCATCCATGGCTGCTTGTGCCCTGAACCTTCTCCTGGTTAAATTTCTGTCGGGTTCCAAGGGGAGTCTGGCCCAGGGGGCTCCCACTGCCCTGGGACTGGGGGCAGGGGCTGCATCTGCCCTGGAGTCACCAGGGTGACTCAGACAGCAGCACCAGTGTCCCCAAGCTGGGCACAGCTGGTCCTGCTGTACTGGTGTGCTGGGTGACTGCACTCCGGCACCAACATTCCAGCACGGATTTTTAGTGCTCCGTGGGTGGTTTCAGAGATCCTGGACATGGTGATCCTGGCAGCTCTCCTCCATGGCTGGGTGGGGGTGGTGCTTCTCTGTTGTGTGCATCTCACTGCCCAGATCATGCTGGGGATGGTGCAGGGTGTTTCTCCAGGAATGATGCTGCAAGCCTGAGCATTGCCTTAGCCATTGTCCCCATCCCTGGGAGATGGAGACTCCTGGGCTGCTCCACCTCCTTGTCCTTGTGTGTGGGATCAAGGGGCCATGTGTCAGGGCTTTGGGAGAGCCAAGTACCATCCCTGGCTCTTCTCTTGGCTCTCCAGGATCTCTTTGGCAAGGCCTTGCCCCTCTATGCCCCATGATATCCAGTTGGAGGCAGGTGTAGGGCTCACTGGACAAACTGGAGACTGAAAGATGTTCAATCTTTGTGCTCATGTTGTGCAGGGCTGGGATCTGCAGCGAATGGGGACATTTGCTGTGTGTGGGGACAGCCCCAGGCCAGCCTCATGCCAGTGTCCCCAGAGTGCCCACTGGGATCAATCTGCTTGTGGGTATCAGTCTGGGAAACCTCCTGGAGGATGGTTTGAGGTCTTGTGGGCACATGGGGCATCCAGGGCACTGGAGCAAACTGTTTTTCTAAGGGAACAAAACAGTGACCTGCTGGGACCAAGTGAGTTTCAGAGCTGATAGGGAGTGGTTTGGGAGGCAGCTGGAATGGAAGGCTCTGGCTGGGGTTTGGGTGTGAGGGAACAGGAGTTGGAGCCTGTTGGAGATGCCTGGATCCTGAAAGAAAAGGCAGCAGAGTGTGGGGACATGGTCCCTGGGCTGTGCTGGGGGGGTGTGGAGGTGTCCTGGTGGTGGCCTCATCCAGGCAGAGAGGGTGGCACAGCACTTTGTGCCTTGTGATGAGCTGCAGTGACAGGCGTGGTGAGGCTGGCAGGGGGACAGTCACAGAGGGGGTGTTGGGGTGCTGGGGCTGTGATGTCTCGCTCTGCTGCTCTGGGGGTAACAAGTCTGTCCCTCCTCAGCTGGGCTCACCTTGGCTCCTCTGCTGTCCCCCAACATGGCTGGGACCCATCCCAAGGCTCTGCCCAGGCTGCCTGGAGGAGCAGCCCCTGCTTTGGGTAGGGCTGGGTCTGCTCAGCCCCTCGTGCAGACGGACCAGTTGGGAATTCTTCTGCTTTATTAACTCAATTTACTTTTTCTGACCCAAATGTCTTTCCCACCTTGCCAAGGAAGCATCTGATCAGCAGCAATTAGCAAAGCAAACTGCAGTAATGACCTTCTGGCTGTCTGGGAGGTGCCCTCAAGGAACACTCACCAGATGTTTGGGGAACTCTGCAGGGGCAGGGCCAGGCCTGGCAGTGCAGGGGCAGTTCTGGCGCCATGTGGGGTGGCAGCAGTGTCACCTGGGCACCTCTCCACAAGCACAGCCTCTGCAGCCAGGGGAGGGAGCCTGGGGAGGGTCCAGGAGCAGCCGAGGGAGCTGGGGGGGCTCAGCCTGGAGGAAAGGAGGCTCAGGGGGCACTTTCTGGCTCTTTACAATTCCCTGTGACAGGAAGGTGCAGCCAGGTGAGGGTCGGGCTCTGCTCTCAGGAAACAGGGACAGGATAAGAGGAAACAGCCTCAAATTGTGCCAGGGGAGGTTAAGGTTTGGATATTAGGGAAAATTTCTTCATGGAGAGGGTGGTCAGGCACTGGCACAGGCTGCCCTGGGCAGTGGGGGAGTCACCATGTCTGGAAAGTGTTAAAAAAACTTGTGGATGTGGCACCTGAGGACAGGGGTTAGTGGGCTTGGCAGTGCTGGGTGAAGGGTTAGATTCAATGATTTTAGAGGGATTTTCCAACCTTTATTTATCTGTGATTCCAAGCCCCCATGGCTGCCCAGGTTCTTTCCGTGGTTTGATCTCAGCTCGCCTTGCCTTGCTGCTGCTCACCAGCGCATCCAGGGAAAAGCTGGACTCAGGCTTTCCCATCCATCATCAGTGATTCTCTTTTCATTTGCTTTTTGGGCTTCACCTTTTTAATCCAGCTGTTTCCTGCCTTACAAATGTTCTTCCCTCAATTACTTACAGCAGGCTGCAGAGCTGGTTCCATCCATCTCTGGCTGAGCTGGCGGAGCACAGGAGGGGCCACCCCAGCCACTGTCCCCTCGTCACCAGCCCCCAGTGGTGCCCAACTGGTCGCCCTGGCAGGAGGGGCCTTCCCCCTAAGCCCTCATCACTGGCCCCATCCCGGATGGCTCCTCCAGGTGTGCTGGAGCAGGCGGCTCCCCTCAGCCTTCCCCGGGGTGCAGGTGGACACTTTTCCTTCCCTCTCCCCCACTGCTGCTGTGGGGATTCTCTCTACAGGGACACGGGGCAGGAAAGGTGCCTGCCTGTCCCAGAGGAGCAAGCTGGAGAGCAGGCAGCTAGCTTCTTCCTGCCTTGCTGCAGCAGCTCCTGCCCCATCCCCGAGGCGAGGCGTGGGCTAGAGGTCAATCAGGTGAGAGGGTGGCTCTCGGGAATCTGAGGCTCTGAGGGAGGAGCAGAGCCCTGCAAAGTGTACTGTGCCTCCCAGCCCACATTCCGGAGAGGGATTTCCCAGAGAAAGGAATCCAGTGGTTGCCTGGGGCTGAAGTGCCAAGGATTATGGATCTGGAAGGTGCCAGGTCCCCTCACTGGAAGGAGGGGCTGTGGGTCAGATCTCACCCTGCTCTGAGGTGTCCCACTGAGCACTGTGCTTTCCTTCCCACTTGGAATTCCAAGCTTCTGTTATTTGGAGTGATGCTCTGTGTGCCGTGCCCTGTCCTGCTTGGAGTTCCCTGTGTCCTGCAGCCTTGGAGAACCTGCTCAGGTGTGACAGGATGTGTCGAGCTGCTCCCAGGTGCCAGGGCATGGCACAGGCACCTCCCTCTGCCAAATCCCAGGCAAGGGACCAGCTCAGACCATCCCTGCACCAAGGCTGCTTCATCCTCTCTTAATGCTCTTATCCTGAAGGCTCCTCTCAGATTAAAGCTCCGGCAGTCAGTTCCCTCCCTGGATTTATTGCAATGCAGTTTTCTTCCCCTAATCTGATCCGGGTGTAAGCTGCTCTTTGGGAAGTGCACAGGGAGGACAGATGTGCCTGTCTCTGCTGCAGCAGCCCGGCTGGCAGAGAGCAGCAGGGAAGTGCCCTGCCTTTCTTGGTGGCATCTCTGACTCTTCTCAAGCCTCAAACCCTATTTCTCCTCAAACTGCTAGAGCAGCTCTGTGGAGTCCCAGGTTGGTTTTGGCCCCTCGAAGCCAGAAAGACCTTGAGGGCTTGGAGCAAGAGAAGGGAATGGCCTGGGGAATGGGCTGGATCACCAGGAGCAGCTGAGGGGCTTCGCCTGGAGAGAAGGAGGCTCAGGGGGGACCTTCTGGCTCTGCACAACTCCCTGACAGGAGGGGACAGCCAGGGTGGGGGTCAGGCCCTGCTCCCAGGGAATAGGGACTGGAGGAGAGGAAGTGTGTCAGAGGTGGTTTAGGTTTGGGTATTAGGGAAAATTTCTTCATGGAAAGGGTGGTCAGGCACTGGCACAGGCTGCCCAGGGCAGTGGTGGAGTCACCATCCCTGGAAGTGTTCAAAAAGCGTGTGGTTGTGGCACCTGGGGACAGGGGTTAGTGGTGAACATGGTGGCAGGGCTGGGTTCATTTGGTGATCCAAAAGGTCTTTTCCAACCTTAACAATTCTCTGCTCTGAGCCAGGAAAGACACTGGGCTGCATCCACGTGTCCCTGGGCTGACGGGTGTGTTGTCCCTCCTCAGCCCGAGGCCCCCAGTGAGCGCAGTCACCGAGCTGCCACCCGGCTCTGCCACAGCCGGCACATGGGCCACCAGCGGCCCCCCGCCCACGGATGACAGCAGCGTCCTGTAGCAGCCGTGCCACCTGGGAGAGCTGTGCCACCTGGGAGAGCTGTGACACCTGGGAGAGCCGTGCCACCTGGGAGAGCCGTGCCACCTGGGAGAACCACGTCAAGACTGTGAGTGCTTGGGGCAGGACTGTGGTGGGGACACAGTGTGGCTCCAGGGGTTCCTTGGGTGAGTGGCACAGGGAAGCTGTGGGTGCTGGGGGTTGTGTCCTGTCTTGGGGTGCTGTTCTCTGCCCACTGGGAAGAGACTGAGCTGCGTGTGGCAGCAGAGGCTGGCAGGGCAGGGGCACAGGGCTGTTTGGGGGACAGGGCTGAGCTGGTATGAGGTGCTGGTGATGCCCTGCCATGGGGACAGAGGGTGGCTGGAGGACACTGCTATGGACACTGCAGGACACTGCTGTGGACACTGGAGGACACTGTTAGAGGTGTCCCTGGGGCAGAGAGGGCTGTGAGGAATGCCAGAGCCCAGGAGCAGTGGGAGCAGAGCCTGCAGGGAGCACCAGCCATGAGCCGGGGGGGGAGCAGACCCACACCCCCCAGGCACGGGCTCCCGGGGATCCCTGGGGTGCCCCTTGCCTTGCTTTGCTCTGTGCTCTGCACCCTCAGCTCATGGTTTGCTCCCCAAGGTCTGGGCTCACTGTGGGCAGGGTGGGCACGAGCAGGATGCAGAGGCTGGAGCACTCTAACAAGCCAGAGGAGACTCCTGCAGGGAACTTGTCAGGCCCCGGGAAGGCTGTATTCCTCCCTCAGGACAGCTGTGTGAAGGGCAGGGCTCTGGAATTGGGCAGCGTTGTTGTAGCTGCTGGTCCGCGGGGCAGGGACGTGTTCTGAAAGCAGCAGCCAGGCTGAACAGACTGGGCAGACCTACAGAGGAATAAATCCTATGGCTTTCCCACATCAGGAAAGATTTCCTGGTGTATTCCAAAATGTGACACCACCTCCATCAGCCCAGCCAAACTCAAAAACTCTAAGAGTCTGGATTTGGCCTCCCAAAGGGAGAAGATGGTCAGAGAACCCAGTGAGCATCCAAAGCATGTCAGGTGTTTGTCCTTCACAGCCTGTCAGCAGCTCTGGGACCCCGAGGGGTGGGAGTGGTCCAGGGGCTGCTGTGGGTGCCCTGTCCTGCTGTGCCACCACCCAGAAGTAAACACAGCTTCTCCAAAGAGCTCAGAGTGTTGGGAGCTCAGGGCCCTCACAGCATGGGACTTCCCCACTGCAGCTGCTGCTGTGGGTTGTGTCACGGGAAAATCCATGAGGGATTTTAGCAAAGCTGATTTCTTTTCTCCCCTTTGGGCATCAATAAAAGGGGATCTTTGTAGCCTTCTGGGGCCGTTCTGGAAGAAAAGGCCCTTGATTCTTGGCAGGCTGGGTTCTGGAGGGCTCTCCCAGCAAGGCTCCGAAAGTGGCGCAGGGATGTGAAGGAGATTTGGGGATGAAAATGCAGGTCAGACATCCACTCGTGGGGTAGCTGCTGTGCTGGGGTGAGGATTCAGGTCCTGCCCAACCCAATCACAGCCCCTCTGTACTGCAGGGAAGCGATTCCTCAGCCCTCCTCCTCCTCCTGGCAGCAAAGGCCACCAGTGTCAGCTGGGCAGTGCCTGGTGAAGGCTGAGACAGCCACACTCCAGGCAGCACCAGGGACAGGGACAAAGGACAGGTCAGGTGGGCTGGGTGTTCCCTGGAGGTGCCATCAGGAGGGAGCATGAGACAAAACTTCCTTTTGGATTTGGGAAGGAAGACCTGGGAGCAAATGGTCCCAGTCCCCATGGGGCACAAAGGTGAATGGTTCACAGGGCAGAGTGATGTCCTTAGGGTGGGAGAAACCTCTGGGAATGCCCCTGGGTATTGGGGGGTCCCCAGACCCCCTTGCTGGGACTCCCCTCCCATGGGGGACCCGAACACCATAGAGGGAGCAGCAGCCCCAGTTCCCTGCCCCCAGCAGTCATCAGCTGCCTCCTTCCCTTCACTGCAGCTGCAGGATTTCTCTCTGGGTTGTTTTTTTTAATGTATGTGACACATGTTTGGTTCAAAGCGCTTAATTGCCTCTTGGGATGCGTTTCATTTATTCATTAAGAGAGAAATTGGAGTTGTTGGGTTTGTTTTATTTTGCTATTTTTTTCCCCTTCTTTATTCTGTAACGAAAGAGTGAGGAAAAAACTCCACATATGCCTCCAGCATGTGTGCCCCCCAGTCTCTCTCCTTGTGCCCCCCAACCTCTCTCCTCAATGCCTTTCAGCCTCTCCCGTTGCTCCTGACCAGGAGATTGGTGATCCCTCTCCAGCTGGGACATGAGAGTCCCAGAGCCCTGGAGATGTCTTTGGTTGTGTTGTTCAAGGGTCAGGTCAAGGCTGTGTGCATGGGCTGTGCTCCTGCCCTGCCTGTGCCACAGGGATACCCCTGTGTGGGAATGGTGGCATTTCCTGGTTTGGAGACTGGATAAGGCCAAGGATGGATGTTAAGGGTTGGTGTCTCTTGCTCTGGGCCACGCTTTAAAAGCAGTGTCTATCCAAGCAGTGTGGTGCAGATCCATCTTCTGGCTGAACCCAAAGCAGGAGTCACACACCTTCTTCCCTGAGGAGGAACCCCCAGGCACACTGGAGTGGAGAAAAGAAGATTCACTGGGATAAGCAGCAGTCCAGACAGGCAATGGATTTGGGTTGCGTGGAGATAAAAAAGAAAAGTGTGGACAGAGAGTTGGCTGGTGGACAGAGGCAGGCAGGAA
>VZDJ01000037.1:1149007-1164421 GCA_008694505.1 Cyanoderma ruficeps | reverse complement strand
TGCCTGAATCCAGAGAGGTGAGGTGGTGGATGCTGCGGTGGGAAGATGGGGCAGAGCCAGACCCACAGGGTGCACTGAGGGCAGGTGGATCCCGACCCCACACATCCCTCAGGGCTTCTTCCCAAAGCTTTGGTCCCTGGAATCCTCCCCCAGGACCCTGGCCCAGACATGGTTCTGCTCCCAGGGATTGCTATCCCTTGTTTTTAGGGTTTGATGTTTTATTCTTCCTCTTCCTCAGCTCTCATCAGCATGAACATTCCCACTAGGAGTGGGTGGGCTGGGCCAAGCCTACAGGAATTTTCTGTCCCTTGTGAGAGGCACGTCCTCCCCCTGCTTGGTGTCCCAGTGACCAGAGCAGGAAGAGCCATGGATTTTAGGGCCAGATCTCCTCCTGAGGGGCTCCCTGCATTTACTGAATCTGGGCTCCACAGTGCTCCTGCCCTGGGCTGAACCCCCTGAAGACTTGTCCCCTGGAAAGGATCCTAGGACATTGTCCCTGGATTCCTCCATCCACCAGTTCCTGAGGAGCACAAATCCAGTCTCTGTCTTCCTGGAGAGTTGTGACAAACATTCAGGTGGCTCCCAAAACCCTGGTAATGGGGGATCTCGTGCACCAGCAGATGTGGGGGTTGTTTCTCTGTGGATTCTGGGAAGATCTCCCCAGCCCAGCGGTGCCTGTGTCTGGGAGGAGAATGAGCTGCCAGGGGCTGGCAGTGTGGGGATGCAGCAGTAGTCTGGGATTGCCAGTGGACAGCTTCCAGCATGGAATCACAGCTCTGGGAAAGGGCAGCCCTGCTCCTGGGGCCCCAGCACAGACCCTGCCCAGGCACAGGTGAGCAGCTGGCTCAACATCAGATGCCACAATGGAACAGACCCCCCCATCCCCAGTCTGGCTTCCCCCAGTCCTTGATCCACATCCCCGTGTCCCAGACACCCCCGCAGTACCTGGCCCACGCTCCCAGGGATGATCCCCCCCTTTCCAAGGCCCTTGTCCTGCTTCCAGCCAGCTGCCGCAGACCAGGGAGCCTTCTTCCCTCTGCCTTCTCCTCCTCCTGGTTCCCAGGTCTGGAGGGAGAGCTCAGCTGGGGCTGTCTGTGCCAGAGACAAGCACAGGGAAATGGGAATGGCTGGTGCTGCTCCCAGCCAGGCTGCCTGCCAGGGAAGCTTTGGCTTTATCTCCCGAGCCAGGCACCCTGGGAACGGAACCAAGGCCTGCCTGGGGCAGGAGGAGGTGCTGGTGCTGCTCCGGACCCCTGGGCTCGCTCCAGAGGGGTTGTTTTCCTTCCAAGCAGCACTGCAGCACTCACACAAGAAGGGATTTGCAATGCAGAGAAAAACCTCCCACCCGCCACGCGGCAGCGTGTGGGCAGGGAGTGGAGCTGGGAGCAGCTGTGCTCCCACGGCCTGGGCTCCCCGCTGCTGCTCCTGCCCCGTGCCATGTCCTGGGCCATTCCTGCCTCTGGCACCCTCACCTTTCCAGCTGGGATCGTAGAGACCCTCTGAGCACCGTGCCCCAAGGACAGAGCTCTGCCTGGGACCATGGAGGTGATGGTCTGCTCCCCACTGGTTTGGGGCTTCTGCCACCTTCCAACACTGGATTCCCTCAGCCCACTGAGCAGGGGCAGGGAGGCTGGCACGGCTGGCATGGCCGGCATGACTGAGTGCCTTTCTTGGAGCCCTAGGCATGGAGAGCACTACGGAGAGGCAGCACAGGTGTAGGACAGGGAGAGTTTGGGCTCTGTGATCCAGCAGATCCATGTGTGATCAAGAGGTGGGTGTTTGGCAGGAGGAAGGACCCTGAGGTGTTGCAGATCAGCCCCACATCCAAAGGCAGGACATGGCTCCTGCTCCCCTCAGGTCTTGCTGGCACAGTGAGTGTGGCTGGTGGAGGTTGGTTTTGGAGGGACAGTGTGTGTCTGGTCCTGACTGGACTAGGAATTCCACACAGGACTGGCAGGAATCCCCACAGGCTGGACGGGAGAGGGCACCATCCCCAGATTGGGAAACAAGTGCCAGTCATATCCTTTCCTGGGAAGGCCACCACATTCTGCTCCCTGCAGAAGCTTCAGTGTCACCCATGGGGAGAAGGACCCCCCTGCCAGGCCCAGAGCAGCTACTTGTGCCCTCCTCAGTCCCCCCATGGGGCAGGGAAGGTTTGGGTGATCCCAAGGTCACCCCTTTCCTGGGGCTGGGATGAGGGACATCACAGTGCTTCCTGCTGCTGATCGGGGAAAAGTGGGCTGTGGTGGTTTCCATTGCTTCCCTCTGAACTGAGGGTGGATGTGGGGTGATCTGTAGGGAATGCCATGGCGTTGCTGGGCTCTGGGTGTACTCCCAAACTGAGGGTGGATGTGGGGTGATTCGTAGGGAATGCTGTGGAATTTCTGGGCTCTGGGAGTCCTGACCCAGGCAGGACATTGATCCCTTCTGCAGCGTTGAGCAAGGAGCCCAGAGCACATCCCCATTTCCTCCCACCCTTCTTCCCCCCACAGCCTGCTGAACACGAGGCCTGAAGCCCATCCCGGGCAGGGGAGGATGCACAGCTCCCTCCCGAGCTGTCACCTCTGCTGTCACCTGGCCGAGTCAGAGTGGGAGCTGCCAGGGACCTGTGCTGGGAGCACTGGGGACCCAGCTGCTGGGGACACTGCAGGACACCTTTCTGTGGAAGCCCAGGGAGATAAATGGGCTTTCCCTGCTCTCCTGCTTTGCCAGCAGCTGCTGGGCTGCTTTTGTCCCTCTGTACTGGATGTACATGGCAGGGGCTGGAAGTAGATAAGCTTTAAGGTCCCTCCCAACAGAAAATATTCAATGATTCTGGGAACTCTGCTCCCTCCCCAAGGGTAGGGTGGCAGGAGGGGAGGAATTTCTCCAGCTTTGGAGAGGAGGCAAAAGCAGCCCTGAGCCTGGGAGAGCTGGGAGCCCCTGGGGCTGCACGGGAGGGCTGTGTTTTCTTGTTCAGAGCACAACTGTCAATGGCAAAGTCTCGGCACAGACTTCAGTGCTGAGAAACACTGTGGGCTGGGACATTTTGGAGAAGATTTTTAGCTGCAGCAAAGAAATTTGGCAGCTTGGAAGCAATCTAATCATCCTCCTCCCATATGCTTGGTGCTATTTAAAAGGGAGCATGTACCCGATTCCTTCCGACCAGCACGCTGACATTTCCACAGTGCGTTTGGAAATAAATTTGGCATCCGCTGTCAGTATCTCAGATTGAGCCCAGTGTGGCTAATTTGAGCTCTGAGTGCCTCTGCAGAGCACCTTTCCCTGCTCGCAGATCCCCGAGGATCCCGGCAGGGTCTGCTTCCCACGGGCACCACCAGGCTTTGGGGATTGGGATAAACAAGAGACTGAGGGCCTGGCTGGTGGCTCAACCCTTTCCAGCAGCCCTGAAAGCTGAAGAGGCTTTAGGGTGGTGGCTGTGCCTGACTCTCCTAAGCCACAGCACAGCATGGAGGCACAGGGAGCTGGGAATCTTGGGCTCATCCCAAGCCAGGGCTCTGTCCTGCTCCAGGCTCTGGGCTCCCCAGAAACCTCTCTGAAGCCTCTCCTGCCCAACACCCAGGGCTGGCAGGCTGTGGAGGGACACTTGGGGGGCATGTAGGGTCCCCCCAGCACCCCTCTCCCATCACAAGGAGGGCCGGGCGATGCCGAGGGAGCGGGAGCAGTGTGGGGATGACAGCGCTGCTCCAGCTCTGCTGGGTGGTCCATGCTCAGCTCCAACTGCCCACCCGGGAAAAGGGGCAAGAAAGGGGGCCTGCTCCTACCTGCCTTGCGGGGACCTGGGCAGGACTGTCCCCATCCCGCGGATGTGACAGCGAGGGGCGGCTCCAGGCCTGAGGGATGGTTGGACGGGCTGTGTCTGGTGCCCTGCCCGCCTGTCCGCGTGGGCTGGGCCGGGGTAGATGGGCTGTCCCTGGAGATGACATCAGGCACCACATCTCGGAGCGGGAGCTGTCCCCTCCCCTCATCCAAAATCCCGGCTGCCCTCGGGCGCCCCAGCCCCCTCAAGCCCTGCCTTGGCCGCAGCGGGGACCCGGGGGGACGCAGGGCTGGGAGCCCACCCACCCCAGGGGACAGCCTTCCTCCCCTCCTCTGCCTCCCGTGAGTTTTGGTGTCCCCCAGTGCTGCACTTGGGTGAGGGTGGAAGAGGAGAGCAGGTTGGAAACATATGGTGGGATTAATGGGGAATCCGTGCCTGGGAGCCATCCATGTGTCCCTGCTCTGTGCCATTGGCCTCGTTAGCGCCGCTGGAGTGGGGATCAAACCCAGTGAGCCGTGAGCTGAGCCCGCCACAGCCACTCCGAAGGATTAGGGTGAATTATGTAGATGGGAATCAGGCAGCAATCCAGGCATGGACAATGTCTTGAGGGGGTGGCAGGGCTGGAGCTTCCCCCTCCAGGAGGTTTCCTGGGATCTAATTAGCTGTTCAAACAGCCCCTCCTGGCCCGGGCTCTGTGCCCGCCCTCAGCGCTCACCTCCAGCTCTGGAGCAGCAGGGCCTGGCCTTGGGGACAGGGGACACGGGATGGCAGAGAGTCCTGAGGCTGTGGACACAGCCAGGGAAAGACATTAAGGTAGGAAAAGAACAGATCCCTCTGCCCCAGGTAGGAGGTGGGAGCTGATGTCCTCCCTGCCCAGGCTGAGTACTGGGGCACAGGGACAGGCTGTGGGCAGGCTTGGGACAGGTTGGGGACTGGCTGGAGACATGCTGGGGACAGGCTGGGGACAGGCTTGGGACAGACTGGGGACAGGCTCTCCCCCTGTTCAGTGCCTGGCAGCCCCTGGGATGGGCAACGTGCTGGACTGGGAGCAGCACTTCTGGTCTTGACAGGAGCAGTCCTGCCCTGGAGAAAGGCCCCCCTGGAAGGGCTCATCTTTGTTACCTGAGGGTAACAAAGGCTGGATCCTTCATTGCAGGGCAGAGCTGGAGCTTCTTCCATGGTCCTGATCCAGACCCAGGGCTTGGTGCAGGCCTTTGGGACCATCCTGACCCAGCCCAGACCTCAGGGCTCTCTCCCATGGACCAGGGCAGGCTGACACAGAGTTCTGTGCCTGGATCTCTCTTGGAGCTCCTTTCTTTCCCATGACTGTGCAGTGACATGTGGTGTGGGATGTGCTGGCACAGGAACAGTCCCAGCAGTGCCCTGACCCCATCCCACAGCCCAGGAGCACCTCAGCAAGGGCCAGCATCCCCCCACCAGCACCCTGGGGTGCTCTGTGCAGAGGATCCCAGCAGGTGCTGGGTAGGCTCCTCCGGGGCTGGGGCTGCAGCTGAATCCCTGCCAGGGACCAAAGCCAGTCTGGGCTGCAATGGGAGGATTCTGATCTTGGCCAGTTTAGCGTGTCCTTGGCTGAGGAACCTCTGCCAGGCACACCTCAGGGCTTTGCTTGTGCCTCAGGACAGGCTTGGGACCAGGATAAATCATTCCTGATCCAGGAGACCTCTGGGCAGGGATTCAGCTGCAGCCCCAGCTCTGGAGGAGCCAAGGCTGCTCCTCTGGGCTGATGTCTGCTGGGGAAGCCTGGGCAGCTGCCCTGGAGAAACCCCCCTGGGAGGGCTCCTTGGGGCTGATCCCTTTGTTCTGTGTCACCCCTGTGTGGTGGGACATCCCTGAGCATCCTCACACCTGCAGGACCCTTCACCCCTGGGGTGGCTCTGCCCAGCCCCTCCCCTCTGCCCTGCATGGCTGGTTCCTGGGCCCTGGGAATGTCCCAGTGTCACCAGGCACGATCCCATCTCCCACAGCTCCCCTGCGGGAGCAGCAGACACACCCACAGCCCCTGGGGCAGCACAGGGGGCTGCAGTCACCTGGTGGTCACTCGCTCCCCTCTTTTTTCAGGCTGGCTAAAAGAGTTAAAGTTGCAGAGGAGAGATAAAGGAAAGTGGAGAATCAGGGAATTATGGAATCCCCAAATGGCTTGGGTTGGAAGGGACATTAAACTCATGCAATTCCATACCCCTGCCATGGGCAGGGACACCTTCCACTATCCCAGGTTGCTCCAAGCCCCAGTGTCCAGCCTGGCCTTGAGCACTTCCAGGGATCCAGGGGCAGCCACAGCTTCTCTGGGTAACCTGTACCAAGGCCTCACCACCCTCACAGGGAACAATTCCTTCCCAATATCCTACCTATTCCTGCCCTCTGGCAGTGAAAAGCCATTTCCCTTGCCCTGTCTTTGCAGGCCCTTTGTCTCAAGTTCCTCTCCAGCTCTCCTGGAGCCCCTTTAGATCCTGGAAGGGGCTCCAAGGTCTCCCTGGATCCTTCTCTTCCCCAGTCTGAATACCCTCAGCTCCCCCAGGCTTGCTCCATAGTGAAGGACTTCCAGTAAGCTGGCTCTGGAATGAGGTGGTGAAACCCTTTGTGGGCAACCAAGAAAAACATTGTGGGTCCAACTGATCCCTGTGGGTGGATCAGACTCTGGTACCTCCTTTTCCCACACCCCTACACCCTCTGTAGTGACCTTGGAAGAGCCTCCAGTCACCCAGGCAGGTCTGTGGCCTCACACCAGCCCTGCAGGGGTGTGCTGAGCAGGGCCGGGTGCCCTGGGCAGGGCAGGAGCTGTGCCCGGCTGGTGAGGCCCTGGCACAGGGTGCACAGAGGAGCTGTGGCTGCCCCTGGATCCCTGGAAGTGTCCAAGGCCTGGTTGGACAGGGCTTGGAGCAATCTAGTTTGGTGAAAGGTGTCTGTGCCCATGGAAGGGGGTGGAACAAGATGATTTTTAAGATCCCTTCCCACTCAAACCATTCTGGGATCCCGTGGTTCTGTGGTGCCCAGCAGGTGCTGCCCTGGTTCTGTTCCCAGGAGCCCAGTGAGGGCAGGGCAGTGAGGGCAGTGTGGGGCACAGCTCTGAGTCCTGGGGCCACAGGGCTCAGGGAGAGCCCAGGCACACAGACAGACCTTCCCAGCTGCCTTATCCACCACTGCACTGGAATGGCTCTGTCAGGATTCAATGAGGAGTGACACCTGCCCTGTGTCTTTTTGTTGTCACTGTTGTTCTCTTTAGCAGCAGGCTGTGAGTTGTCTGCTGTGCCCAGGCACTGGGGTGCTCCCCCTTCCCTGGCTGCTGGAAAAGGAGCCAGCCCTGGCTGCTCTTTGAGGGTACATTGGCATCAAAGCAGAGGGGAGAGCAAAACCCGGGGTGGGCACACACCCCGGTGGGGAAGGCCTGGGTGACCTGGGTTATTTAACAGGCCTGGGAAAAAAGAAGTGAGTGACAGATGTGGTTTCCATGACGACCCACAGCTGGCTGGGCAGGAGTTCCAGTGTCAGCAGCACCGGTTTCCCTCCTCCCGGGAAGCTGGGTAATTATGGATGCACTCAGAAATGTGCATATCCAGACGTGCTCGTGTTTTAAAACCTTTGGAGATAAGTGGATACAGGGATAATCATGCCAAAGGCTGGTCCGCTGGAGCTCCTGCCTCTGGCANAGGAGGAGGAAAAGGAGGAGGAGGAGGAAAAGGAAAAGGAGGAGGAGGAAAAGGAGGAGGAGGAAAAGGAGGAGGAAAAGTAGGAGGAGAAGAGCTGCCAGTGGCAGCACACACAAATTCTGTGATTTGTGCTGTGTTGTTGCAAACTGGGGGGTCAGGAGCATGTGCCAGGCTCAGAGCCAGGTAAACAGCTGGGAATCCTAGGTACATCCTAAAATGGCTTAGGTTGGAAAGAACCTTAAAGCCCATCCAGTCCCACTCCCTGCCATGGGCAGGGACACCTTCCACTACCCCAGGGTTCTCCAAGCCCCATCCGTCATGGCCTTGGACACTTCCAGGGATCCAGGGGCAGCCACAGCTTCTCTGGACATCCTGTGCCAGGACCTTACCACCCTCACAGGGAATAATTCATTCCCAAAATCCCATCTGACCCTGCACTTTGGAAGTAGGAAGCCATTCCTTCTGATCCTGTCCCTCCATCCCTTGTCCCCAGTCCCTCCCCAGCTCTTGTGGAGCCCCTTTAGGCACTGGAAGGGGCTCTGAGGTCTCCCTGGATCCTTCTTTCTTCAAGCTGAACAACCCCCACCATCCTCCTCAGGAGCACCATCTCCTGATGGAGTTCTGCTCCATGGCTTCCCACTAGAGCTCCAGTCTGAGGGATTCCTTACCCTGGGAATCCTTCTCCAGCACTGATGTGCTCTGGGGCCAGCTGGCCCAGAACCTGCCCCAGTTTCACTGGGGAGGAAAGGGGCTCATCAGCGAGGGGAGGAACACACAGGGATGGCCTCTGTGAACCCCCTGTGCCTGTTATTGCTATAATAAGTCTCAGTCATGTGTCTGGAAGGGCTGAAGGGAAAATCTATTTTCCTCCTGTTTTCCGGCTCTGCCTGTGTGACAGGGGCTCTGCGGGCACGGGCTCTGCGGAGCCGGCGCCGGCTTTTCCTGGTGTTTGTGTGGGTTTGCACATGGCAACGGCAGAGAGAAAAGCCTTTTTTTTTCTTTTTTTTCTTTTTTTTTTTTTTTTTTTTTTATTTTAAAGAAGAAGAAAAAGCAAATGTGATTGTGAGAAACAGCTCGAATTTGCAGGGAAGAGCCAGGAGAGGGGCAGGAACACAGACAGGGATGGGAGCGCACTCCGTTCTGGCACCGCTGTAGTCCCTGCTCATCCCACACAGCCCAGCCTGGGGCTTGTGCTCCAAGGACACCCAGGAACAGCCTGGGCAGGTTCCTCATGGCCAAGGGGAAGCAGGTCAGCCTCAGGCTGGAATTCTGCAGGGAATTTCTGTGCTAGAAAGGATTTGGGTTTTCAATGCCTCAGTCCTCAGGCTGTGCCAGGGAAGGTTTGGATTGCGTATTAGGGAAAATTTCTTCATGGAAGGGCACTGGCACAGGCTGCCCAGGGCACTGGTGGAGTCTCCACCTCTGGAAGCGTTCAGAAAACATGTGGATGTGGCACCTGGGGACATGGGTTAGTGGGGGCCTTGGCAGTGCTATGTCAAGGGTTGAATTCAGTGATCTCGGAGGGCTTCTCCAACCTCAATGATTCCTTCCTTTGGGAAGCTGTGGTGGCAGAGGAAGTGGAGAGATCAGGCTCTGCTAGGGCAACTGGAGCTCTGTGCTGAGCCAGCAGGAACAGCACCTCAGAGGTCCAGTCACTGCCGGTCACCACTGGTCACTGCTGGGGGCTGTGGGGACAGTGCCACCACAGCCTCCCAGCTGTGTCAGGGTCACCAACTGCTCGTGCCAAACTGCTCCTTCCTGCTCCTGCCCTGGAGCCCCACGCAGGCCCTGGCACCCTCCCTGCTGCTGCCCACCAGGCTGCAGCAGCCCGCTGCTCCCTCGGGAAGCTGTTCCCAGCTCCGGACCAGCACGTCCCTCCCACGACTGCTGCATGCGTCACTTTTTTTCCCCTTCCTCACACAAGTGCCCTTTAGATATTTATACAGTGTTATCCTGTTCCCCCTCCAGCACTGGCTTTCTAGGCCATACAAATTAAATTCCCTCAGTCTCTGTCCGTAACTCATCCTCCCCAGCCCTGCCTCCCTCCGGCTGCAGGGCTCCGGCTTTTTCCTTTTCCGTGCCTGGTGTCTCTCTCCCTGTAAGAGCCTCCCTGGGAATTGTAGGGCACGCTCCTACCACAGCATAAAAATAGGATTAGAAGCTGTTTTGTCCGATGAAAGATTGTTCTGGGCTCCCACCTGCAAACGCTTCTGTGCCGTGTTCCCACACGGATGCTTCCAGCTCTCCGTGGCTGCTCCAGAGCCGGCCGTGCCCAGCTCAGTGTCCACCTCCTGCAGCAGCTCCTGTGGCACTGGGGGATCCGTGGGACACCCCACAGCTCTGTCCCTGTCACTAACCCACAGGGGCCGAGCCCAGGCAGTGTTCCATGAGCAGCTGCACAGGGAGATGTTGCTGCCTCGTGTGCCCCACACCATTCCTTGGGTGGCCCCTGCCCCCCACCCCAGAACAGCCCCCAAGCCTGGTTATGGCTCTTGTGCCCTCCAAGTGTACCCTGGCCCCTAGATACAAGTCACAAAACCCCTCTGCCCCACATTTGTGGGTGATGGTGTCCCTTAAAGCCTCATCTCTGGGCCCTTGCTCCCCTCAATCCCACACCTATGGAGCCCAATGCCCCCAACCCCTATTTATGTGTCTTTGTTCCCCCTTAACTTCACATCTATGGGTCCAAACACCCCCCAGGCCCAGTCTATGAGGCCCAACGCACCCCTGACCCCCATCTGTGAGGCTCAAACCCCATCTGAGGATCCAAACACTCCTCAGCTCCCCACTTACGGATACCAACACTCCCTGACCCCCATCTAGGAGCACAACCAACTCCCCAAACCCCATTTGTGGGGCCCAAACACCCATTTATATGTCTAAACACCCCCTAAATCCCCACTTATGGGTCCTGACTCCCCATCCATGCCACATTTATGCCTGGGGGCCTTGGTGTGGACCCTGAATACCAGTGTTGGTATTCCATTGCAGCCGTGGGGAATTCCTGCCTGGATCTCCCAGGATGCCCTCCTGGCTTGAGGCAGCCCCAGGTGGCTCTGGGGTACTCCCTCACCCGAGTTGTCACCAGGGTGTGCCAGTGTCCCCCAGGCAGTGTCTGGCACCAGGGGCACAGCAGAGGCTCCTCCCTTGTGCCATTCCCTGGGCTCTGTGCCCCAGAGCATCTTGGAGCCACAGTGTTCTGGACAGTTTGCTTGGAAGCACTTGGAGAAGAGAAGAGCTTGTAGGAGACAGGGCTGCAAGAAGCTAGCTGTGCTTTGGTGTGTCCTTTTCCAGTCCATGATCTCTCCCTGGAATGGCAGGGATTCAGTCCCTGCACTCCCTGCTCTGGCCTCTGCCTCACACTGCCAGTTTGGGGCTGTGGCAGGAGGGGAAGCACAGGAACATCACCCAGCCCTGTGGTGTGACAGAGGTCACAGAGCCCCAGCGAGTGCTCTCGGGGGCTGAACCCATTCACGCAGCAGCCACGTTCCATTTGATTCCTATTTTCCCTGGAAAAATAGATTCCATCTCCAGTTGCTGCTGCTGTTTTCCACTGGATGCGGAGCTGAGTGCCCTGTGCTCGCGGGGTGCCCACAGCAGAGCTGGCAGCGTTCCCTGCCTGGCACAGATCCCAGCTCCCACCACTGCTGCGGTGACCAGAGTGACCTCTTGGGAGAAATTTGGGCGTTCCAATCAACCAAAAAGGTTTCTGTAATTCTTGCATCCATAATTCCTGGGGTTTGTCTGTGTATTTTGCCAGCCAGGCTGTGAGTTCATCCAGATCTGCTCCTGGGGAGCAGGGAGCTGTCGGGGAGCCTGGGTGGTGCTATGGAGAAGGGGATGAGCTGGGGTTTTGCACCCAGTGTGTCCCTGTCTCTCCTCCTGAAGGATTCTGTTCTTCTCCCATGATGTCTCCTTGTTCTTTCCTGACCCTTCCCTCTGTGTGGGGGATCACTCCATCCTTTAGCACCCTTTATCCTTCCCTTATTGGGGTCAGGACTGGGGAGGATCATCCCATCCTTTGGGATCCCTTCATGCTCCTTTCACCCCCACAGCTCACTGGGCCCCTCCATGAGCAGCATCCCTGACCCCTGGCAGTGTGGGGCTGGGCGTGGATCACATGGTGAGGTCAGCCAGGGGCAAGGGGAGGACGTGTGGGGCCTGAGGAGTCACAGTCCCAGGTTCTGGGGACTAGGACTTGTTCCAAAGGTCCCCCCAGCTCCCAGCAGGCAGGGAGGGCTCACCAACACTCAGCCCCTGTCACATCCCCGGGTCCCAGGGCTCGGACAAGGCTCAGGGTGCCCATGTACAGCACTCTTGGTCCTGTCACCACCTGCCCAGCCTGGCAGGGGCAGCCCTGGCCTCACCAGCAGCCTGGAGGAAGGGCTTGGCACCCCTCACCCCAGCACTGAGCACCCTGCGGTGCCTTGGGCTCCCACAGCCATTCCCATTCCCCCATCCCACTCCACAGAGCCCTGCACTCCCACATCATCCCTCCCCATCCCTTTCCCCACCCAGCAGCTGTCAGGGGTCTCTGGGTTCAGTCCCCTGAAATGCCACCATGTCACTGTGTCTTATCCCTGGCACATCCGCGTGTTCCTCCTGGGAAGGGTGGGGATACAGAGCCTCCCCTGAGGATGAGGAGAGGGTTGCAGAGGCTGGGGTAACTGCAGGTCCCTGTGCAGCCTCCCTTGGAGCCAGAGTGGGCTGGCCTGAGCTGCCCAAACTGCTGGGGACACGAGGGACACACTCAGAGCAGCTCATGGAGCTTGGACAGTTTATCAAGGTGTTGGAGGCAATTAAGTGCTAATTATCTGAGATGCTCCAAAGTGTCCTTGTCAGAACCGCCTCGTGTCCCAGAGCCTGCCTGGCTTATATTCCCTAAATCCACTCCCCATCCAGGCAGCCACTCCATGGACCCACAGCCTTGTGGTGTGTATTCAGCCCATGGGCTGATGGATCCAGTGGGAATATGTGGATTTGGGAAGGGGCTGGAGTGTTTGGCATTGGAGGGTTGGGTTGAGCAGAGAATTGAGTAGGAATGCAGGATGGCACTGGTGGGATCCCAGGGCAGGACCTGGCTGTCCCCAGGGACACCAAGCATAGCCTGTCCCCCATGGGTGCCCCCCAGGGCCAGCAGGGTCCCCTCCCTTGCAGGATGAGGCTCTGGGGTGTCCGTGGGGACAGACTTTGTGCTGTCCTTTGTGCCCCCAGCCCCACCTCACTCCTGCTGCACTCTGCCTGTTCAGACCCCTGCAACCCTCGTGCTTCCATCATCGTTTTCCCTGAAGGAGAAATCTCTGAAGGATTTGTCCTCTTTAAATCTGACAGGGACTCTGCTGGGATTTGGAATGTCTGTGCCTTCCCCTGGCTCTGACAGGGCCTTTGATGTCTCTGTTTAATTCCCCCAGTGATGCTGGGGAGGTTCCTGCCTGCCGGAGAGGGAAGGGTTACTCCCTTGATGGCCATGCAAGCCTTCAGGAAGCCTTTGGAGTTGCAGACATTAATCCTGAAATGAAAAACCTTCGTGGACAAGGGTGGCTGGAAAAGGAAACCATTGAACTCCCCAGCAGAGCTGGGGGAGCAGATGTGGGGCTGGGAGCCCAAGGACAACATGAAGGGGATAGGATGTGTGTTCAAACTCCCTGATTCTGATCTCAGTGTAGGATTTCACTTGGCAGTGAGGCTCCTGGGTGATCCCTGCCATGCCAGACTGAATCCCTCTGGATTTCCAGGTTGTGGTTCGGATTTCTTTCCCTGGCGCTTGTGCATTTCTGCTCCAGGGATAAGAGCAAAATGAAATCCTGTTTCCCAAGCTCTGGCAAAGCTGTCAGCAATAATGGGAAAAGCACAGTGTGAGGGCAAGGAGCAGGAGGCTGGGGAGCTGGATTCCCAGCCAAAGCAGTGCTCAGGCTGGCAGGGCACAGCAGGCTCGGGCTCTGTGGGGCAGCCGGGAAAAGTGCAGGGACAGATCCACTGTCTATCAGGAACATCCCAAGTGGGACAGTGGCTCTCCATCCCTTTGGCAGCACGGTTTGGCCATCTTTGGCTTTTTTTGGACATAAGCATCACTCCCAGGAGTGAAGAGCTGGAGCACGTCACTCCACACACACGGGAAAAGGGATTTTCTGCAAGGCTGGTGTGGGAAAACAAGCGGTTCAGTCGTTCTAACCTGATCTGTGCCCCTGGGCCCCTTCCCAGCAGGGACAGTGTCTGTGGGTGCCTGTGCCTGTCCCCTCACTGTGGTGGCATCACAGGATCCCATCACAGGCCATGGGGTTTTCCAGGTGTCTGGAGAATGCTCCTCTGCCCAGGAGGGACATCCTGGACACCCTGGGCAGGAAGGACACTGCCAGGGCAGGGCCATGCTGGGCTCAGGCTTGGGGGCAGGATGGATTTCAGTGGGGAGTGGGGACTAGGGGAGAGCCAAAGGCTGACCATGAAAAGCCTCAGAGAAGTCAGGGACATAACACAGGAGCAGGCTCCTCCAGAGGCTCATGAGAACCTGTCCCATCCATCAGGTGGTGGGAGAGGAGCTAGGAGTGGGCTGTGGAGCTGGGCTGGGCAGCTGCAGCTTCTCCCACACAGATCAACTTATCTGTGCTCCCAGGACATGGGGAAGGAGCCGCCAGGCTGGGCTGGAGCTGGTGGCACAGGCACAGCAGCCTGAGCTGACTCCTGGGCAGCACTGGGAATGCGAGAAGGAGACAGCTCTCCAAAAACTGAGTGCTGGTCAGAGAAACCCTTCTCGTGGTCAGAGACGGGAAATGCCCTGCACTACGGCCAATTAAATTTTACAGGCATCTAAAAATTTAATTTGAGAATAATCTCCTTCACCAGAGCCACAAGTCACTGATAAATATTTTATTTTCCTCCAAGTAAAGAGGTTTTGGGATAATTAAAGCAGACAATGAGTCGTCTCTCCTGTGAGCAGGGGCAAGGACATGCCTTGCTCCTGGTGTTCCAAGGCAGGGTGCTCCCTGCACTCCATGTGCTGTATGGAGCCATCTGGGAACACAGCTCCCAGGGAAAAGGGAGAGTTTTGCTGGTTGCAGCAGCATTAGGAACAGAATGAGTGGAAGGCAGGTGAGGAGGTCATGGCCTTCACTTCTGAGGATCCATTTTTCCATCAAGGAAAGAAGTCGCTGCTTTCTGGGCCACATCCTGCATCCTTCATTGGTGCTGTTCACTCTTCTCCCAGTGGGACATTTAAAAAAGGTTCTTTTCCAAGCGCATTGCTGGTGGGAAATGTAGCAGCAGTTGGAGATGCCATAGGTGGGACTTCAGACAAGGAAAGCTCTTCCCACCTGGCTAAGGCAGGGAAGGGTTTTCTGTCCACTCACAGCTGGGGTTCCTTGCCAGATAACTGAGCAGCAATAGCTGCAGGAAGATGGATGTGGGAGAAGCAGGTGTTCCAAAGGATCCGTGTTCCTGGCCTTGGCAGAGCTGGGCTCAGTGAAACGGTTTTGTCACAAACTGAGTGGCTGCACTGAGCAGAAAAATGAGACTGGCAGGAAACACTGTTAGGAGCCAGGCTGGGAGAGCTGGGAGTGCTCACCTGGAGAAAAGAAGGATCCAGGAAACCCCAGAGCCCCTTCCAGTGCCTAAAGGGGCTCCAGAAGAGCTGGAGAGGGACTGGGGACAAGGACCTGGAGGGACAGGACACAGTGAATGGCTTTCCACTGCCAGAGGGCAGGGTTAGATGGGATTTTGGGAGGGAATTGTTCCATGTGAGGGTGGTCAGGCCCTGCCAAAGGGTGCCCAGAGCAGCTGTGGCTGCCCCTGGATCCCTGAAAAAAAAAGGCAGGTTGGACACTGGGGCTTGGAGCACCCTGGTCAAGTGGAAGGTGTCCCTGCCCCTAGCAGGGTGTGGGACTGGATGAGCTTTAAGGTCCCTTCCATGTATCATTCCATGATTCTGTGATTCTATGAAAACCTTCCACTCACCCAGATGTCTGGCTGTGCCAGAGGAGGTCAGAACAGGATGGC
>VZDJ01000037.1:1109992-1148963 GCA_008694505.1 Cyanoderma ruficeps | reverse complement strand
GGATGGATGGATGGATGGATGGGTGTCACAGCTCCCAGTCCCTGTGAAGGGGCTGGGGATGGGGACAGAGCCCTGGGACTGTCCCCCAGGGTGGGGCTGAGGGTGGCACACCCTGGTCTGTGGCTGTGCAGAGCCAGCTCTGTGCACTGTGATGGGGCTTTCTCTTTCAACTTTTTTTTTGGCTCTCTAGGATCCTGCTTGTAAAAACAGCCATAAAGAAGTTAAAATGCAATGTGCTGGCTCAGAGGAGTCGTTCAATATCCTTATTAAACATCCGCAGTGCTGGAGCTGGAACAGCTCCTGGCGCTCTGAGGACACCTTTCATCTCACGAGTTTGAGGCACTTTACAAGCACTAATGAATTAAACTTCATAACAGCCCTGCGTGCAGAGCCCCACACACCAATTATTCATCTGGGGGCACAATGCGGGCATTAAATAAAAATAATAAGCTGGTTAATTCTGCCTCTGCTCTGGCCTGGGGATTGTCTCCAAGCTGATTTCAATTCTTTCCCATTCATCCAGTGCTAATGGTCCCTGGCTCTCCTGTGCAGGGGAGGTGAGCAGGAGCTGGTTGGGCACTCGGGGTCTGAGCAGGGAATTGTCTGCGCTCGGCTCTGCTCCAGCAAAGCACCAAACCTCAGCTCCTCACCCCGGCCCGGGAGAGCTCTCAGCAGGTGAGTCCTTTCATGTGAGTCCTGGGGGTGTCCTGTGCAGCACCAGGAGTTGGACTCGATGACCTTTGTGGGTCCCTTCCAGCTCAGGAGTTTCTGTGATTGTTCCTTCTTGCATTGGGACAGATTCCCTGGGGCAGTGCTGAGAGGGGCACAGGGAGCTGTGTTGGTTTGGTTTGGTTTGGTTTGGTTTGGTTTGGTTTGGTTTGGTTTGGTTTGGTTTGGCAGCTGGTGGGGCAGACAGAAGGTCCTTGTCCCAGCTCCTGAGCTCCAGGAGGGTGGTGGCGGCTCTGGGAGGCAGCTGAAGGCTGAATGCAGTGAGGACATGACTGGGCAGCTCTTACCAAAAAATCTCACAGAATCATGAAATCATTAGGATTGGAAAAGCCTAAGATCATCGAGTCCAACCATCACCCAGCACTGCCAGGCCCACCACTGACCCACATCCCCAAGTGCCACATCCACACATCTGTTAAATCCCCCCGGGGATGGTGACTTTACCATTGCCCTGGGCAGCCCATTCCAATGCCTGGCCCCCTTTCCATGAGGAATCTCCCCAGCTCCTACAAAGAATCCATGAACTGTGTTATTTAGTTGTCACTGGTACAGCTGAGGGTAACAGTAATAACTGAAAAACTGCCCCAGCAATGCTGTCCTGAGGTGTCCCCTGCCCTGTGCCCATGTCCAGCCAGTGCAGAGAAACTGGGAGGGCCAGGGAGTGATGGCAGCAGGCACTGATGGCACCAAGGCCATGGGGCACCAAGGCCACAGCACATCAGTGCCAGCCTCAGGGGCTGTGCCACCCTGGGAGATGGGGAAGTACAAATTGTTGGTGCCCGTCCAGCCCCTGCTCTTGGCACAGGTCAGGATGTGCTGGAAGTTGGGATGGATGAGCCACAGCTGGAAGGTTGCTGGGACATCCGTCCTTCCTGGCTGGCATGAGTTGATGGGGAGTGTGGATATCAGGGATATCTGTCTGGGCAACCAGGGGCTGGTGGATCTGCTCCGGGGAGAGCAGAGCAGC
Source organism: Cyanoderma ruficeps (assembly GCA_008694505.1). Classification (NCBI taxonomy): domain Eukaryota; kingdom Metazoa; phylum Chordata; class Aves; order Passeriformes; family Timaliidae; genus Cyanoderma; species Cyanoderma ruficeps. The sequence continues at coordinate 1,147,267 of VZDJ01000037.1, read as the reverse complement.
ATAGGTCACAAGCCAGAGCCACCAGTGAAGGGATGAGAGCACAGCAGAGCTCTGACAGCCCGGGCCAGGCTCAGGCTGTGCCCTCAGGGGCAGTGCTGGACACCTGAGGGAAGATGTCCCTGCCCATGGCAGGGTGTTGGAATGAGATGAGGCTTAATGTCCCTTCCAACCCAAACCGTCCTGGGATTCTGTGACACACAAATGTGCTCCGTGGTGGCCTCACGGAGTCCATGGAGATGGAGGTGTCCTTGCTCCATCCCCTGTGGCTGCACCTCCATGGGGTCAGGGTGTGACCCAAAAGCAACAATGGCAGCTGTGGGGACACGTTTCCCCTGTCCCAGGAGGATGGCCAGCCCAGTGTGGCAGGGGGGTGGCAGGACCAGCCCTCTGCAGCCACAGGATGCCTCCTCACAGCCAGACACACCCTGGGGTCCCACCCTCAGAGCCACTGGGGTGATTCCTGGGACACTCGAGGTGGTCCTTCCCATCCCTTCCTGAGCATCCCCCCTTTCTCCTGATTTCCATGGTGAGTTTTTGGGCAGTAATTACAAGGAGGAGAATGCTGAAGTCAGTGCTGTTCTCATTTGTGCCAAGGACACCGTCCTCACACGGGCCATAACTGTAGCAACAGCCAGTAAAATAAATCTCCAGTTGGAGCCTGAGTCTGGGGACTTGGAAGAGAGACAATTAGAGGCAGAAGATCCCAGAAGCTGTCTTTTTTTCAGGAATGTGGGATATAGAAATGCTTTACCTGGTATCTGCCCTCTCCCTGCGAGCTGGAGGATTCAAGTGTCTGATTCCTGAGCAGTGTCAGGAAGGAGGGGCGCGGTAGGGTTTGGATTGCCAGGGGTTCCCATTGCCAAGGCAGCCAGGAAGCACATCCCAGAGGGATGCTGAGCTCCACCCCAGAGGCAGGAGCAGCAGCCCTGAGACACCAAGAGCCAGCAACTCCCTTGAGATGGAGCAGCTGCGTGTTCCTGGGCTGCACGTGGAGGGGGGTGTGACATCGCTGTCACAGGGCTGTGCTGGCCCACGGCAGTGCAGGCTGGGGCTGGGGCTGGACACCTCTGCTCTGCCCCAAAGGATTTAAGGAATGCTGGGGAGCAGAGCCCCCAAATTACATCTTGATTTTGCTTGATCATTTCCGTGTCACTGACCAGAGATCAAAATTATTTCTATGCCATTCTGAGCATTAAAAAGTGTTTGAGAGCCAGGAGCAGAGTGGGAGCAGAGGGTGAGTGAGTGTGTGGAAGTAGCGTGAGATTAATTACAGGAGCAACAACTACGAGTGTTGATAAATCCCTCCCGTCAGGAGCGTGCCCGTGGTCCTGTAACTATCTGCCATTCTCAAGCTGGGATGAATGAAGCAGCTAATTGTTCGCTGTGCTGAGAGCAATCCTCAGGGAGCAGCACATGCCATGGAATGAGTCAGCTCCGTGCTGGCAGGGCTGTTATCAAATATTAGAATATTTAGCTGGGCGATCTCTACCCGGGCTCGGCGGCCACGGGGAAGGGTGTTGTTTTCGTCAGCGAATAAAGAGAGAAAGAAAGACATCGGATACTGTTTGTTTCCTGATGAGTGGAGATCTGGCAAAAAGCGGGATCGTTTCACTCGTTAGTGCACTCGTGAAATGAGTCATGTGTGCTTCAGCACCGCTTCCAGAAACTTAATTGAAAGTGCTGGTGTCTGTTGTTGTACGGGGAGAACCATATGCTAGGGAAAGACAGGGCTTGTTTTTTATAGTCCAGAACGATTAGAGCTGCATCAAAATCCCAACTGTCATGGCAAGGTGTGGGGAGAGCAGGGATAAATCCGAGAGGTGCTGCTGGAAGTATCTCAAAAACCTGAACACAACACCACAAGAGAGACTGTTTGTGAGAGTCCAGCTCTTCTGGGCTGTGTGGTGGTGGGGATGGTAGTGCCAAGTGCTCTGTTCAGGGTGGTGGGACACTGCCCCAGGCTGCCCAGAGAAGCTGTGGCTGCCCCATCCCTGGAGGTGTCCAAGGCCGGGTTGGATGGGGTTTGGAGCAACCTGGGAGAGTGGGAGGTGTCCCTGCCCAGGGCAGGTGTGGGGCTGGATGAGCTTTAAAGTCACTTCCGAGCGCAGCCATTCCATGGGCACTCAGGGCAGCCCCTCCAGCAGAGGATGGGATGTGGGACACCGCCCTGTTTGCCAGGTGCTTGTGCTGCCAGCAGCCCAGGTGTTGGCCCATCTTTCACAGCCCTGGTTAATCATCCCATGCCATCCCATTCATCCTTTTTTATTACTGCTTGCAAAGCTCTTTTGGCTGGAGAACAGAGCCAGTGAATAACAGGGAAACAAACAGCCCTGGTGACGCCAGGCTCCAGAGCCACCACGGCTCCGCAGAGCGCGGCGCTGGGAACACGGCTCCCCAGGAACTCGTGGAGAAGCTTCCTGCAGAGGAGCTGGGGTCCCTCTGTGACCATCTCATCCAGGCTGCCTGCAGTCATCCCACAGAGCCTTGCCAGCAGCCCCTGCACCTCAATTCCGTGGCAGCAGCATGAAATCCTGGCACTGCCTGTGTGGTGTCGGACATCCCTGCCCTGCCATGTGTGGGGTGGGTGGGGACAGCAAGAAGGGCAGGGAGAATTTGTGTAGCCCCATCCCAGACACACCCAGCTCTCTCCCATCTCCGGGGTGGCCACAGGGACGCAGCCTGGCAAGCATAAGGGTCGCAAAGAGCTCATTTATCTGGCTGCAAAGGAGGTTCAGAGGGTTACTGAGGTTTGATTCTTGGAGTTTTTCTCTGAAAGTGTTCAAGGACAGGTTGGACAGGTCTTGGAGCAACCTGGCGTCCTGCCCATGGCAGGGGATTTGGAAGGAGATGAACTTTAAGGTCTGTGGTTCTGTGATTTAGTTGGGATTTCAGCCTGGAGACTGCTGACAGCTCTGTCACTGTCACCATGACCCCAGCACATCCCACATCTCTCCCATGTCTCCTCCATCCACTATTCCATGTTTCGTCCCTTCCTCCTGCGAGTCACCTTCAGCAAAGCTCTGGCACAGGTGCAGGATCTCAGGGTCTGTGCTGAACCCCACTGTGTGCAGCAGCTGCCTAGAGCACACTCCACACTCAGTGTCCTGTGAAAGGACACCCCAGAGGGCTTCCCAGGCAGGATGTGGAGCAGGAGTGGCTGCAGGACCTGTCTGCAGGATGTGGTACAGGGGAGAGTCTTTGCAAGGCCCTACAACAGGTCCAGGAGCAGGAACAGCCCTGGCAGCAGTGGTGATGTGCAGGAGCTCAGCCTTCCCTAATTCTGCATTTCCCTATTTATCCATAAGCTGTGTATTACCTGGACCAGAGGTAAATCCATGTAGCATAACAATTTATGATGTATTACTTGAATGCAGGGGCCCTATGGTGAGAGATTTCTTCTTTCTTCTTATTTCTTCCTCTTTCTTCTCCTTTTCGATGTTCGTCCAACCCCAAATCCTCATTTCCCACAAAAAGCCAAGGCACTTGCAGGTCTTTCATTGAAAAAACGTCCAAGAAAATAATACAATGAGTAAAATTGGGGAAACCTGGCCAAAGGGTTTCAGCTTCCACAGAGCGTGATAAAACAGAATACACTGCTTCTTTCAGTGAGCACAGATGACAGACATCCTCAGGATATGAACCCCTTGGAAAGATAAACAGATGCTCAGCACTGCTTTTATTTTAGGAGGATGTTTCTGACCCTCAGTCTGTTTCACCTGGTCCTGAGGTCATTTTAGGTATTTCCTAAACCTTCACAAGTCCCTCTGAGATCTTATGGGAGCTAAAAGGCTGCTGGTATTTCTGGAGCTGGAATGGGACACCCAGCTAGGAGGGAAAAAGTTGGGAGGTTCTACGAGTTTTTGTCTCAGGAAATGTCACCTCTGAAAGAGCGACTCTGGGTCCCTGTGCTCTGTGAGGGTGGGCGGGCCTTGGCACCTCCTGGGATGGGCTTGGCAGGTTGAGTGATGACCAGAGTAGAAGAGAGAGTAACAAAAGCCAGGTCTGGCGCCAAGGGAAGGGCTGTGACCCTGCAGGCTGCTCTCAAGGCAGGAGGGGTTCTGCTGGCTCTGAAAGCCCCAGATACAGCCCCCAAATACAGCTTGGGAAGCCACTGACTCCCTTGTTCTGCCCCTTTCATCCCATCCCTGTCACCCGCAGTGGCCGCCCCTGGAAGGGCCCCTGCTGCCATTCTGTCTCCCAGGCTGTCAGAGGCCCTCACAAACCTGTCATTCTCATTGGAAACCAAGCTTTTCCTCTCCCCGTGCTGGCGTAGCAGGGCTGGGGGAACTCATTTGCTGCCCCTGCCCCTGTGAGAGCAGCAGGAGCCCAGCAGGCCCAGAGCCGGGTCAGCAAAGCAGGGCTGTAATGACCTGATGGGTCTTCGATTCCAGATTTACGTGTATAAATATATATCACTGCCATCCTGAGCCATGGCAGTGCTCTGGGAGCACAGGAGGGCAGGGAAGAGACTGTCTGACCACCTGCCAGTTTGGGGATCCCCCTGGGCCAGCTCTGAGCTGCTGCTGACCCAATGGATCTAGGAGTTTGGGAGCTCAGAGGGGCGTGGGATGGATATCAGGAAATCTTTCCCCAGAGGGTGCTGGCACTGCCCAGGCTCCCCAGGGAATGGGCACGGCCCCGAGGCTGCCAGAGCTCCAGGAGCCTTTGGACAGCTCTGCCAGGCACAGGCTGGGATTGTTGGGGTGTCTTGGGCAGGGCCAGAGGTTGGACTGCATGATCCCAGTGGGTCCAACTCAGGACATTCTGTGATTCTGTGATTCAGTCTGTGCTCCTCTGGAAGCACACAGAGGAGTGGACCTCTTCAGGAGAGGTGCCAGTGACATCTGGCAGCTCTGGAGGTTCCAAATGCTCCAGGACTCCCATGGAGGGAGGGAGTTCTGTCCAGCAAGAGCCATCAGTGCCCTCCTGAGGAGCACAGGTGTGACAAGGAGTGGCTGAGGGAGCTGGGGAGGCTCAGCCTGGAGGAAAGGAGGCTCAGGGGGCACCTTCTTGCTCTTTACATCTCCCTGTGACAGGAAGGTGCAGCCAGGTGGGGGTCGGGCTCTGCTCCCAGGGAACGAGGGACAGGACAAGAGGAAATGGCCTCAAGCTGTGCCAGGGGAGGTTTAGGTTTGGATGTTATGGAAAATTTCTTTATGGAAAGGATGCTCAGGCACTGGAAGGTGCTGACCAGGGCAGTAGGGGACTGAGCAATCCTTTCTCCATGGTGCCAGGACTATTTTCCTCACTGTTTGGTTCATACTTATATCTTTCAGTGGCTAGAAGGGAAAAATGAGCCCAAGTCCATCAGGAAACTGTTGAGGTGAGAGCTGTGAAGGCTGTAGGTGATCATTTCCTTTGCTGTTTACCAGCTGGGCGTTTCCCCCAGACCTTCAAGACTAGGTTCTTGTCCTTCATCTCTTTTGTGGTGAAACACTGAGAAATCACAAGCTCCAGTGTCTCCTTGCTCTCACTAAACCTTCTCTGCTGTATCTGATGCACACACATGCCAGGGCAGAGGTTTATTGGCCATGTCCTGCAGAATCTATGGCCACAGTGATCTCTGGGTCTTGCTGACACGATTGCTTGGTGGATTTGTGGAGGAGACCTGGGAGAAATCACCTGGAATGAAATTCCTGCCCACAGGCAGCAAGGCAAAACTGCATTTTTGGAGTGGGTGGAGCAGGGATTGATGAGGAATTGTGTAAGGTAAAGTTATTCAGTGACCAGCAGTGATGGCACCTGCCACTGATCCCATTGATCCCACAGTGCTGTCCAGATGCAAAAACATCAAGTCCCTTCAGCAAGGTGTGTGTGCTGAGAACCCTGGGACCCCTGACAGGGCTCTGTGGCTGCCTGCAGCCCCCCAGAGAGCTGGGACAGAGGCTGGGATGCCATGGGATGTGCTGGCTCCCAGGGACACCTGGGCCCTGGGCAGCTGCGAGCACAAGGCAAAGGGCTCTCCACGCTGCAGGGACATTCTGTGGCTCATCACGGGCTTCTGGAACTGCAGAGAGCCCAAGGAAGTGCAGAGAGCCAGGCACAGCTGCCACCAGCTGGGGCTCCTAAGAGGGAGGTCAAACCAGAGCCTGAACAACACTCCAGCACCTCCATCCTCCATGCAGGGACGGTGGCCACAGCGGGCAGGGACACTGATGGCACTCCCAGGCTGCTCTGGGGACACCTGGCTGTCTTGCTGGATGTTTCTATGAGCACTACCAAGTCCTGATCAGCAGCATCTTGTGGGGATTGAATCTTGCAGGGGAGCTCTGGGAGTTCTGCTCACAAACAGGACAGTGCAGGGCTCTGCCAGAGCTGCCCAAGCTCCATCCCTGGGTGTTTGCTTGTGTTTGCTGCTGGCTCCTGCAGTGCTTTGAGCCTTTGGCAGGCACCAGGTGAAGGTGTGGTGGTGTGAGCTGGGGGACCAGAGTGGTTATTTTTAGCCCTGTGGAGTTGCTGCTGTCACATCCCTGTCCTCCAGGGCTGGCAGGGGAAGGGAGGCTGCACTCCAGGCTGGGCAGGGGCTGAGCTGGAGCCCACTCCTGGCTCTCAGGCCCCTGTGTCACACAGCACAGCTGGCTCCCACTGCCACAGTGCCTTCTGGGATGGACAGGGAGGGACATTCCCTATGGAACAACCAGGATACACCCGTGCCAGCGGGGTGAGTGCCTGGGGACGGCCAAAGAGCCGCTCCCTGCTCGGTCATTGCTGGGAATGAGGAGTGACTGCAGCTCAATGTGGGGTTCTCTTCCCATTCCTGAAAATAAACAGAAGTCCCCGAGCTCCCTGCTGGAAACTGTGCAAATGTAGACCTCGTGCATCAGAGCCTGTGGCTCTGAATGTCAGCAGATGTCCCTGGAGCTGGTGAGGATCAGAGGTTGGGGAGCCTGCAGCACCTCTCGCCCCCGGAGCTGCGCAGTCCCTGCCCGCCCCCAGCGCGGCTGGGGAAGGTGACATTGAGCACACTGTGACACGTGCTGCTGGCACGGGCACTGTGGCATCCCGGGGACTCAGCAGGCAGGACCCTCGGGCAGGCAGCTGGCCACAGGCCCAAACGCAGCCAAGCAGGGAGCTGGAGCTGACAGGGTCTGCGGGGGCCGCGGGAAGGAGCCCCTCAGCCATCCAGGGAGCTGTTGCCAGCCCTGTGGCCTCTGCAGGGTCCCAGGGCAGCTCTCTCCATGTCCAGTGGGTCCCCAGCCATGCCCTCCCCTCTGGCTGCTCCTGGCATGTGGCATGTTCTGCCCAGTGCTGGGACTCAGGAATGCAGCCCACACCAGCTGGGGAGTGCTGGGGACCGAGGATGAAGCAGCCAGAGCTGAGCAGGAAGAGCCATGAGAACGTGTGGAGAAGGTGAAGGAGAATTGGGTGGTGCACATCTGGAAGGGAGCCCTTGTTTCTGGGCCAAGAACATCGGGGCCAGGGGAGCTCCCAAGAGAGCTCAACACTGTTCTTTTGGACCTGTTACTCCTGGGAATGAGGAAAATGAGGGATTGTGAGGAGAGGCCAGTCCTCGGGACCAGCTGAGTGGGACTGGAAAGGAATCACCAGCTGTGGGAGAATTTGTGGCCAAAGCCTCAGCAGCTCAAAGTCACCCCCTCAGCAGGGCACTGGGTTTGAGAGGGCTGGAGGGGCTGTTCCCATTCCTGTGATCCCTCCATGCCATGCAGGTGGGAACGGAGGTGATGGGCTCAGGATGGGATTCCTGGCAGTCTGTGGTGGCACAGAGCAGTGCCCCTGGCACCAGTGCTGAGCCCATGTCACTGCAGGATGCCAGAGATCCCAGGGCAGGAATTGCACTGAGTGCTGCTCCAAGGGAGGGCAGGGGTGCAGGGTTGGGGCAGGGCTGCAGGATCAATGCAGGAATTCAGGTTCAGTGCAGGAACTCAGGCTGAGTGCAGGGATTCAGGATCAGTGCAGGGTTTCAGGATCAATGCAGGGGTGCAGGATCAGTGCAGGATCAAGGCAGGGATTCAGCATCAGTGCAGGGATTCAGGATCATTGCAGGGCTGCAGGATCAGTGTAAGGGATGCAGGATCAGTGCAGGGCTGAGAGCATGGGGAGAGCATTCCCTGCACCCTCCCCATGGCAGGTCCTGCCGGTCCAGGAGGGGTTGGCAGCTCTGGGACAAGGTCTAACCGTGGCAGGGTGGGGAGAGGACAGAGCAGGACGTCACAGGAGGCAGCGGGAGCTTTGTCACATCTGTGGGCTCATGAATGGCTGCTGAGGGACTGAGGGAAGCCCGGGGAGCTCTCCCCTCTCTCTCCTGTGCCAGGCAGCAGAGGAGGCTCTGTGCCGACCCAGCCTCTCTGAGCCCCCCTCCCCTGCACACCCCCAGCCACAGAGTAAATGATGGCAGAAAGGTGATGCATCTCAGCCAGGGAGCTGTCACCTGGGCCCTGAGGGTCCTCTGGAATTCGGGCTGGCCTCCCAGTCTGGAGAGCTGCTGGAGCTTCCTGTGGGACACCAACCTCCCACCTGCACTGAGCCTCTCCAAGAGTTGGGCATCCTGACAGGGATCAGGGACATTTGGTGCAAGAAAAGTATTTTCTGCAAGATGGAACTTTTAAAGCACTTCAAGAGTGAGGGTTGTTGAGTACTGAAAATGCTACAAACCTGCTCTGTGCATTCCTGTGTGGAGAGGACACAGAGAGCCCCAGGAGGCTGCTCCGTGCTGGGGCTGCACACCCTCCCCAGCCCTGGTGCCACTTGTCCCATTCCTATCCCTCTCCTCCTCCTGGATCACAGCAGGCACAGGCAGGGATCCCACAGAGGCAGGAGCAGACCTGGAGCCATCCCTTCCTGTGCTCTTTGGGCTGCTGATTCCTTGTTTCTCAGCTGAGGCCAAGGGCTCCCCTGCATCGCTCACCTCCCTGCCAGCCACCTGTGTTCTGGTGCTGGTGGCTGGAGCCCAGCTGTGCCACAACAGCCATGGGAGCCCAGGGGCAGGACCAGCCTCAGCCTTCCCCCACACAGCTCTGTTGTGCTCATTCAGCCTGCAGTGACAGGGACAGCCTGACTGGGCCATGTCCCCTGCCCTGGCAGGGAGGAGGGGATGGGGTGGGTGATGTGGGGCTGGCGGGGCTCAGAGAGCCTCAAGGTGCCAGACTTTGTCTGCAGGAGGAGAAAAAGGCCCTGCCTGGGCCGTGTGCTGGGGAGGCTGGAGGCAGAGCTGGGGCTGATGGAGGGACTGGGCCCGACAGCAGGGACAGGGCTGACAGCAGGGACAGGGCTGACAGCAGGGACAGGGCTGGTGGCAGTGCTGGTGGCAGACTGATGGCAGTGACCCCAGTGACCTCTTTCCTGGGTCCATGTGCCTTGTGGGGCAGTAAGGGACCCCACAGGTGCCAGCAGACGTGGTGTCCCAGGGGGTCCCAGCACAGTGGTGTCCTGGGAAGGAGTCAGGACTGAGTGTGCTGCTTGGACTGGGACAGACGAGCACCGCAGAGTCAGATCCAGAATGGGACCATCTGCAGGGGCCCTAATGACAAACAGGGGTCCTGCAGGTGCTGGGTGATGCAGTGAATTAAACCCAGGTTGGGCTGAGGTTCTTCAGGGGAATTATCTTCCAAAATCAAGGCTCTGTTGTTATTTGAAGAGAGGGAGGTGTTTACTCCACTCCTGCCTCCTCTGATGGCTCAGGCACAAGAGGCACAGTCACCCTCAATGTCCTGCCCTGAGGAGAAGCTGCTGCAGGGGCAGGGATGGCTCTGTCTTCAGGGGGCCCAAATTGCACATTCAAACCTTGCTCCCAGTCCTGGCAACTGGGCAACTGCAGGAGAAGCCTCAAGGCCTGTCCCAAGGGATGCTGAGCCTCAAGGCACTTCCTGAGGGATGCTGATTGTCAAGGCCTGTCCCAAGGGGTGCTGATCCCTTCAGCTCCCCATGAAGGCAGAGGCTTGGTAGGCAGCAGAGCTCTGAGCAGAGGGTGGCTGCTGCCCTGCTGAAGCCCTGCAGAAACAGCAAAGCAGAGGAAAATTTGGTGTGTGAACTGGGGTTCCAGAAGCTCCTGAGTCATGGTAACACCAAGCTCAGGGCCAGCTGTGTCAAATATGGCACCAGTGTCTCTCTGGGATGGGGGACCCTGAGGGAGGGCTGTGTGGAGCTGGACTCCGAGGGAGGCAGTGCTGCCTCTCCAGGAATGATGCTCTCAGACTGTCACTGAGTTCAGCCCTGTCGCTTCTCTGCCTCCAGTTCCAACATCAGCTTCTTCAAAGCCCCCCAAGCTGATGGGGGTCACAGAGGCCAAAGCCCTTGGAGCTGGGGACTGGATGCTGCTGCTGAGGAGCAGAAGGAGGCAAGGGGGGAGTGACTGCATGTCCTTGCCCCTTGCACTTTTCCACACTCCTTCTGGTGCTTCCAACCGCCTTTGGCCATGCCTGGCACTGACAGCTGTTCCTGGATAACCCCAGATGGCCGGGAAGCCGAGGCAGCTGCCAGCAGAGACATCCCAGCTCTGCCCAGTGCTTCTGCTCCCCTGGTCCTGCTTTCCATCCTACCCGAGCTGGAGGAGACCAGGCAGCCTGACGAGATGGCCTCACTGCCAAAAAACTACTTCATACTCTGGATGGAAAAATAATTCTTCCAAAGGTGCCTTCCAAAGAGTCAGGCAGTGTTTCGAGTGGGATGCAGTGGTGGGGTGAGTGAGTGGAACACAGCCTGTCCCATGTCCTAGGGATGAAGCACACGTCCCCTGTGGAGGGAGGGGGTGGCTCGCTCATCCTGCCCATGGTTTGTTCTGGGGTTTTTGCTGATCAGTCACTCCTGAGCATGTGTTTCCACAGAGGAGCTGCATTGACAAGTGTCACAGCCTTTGCCTGTGTCCCCAGTGGGCTGAGAGAGTGTTCAACAGGAGCCCAGGCTGCAGCAGGTGTGGGAAGAGGCACTTTGATATCTGTGGGTCACAGAGGAAAGAGGAAAAGGAAGGAAGGACAGCTGGAGAGCTGCCTGTGAGTGGGCGAGGGCTGAAACGTCCCCTGCCCTGAGCGTGGCCTCCCTCTCCCCTTTGCTCCACAGTGGGCACAGGCCCCTCTCCCGACCCTCTGAGGAGGATGCTGGCCCACCCTGCCTGCTCTGGCCCGGGGCTGTTGCTCCCAGCTCTCCCAGCTGTGGGAGCCAACAGGTGACACGTCTCGCCATGCAGGTGACACTCTGGCTCCTGTGCCCACGCTGCAGGAGCTGTTCTGAGCTGGCTGTCAGTGCTGCTCTCTGGCAGATGCAGGCACAGACACCCAGGGCTGCTGGGAACACACGGATCAGGGCAGAGAGCTGCAGCTTCCACCCTCCCAACCCCTCCAGCTCCCAGCGGGACACCAGCCCTGGGGCTGGAGGAGGGGCTGGACCTGGGTATGGGGACATGAATTTGCCCTCCCAAGTCCACCGGGTGCTTCCTGCAGAATCCTGAATCAGACGTTGGCTGCCAAACCTGGGCAACGCCAGGGTGGAACATCCTGCCCCGTGGGAGAGCTGGGAAAGGAGGATCCTCCGTAGTGGCCTGTGATGAGATGCCACATGACTCCCACAGGGACGTGGTGTCTCTGACCATCTCCCTGTGTGCAGGGGGCAAGGAGGACACGGTCAGAAGCCGTTTCCAGCCGGTGTTCTGTGGCATCCCAATGTTGTCCTGATCTGGAGGTGTTCTTGGCGATGTCAGCTCACCCTGCCCAGCAGCCACTGCACTCCCAGCCAGCAGCACCAGCTGCCCTGACGACAAATGGTCCCAAAGGCAGGACTATATAAATTCTCATCTTACATTCACTCGTCACTTGGAGCAGCAGCCTCCCTGGCCTGCTCACAGGGCTGCTGTGCCAGCGCTGTGTCCCACAGCTGGGACAGTGACACCCCTGAGCTGCAGGACTCTCTCACAGCACCCACCAGCCCAGCACTGACGGGGTCCTCAGCCTCTCCTGCCCCAGGGGTAATTTCTGAGCATATCCTTGGTCAGGACTGTTCCGAGTAGTTCAGTGCTGTGGGCTGCAGGTCCCAGGGATGTGGTTGAGATCAAGAATCTCTTCCCAGTGCTGTGGCCAGGTCCCTGCTGGGCACACACCCACAGCCAGGGCAGGAGGCAGACAGAGTCAGCAGGAACAGGCCCATCTGACTCCTGAGGCTCACAGCTCAGGGAAAAAACCCTGCCTGAGTCTCCTTGGAATCTGCTCCCAGACCCTCAGTCTCTCCAGGATCTGGCTCCAGCACAACCTGCTGCACTCACAGGCTACACTGAAGTTCATGACCAGCTCCAGATCATCACATGGGGTGCACCAGATGGGAAAACAAGAAGGCAGGACAGGCTGAATGCTTGTTCTTCCCCTTCTACCAGGATCCCTCCCTCTCTACACCTGTAACAAGTTTTGCACAATCCTCAGATTTCCCCAGGAGGCACTTGGTGCAGCAGCCCCATTACCCTGCTCACCTTTCTGAGAGTTTCTGCTGCTCCCCTGGGGGTTGGGGGGAAAGGCAAAGGGGTAAATGTTCAGCTGTGACAATTTAGAGTTTTCAGGGTCTGAGGGTGGTGGTTTAGGGTGATTTAGGGGTGCCTGGGGGGCAGCTGAGGCCAGTACCACCGCGTTTCCTCAGGCTGCTCTCTGGTTATTCACATCCTTCCACAGCTATGCCTGCAGCACGGGCACAGGGACACAGCAGGGAAAGTGTGAGAGGAGGGTGTTTTTAGGTGAACATCCCTGTCATTTGAGGTGTTGTGCTTCTCCACAATGTAAATATGCATGAACACAGGAACACTGCAACCACCCTGCCTTGGAAGGGAGTTTTTCACCCATCCTGACCCCTTAGCCAATAATGGTACGAGGTAATTGGTGTCCGTGGGTGCCTGAGCTGAGCCCACCCCCTCCGTGACATGGGGATGGATCAAAACGATGAGGAGGCTGTGGCAGTGTGTGGGTGTCCCCCCTGCTCCCCTCCCAGCCCCAAGCACAGCAGCACACAGCAGCAGGCTCTGCCTGCCAGACACAGCACAGTGAGCACGTTAGTCGCTAATGAGCCCGGGCCCCACTGTGCCAGGCAGACAGAAATCCATATCCACAGACTTTTCCGGTCCTGCAGGGCTTATGAGCTCTCCCGGTAAGCCAGGCAGAGGAAATGGGATAAGCCTCACTTTACCGGTGGGGAATTGAGCCACCAAAAGGTTTAAGTGACTTAAAAGGGATTTGGGGAAGAACGTCTCCAGAGCCCAGGTGCAAAAGCATCCCTGGAAGAAGGCGTGACCTTTCAGTGTCCGCCTCGCTAAAAACACCGGGTGGCACAAGCAGGAGGTGGCAGCGGTCTCAGAGGAGAATTGCCGCTGCCAGCCCTGCTCCATGAGCCCCCAGCTCCTCCAGGTGCCCCCAGCTCTTCCATGAGCCCCCAGCTCCTCTGTGTGCCCCCAAATCCTCCAGTTGCCCCCAACTCCTCCGTGGCACGAGGCTGGTGAGGAGCAGGCTGCCCCTGGCACCTGTGTCCCCTCCTGCTCAGCTCAGCTGTCCCTTGCCCTGTGCAGGGACACACGGGGACTGGCCACGGGGCAGCAGCGGTGCCAAGGTTAGGAAAGCCACTGTCCTGCTGCCGTCAGTGGGTTTGGGGGAGCAGCCCACTCACCCCACACCAGCTCCAGGAGCCACGGGAATGTGGAGGAGAGCTCTAGAGAGGGAGCCAGGTGATCCCAAGGAGCCAGGGGCACTGTTGTCCTGCGTGTCCCCAGCCTGCTGCTGGCACCTGAGCTCTCCTGGGGACTTGCCAAGGCGTTTGTCTCCCTCTCCTTTGCTCCCCCTTCTCCTGGGCACTGCGGTGGCTGTGGCTCTTGTCACAGCCCGGGGAATTGTGTCAGCACGTGCCCGCTGCGTGTGCCGATGTGGGCGGGGGTGTGGGCACACACCCACGGGGGGACAGTCCTGGATCCTGGATAGGCGGCATCATCCCTGCCCAGCACTGCTCCCGGGAGTGCCTGCGGGGCAGGGCGGCCGGCGGCTGACCTGGAGCGGGCTGCGGTGCCGAGTGTTCCCAGCCGGACAGGGAGCGGGCGGAGCTCCGCCGGGATCCATCCCTGCGGGCATCCCGGGCTGGGCTGTGTCCCGGGGACCGGCCGTGCAGGTGGCTCTGGCTCTGCCCTCCCTGGCACGGCCCAGCCGTGCTCTGCTGTGCTCTGGGAAGTCAGGAGTGGTTGTGCAGAGGGGCACTGAGGTGGGTTTGGAAACGGGCACAGGACGATCAGTGCTGGGTGCTGAGGTGTCACGTTTGGCTTTCTGGAGAGCCAGAGACCGAGGAATTTGTAAACACCTCATGTCGAGGTTTATTTGCTGCCTGCTGACTTTCCAAGCTGTTCGGCATCCCGTGGGAACGCAGGGAGGCCAGAGCTTTGCTGATTAAATACAGGGCAGCAGGCTGGGGTGACCCCAGGAACTAGACATGGGGACCCCACACTGAGTGTTCATGCACCAGAAATTGCTGTGGGGAGGAATAAACAGCTCTGAGCTGCAGAAAGGGTTTGGTAATTTGCTGTGGAAGTGCAAAGTGGCCCTGCAGTGTGTGGAGCGTGGCTGGAGAGACGCTCCTGGCTGGGCTCAGGGAGTGTGGAAGGTGCTGTGCCCCTCCAGGGGGGTTTGTGGATGGACTCAGAGTGTGGGGGAGATGCTCTGCTCCCCCAGAGGGGCTCTTGGCTGGGATCAGGGGGTGGGGGCATTGCTGTGGTGCCCCAGAGGGGCTCCTGCACCCTCGGGTCTGAATTGCTGTGTGACAGAACTGCCCCTCTGCTTCACCCCACCCAGGCTGGGCGATCTGCAGGGGTCTCAAGGCCCAACAGCATCAGGTCGTGGGCCAGGTACCCCCTCACCTGTGGAGCAGCAGCTGGCTCAGCTTTGCAATCCAGCATTTGCAAGCCAAAAAAAAGGATCATTCTGCTGCTGTTTTTTTCCTTTCCTTTTCCTGAAGACCAGGTAGAAGGTGCTGTAGCAATGGTGGGGACAGGAGGAGCGGGGGAGTTGCTGAGAGCAGGTGTGGCAGTGTAGGCTGGGGCTGTGAATCCTGGTTCTGAGACACTGATTTGAGGCACATCTGTTACAAATTTGGGGTGAAAGGGCTTTGGTTGTTTATAACCTGCTTGTCCTGTGAGCAGTCTGGGTCTCAGGTGTGTCTCAGTCCCTGGGAGCTGTCCCTGCCCTGTTGAGGTGAGCCCAGGGCTGTTTCTGACCACCCTGTGCTGTCCCTGGACCCACTGGATGTGGGCCTGTGGCTCTCCATTGTCACTCACTGGGCTTTTGGGGCTGACCCAGGGCCTCACCCAACACCTGCCTGATGTCCTGGCTCGGGGAGGGCAGTGCCAGGTCTGCAGGCAGGTATTTCATGGCAGCAGAACCTTGGGAGCAGCTCTCCAGTGTCCAGGGAGGGGACCCCAGCAGTGCTCTGACGCCAGGGAGGATCGGCCTGAGTAAAGTTCCACAGGGAGTTCCTGAGGCCCTGGGAGCTGGGGATGGGTGCAGGGTGCCCACAGACTATCAGGGCAGCAGCAGTGCCAGGGAGCCCTTCTGCCACCTCGGCTGTGTCCCAGGACTCAGAGCCACTGCTGGGACTGTGCCAACCTCCCCCAGCCCCTGGGACAGGCTGGGGATGAGGGGTCACATGAATTCCCTGTGATTTATGGAGCTGTGTGCATGCTGAGACAGCTGCATCCCACAGCCTGTCCTCCCACCTGCACCTCAGCCACGTCTCCCTCGCCCAGTGCTGTTCCCAGGCTGTTGGGTGCCCACCAGTGGCTTCCATCAGCCTGTCCTGGCTCCCGGGCTGCCTTCCCCGGGCTGCCTTCCCCGGGCTGCATTCCCCGGGCTGCCATCAGCCTGCCCTGGCTCCCGGGCTGCATTCCCTGGGCTGCAGGGCTCTGGGCTGGCCTGGGGACAGTGCTGGGCCCATGATGCTCACGCAGGCAGCAGTGGGAGCAGGTGACCCGGGACACAGAGCCTGCCAGCTTTTGAGTTCTGGAACAAGGAAAGCCGTGCCCCAGAAGGGGCTGATTGAGGCTCAGGGGCAGCCATGTCAGCCTGCTGGGGGATTGGTGACACCTGCAGTGACACCTTCCCGTGGGAGCTGCGCTGGCTGCAGCCATGGGTGGCTGTTTCCTGATTCCCAGAGTGGAGCAGAGGGGCAGGCTGGAGCCACCTGGGCACCCCAGACCCCCGGAATGTGGGCAGCCCACCACGGGATGGGGGCACCAATGCTCAACACAATTCCCAAAGCATGGAGGGGTATGCAGAGGCTGCTGGTGTCCCCACATACATTTTAGGACAGGAAGAAATGGCCCCAAATTGTGCCAGGGAAGGTTTAGGTTGGATATTATGGAAAGTTTCTTCATGGAGAGGGTGGTCAGGCAGTGGAGCAGTCTGCCCAGGGCAGTGGGGGAGTCCCCATTCCTGGATGCCCTGGATGTGGCACCTGGGGACATGGGTTAATGGTGGGCTTGGAGGAGCAGTTGGACTTGATGATCTTCGGGGGCTTTTCCAACCCTAGTGGGTTTGTGATTCTGTGATTCCATCCCCTCCCCAGATCATTCTCCTGGAGTGGGTAACTCAGATCTTTTTCAGCTGCAGAACCGTGGGCATTCCTCAACCTCCCACCTTTGGCCTCAGCTCTGCTCCACCATGAGCTGCAGACACTCCCAGGGCTCCACTGTTGGAGCACCCCACAGCTGCATTTTTCCCATTACCTGGCATGTAAGAGACTGAAGCAGAGATTTCTGTCTTCCTGGGCTGGCAGGACGGGGGCACTGAGGGAGCTGGGAAGCTGCACACCTGCATGCAGCACTGCAGACCCATCTGGGTGTGCTGCCGTGCCTCATTTCCCCCTCTGTGGTGAGGGGACAACTGTTCCCAGCTGCTTGCAGGAAGCATTGCTGCCACACAGGCACCTGGAGCAGCAGGGGCTGAGCTGAGCAGAGGAGATCGCAGACTGGTTTGGGTGGGAAAGGATCTTAAAACCATCCATGAGCAATGGGCAGGGACACCTCCACTGTCCCCGGCTGCTCCAAGCCCTGTCCAACCTGGCCTTGAACACTTCCAGGGATCCAGGGGCAGCCACAGCTGCTCTGGGCAAGTCGTGTGAGAGTAAATGGGGGACTTCAGCACTCAAAAGTCCTTGATAGAGGCCCCTGAACCACATTGGGAAATACTCTCATTTTCCTGTATCCCCTCCTGTATCCCCTCTTGTTTCCTGCATCCCCTGCTGCTGAGCCCCTGTCCTGGGCTGGGCTCTGCCCAGGTGGCACAGAGGGGCTGCCCTGGGCCTGGCCGGTGCCTGGGGACCAGCTGATGGAGCTGGGTGTACTTCGGGTCAGGAAATGGCAAGAATGGGATCAAGCTGCTAAAAAATGTCCTGTCAAACAGAAAGGAAAGCCCACAGCTCCCTCAGAAGGGCCTCAGGTGCTTTGAGCTTTGTGTGCTGGCAGCCAGGGTCTGGGTTTTTTCTTTGGAAACATCAGGATTTGGGGTTTCATCCCTCTGTTTGGTGAGGATTTTGGAGGTTCAGCGTTACCACCCTGGGCAGAGGGCTGTCCTGCCACCCCTGCACATGTCACCTTCCCCTTCCCCTCTGGTACTCACTGGGGATCTCCTGTGCTGTACCAGACCAGGAGCCTTGTGGGGAAAGCACCACCAAACCAAACCCTCCTGTGGTTCTGGGGAGCAGTGAGGTGTCCCTGGGCAGTGGTGGCTGACCAGGAACCTTCAAGGAGCTTTTCCACTGTGGCAGGTTGATGCAGGACCCCTAGGAGGAAATATCCTGGAATCTCCCTCTGTGTGCCAGGGAACCAGAGCAAAACACATCCTCTTCTGCCAAGTGCATCTGTGTCTGTGTGAGGTGAGTCCAGCCCAGCCCAAAATCCAGCCAGTGCCAGGGCAGGTTTTTCCCAGGGTTCTCCACCTCCAGAGGAAGCCCACAAGGGGACAGACCCGAGGCTGTGTCTCTCCAGACCTGTGGGCAGTGACTGGGAACAGCCCCTGCTCCCTGGTCTCTGGTTCTGGCCTTCATGTGCTGCTGTGTTTAAACATTCAGCAGCTCTGATTTCAGGCACAGCGGGCAAGTCTCTCCTTGGAACAATTGGACTGGACCAATTGAACTCAACTCCCAAGAAAATAGCAGGACCTTGGCTGAGCTTTGAGATCTCACCGCGCTGGGGATCCCCAGAACAGGCAGGTTGGAGAAGCCCAGGAGGGCACAGGGCTGTGGGCAGGTCCCCAGCCAGCCCCAGGGGCACTGCTGGGGTTCTCTGGATGGATCTGCGTCCCTTGGCACGGGGATTTTCCTGCAGCCAGGGTCCTTCCCAAGAGCTGGCTGTGGGAGTGCTGGATGCAGGGCACACCCTATGGACCAGAGACTGGGATCCTGGCATGCAGGGAACTCCAGGAGGGTTTAGGGATGGAGGCAAGGAAGCATTAAATGCAGGATTCCAGAGAGGCAAATCGTGAGGGATCGTGGCCAGGCTGCAAATCCCAGGGATGCCTGGCTTGTTTGAAAGGAGGAGGCTGCAGCAGCTGCCTATTGATGCATTCCTGGGTAAACACGAGGGTGGAGAAGAAAGAGCTCAGCTAAAGGACACAGGAACTGGTGCAGTGTTTGGGGATGTTCAGGCTGGAAACCCACGGTTTGATTTTTCAGATCCTCTGGGAAACTCACCTGCCAAACTGAGCAAGTCAAAATCCATTTTTTTTTTTTAAGTCAAACTGCTTTTTCTCAATACTTCTCTCCAGGACGCCTCAGCAGCAGTGTCAGGGTTTCCTTCCATTTAAGCTCATTTCATGATACTTACAAAATCCCATCAAAGCTGGAATTGGAAACAGAATGTCTGTGTCTGTCTGTCTGTCTGTCTGTGAGGACAATAGGGTTCATCTTCCTCCTATTTTCATCTCGTTTTACCCTCTCATTTCTGCCACAGTCCCTGTTCTGCCCTACACCGCCCTCCTCCGTGGCTGTGCACCCTCCATCCTGGAGCACAGGATGATTCCTGGCACGTCCCCTGCCTGCCCAGCCCTGCCAGGAGCAGCAGGAAGAGCAGAGGAACTGCCGTGACCTGCAGGTTTTGCCTGTCTGGCATCTTCTCCAAACACCCTTTGTGTTTATCAGGTGTCTAGAACAGAGCCCTGTCGATGTCTCTTCCTCCCAGGAGTGTTGGGAGGATTAATTAGCTAATGTTTGCATAGTGCTTTGGAGGGAAGTGCCGAGTGGGAGGGTGGTAGGAGCAGAACTGGATTCCTTCGTCATGTCTGCTTCCTCCTCTCAGTGACGGTGGCAGCCCCTGTGCCCTTCCTGTGCCAGGTCACCTGGGGGGGACACGGCTGCTCCAGGTGAGACCAGGGGTGGGAACAGCCTGGGAGGGAAATCACTGATGGGGAAGAGACCAAAAAGCAGAGAACCAAGGAATCATGGAAAGTTTCGATTGAAAGGGACTTTAAAGCTCATCCAGTTCCCCCCCATGCCCTAAGCAGGGACACCTTCCACTATCCCAGGCTGCTCCAAGCCCCATCCGTCACGGCCTTGGGCACTTCCAGGGATCCAGGGGCAGCCACAGCTGCTCTGGGCACCCTGTGCCAGGGCCTGCCCATCCTTCCAGGGAACAATTTGTTCCCAATATCCCATCTCTCCCTGCCCTCTGGCAGTGGGAAGCCATTTCCTGTGTCCTGTCCCTCCATCCCTTGTCCAAAGTCCTTCTTCAACTCCCTTAGAGCCCCTTTAGGTGCTGGGAGGGGCTCTGGGGTCTCCCTGGATCCTTCTGCCCTCCAAGCGAAACACCCCCAGCTCTCCCAGCCTTTCCTCATAGGTGAGGTTCCATCCCTCTAATCTAATATTTCACTCACAGGACCTTCTTTTCTTCTTTATTCCAAGCTATGCAAAAGGAAAACAAACTCCAGTTGCTTCACCAACTTACTTTCAGTTGTCTGTGCCAGCTGCCCCCAAAGCAGCCGGCTCTGGGGAGATCCAGCAGCTCTCCCCACCCTGGAGCAGAGCTCTCCTGTCTGACCAGGGCAGGTCCAGCATGTTGGACAGCAGGGCTGGAATTTCCAGCTGGAGAGTTCCCACCAGCCATGCCCAGCCCTGGCTCCATCTCACTGTGCATCAATAGGGGCTGTGCCTGCACTGGGGAGGACGTGTTGTAGCTGGTGATGTTAATTAAGAGGTAACGAGCCTGATGGAGATTTATTTTCAGGCTGTGTGTTTGGAACTGATTATGCTCAACTGGGAAATGGAAAATTGACCTCCTGCTCATTTTCCTGTCTTCTCCACAGCAACAGTTAATTATTGTGGTGGGCAACACTGCCCTGGACAGGCCTGGCAGGGAGCAGCTCTCCAGCCCAGCCCTGGAACCTGGTGCTCACCTCTCTCCCTCCATCCCAGATCCTGATCCAGGCAATCTTCCCCATCCTTTTCTTCCTATTCCCAGCCCATGCAGCCTCAGGGAGAGAGAGGCTGATCATGGATGTGGAGATCTTCAAGCCTGGCAAAGGAGGGCTGTGGTCAGCCTGGCAGGCAGGTTGGGCAGCTGTGGGCTCAGCTCGGGACACTGGGTGTGCAGTGCTGCATCCCTGGGACCTCCCTCCCCAGCACAGGGCAGGCACAGGGCACTGTGCAGGGTTCAACAGGCTGGAGCTGTCTCCCTGTGCCCAGGCTGTCCTGCCCCATCCTGTGCCTCAGTCTCCCTTCAGTGAGGGTGGTATTTTGAGTGGGGGTGATAATTTGAGTGAGGATGGTGGGTTTTGCCAGAGTCCATCCCTCTGCTGCAGCACTCTGTCCAGAACCAGTGGCTCCGGTGGGTGCCGGGTGCTCTGGTTTTCCCCATCTGTGCAGCATGAACCCGTCTTTGTTGTGTTTTCCTCCCTCTGGCCTCGCACACAGCCTCGCTCCCCATCTCTGCCTTGTGCAGCAACCTGGAGCCACTGGCTGCCTGCATGGGGCAAACTGGGCTGTGCTGGGACCCCTCTGCACCCCACACTGCTCCCTGCAAGGAGACATGATGCCAGAGGGGTCCGGGCTCCAGGGGAAGCAGCAGCTGCCTGGACAAGCAGGGCAGGGCTCTCCAGCCCGGCTGGCAGTGGCTCTGGCTCCATCTGTGCCCAGCCTCGGCCAGCAGCAGACTGCGGGGAGAGCAGGCAGCACTGGGGGGCAGCTTTAACCCTTGAGTTCCAGGTGACCTGCAAGCACAGCCCACAGCCCCACGTAGCCCTCAGGTAGTGCCAAAGCCCAGCACAGCCGTCACCCATAATGCTTCTATAATCTGCTTTCTCGGCCGTGACTGTTCTCCCAGGAAAGGGAGGGGGAGGCATGATTAATTTTCATTAGCCTGGTAAATAATAAGCTTGTTTCCGCTAGTCTTGCCCTGTAATTAGAGCTCTGGTGCCAGGGCCCTGAGAAGGAAGCTGGGATTTGCTGGTGACTCATGGAAGCTGGGCCAGCCTGGACATCCTGCCCTGGCAGGAAAAGGGAAAAGGCTGGAGCCCCTTGGAGAGACAGAGCTTCTCTCACTCCAGAGGGCAAAGCAGCAAGGGACAGGGTCCTCTGAGGGCAGAGGGCAAAGGCCACCTTGGGAGAGGAGAAAACCAGACCCAGGGAGACAGAAAAACCCATCCAAAAGTAGGCTATTATTCAAGGGAAAATGAGAGCAAAGCTTTTGGCCCTGGAGCTGGATGTTGACATGGATATAGGATGAGCTCAGGAGTTCAGTGATGTGGAGATGACGAGGGGAAGGAGCACTGGGGTATTTGCTCTGAATCTGGGGCTGGGTGACCCACAGCCAGCAGTGTCCAGGTGTCCAGAGCAGCAGGGAAACACCTGCACCATGAACAAACCTCTGCAGGTGAGGGCACTCTGTGTCTGGCAGAGGGGCTGGAGCTGGGAAGCAGAGCCGGCCCCACACAGGGAGTGGTTGCTTTGGGACTCTGCTCTCTACCTTCCCGAGGGGGTCAAGGTGGGATCCTCCTCCACAGGCAAAATTCCTCTGTGGAACTCGCTGCCCTGAGATACCAGAATCACAGAGGCAAGGAAGTTTCAAAGGAGAAATTAAAAAGGCTGAAAGGGGTGTGGATGAGGAAGATGTCCTTGCCTGCAGTAGGGCCTCTGGAAAAAGCGATATCCAGGACGCCACCAGCACTGGGCACCTCCAGGAATGCCTCCATCTCAGGAGCAAGGGGCTTCCCAAGGACGAGCAGGACCTGTGCCACGCTCCGCACGTGAGCCCAGTCCCACAGCCTCCCACAGGAGGAAGCTCCTGCCAAGGAATGAACACACAGCCCCATCAGGGAGCAGTGTTTTCCCAGCCCAGCAGATGCAGCGAAAACCCTCATTGAAAGAGCTGTTTGCTAAGGAAAAAACAACTGGCACGCTAATTAAAAGTGACTGATTAAAGGACTGAAAGGGAATTACTCATCGCAATCGTTAAAGGCAGCACCTGCAGAGCTCTCCCTGCTCTCAGAGCACGAGCATCCTCCGCACTGCCGAGGGGACACGGCAGCTCCGCGGTGACGGAGCTGGGGCAGCCCCGATGGACACGGCGTGTCCCCTCCTCGGGCACAGCCCCTCAGCCACCAGCGCTACCCTGTGGCCACCAGCCCCGCTCCTCCCGCGGAGCCGCCGTGAATCGCTGCACGGCGGGCAGTGACATCGCCGTGACATGGCTGTGACAACAGCCAGGGCAGAGCAGCCCGGCCCGGCCCCAGAGCACAGCTCAGCGCCGCGGGGCCGGGCTCCATCCCTTGTGTCCGAGGGGCAGGCGCTGGCCCGGCCAGCGCGGGCTCGGGCCATCAGCACAGAGCAGGGACCTGCCCCAGGCTGTTCCCAGATCCATGGCACCCGCTGGGGGATGCGGGTTCTCCCAGGTGTCACACCAGGAGCTTCTTTGTCCCTTCCCTGCCAGAGCCAGAGAAGGAACAGGGTTAAGGGTTTGTCAGCAGAACAACATGAGCATGGGGCTTTCTGACACCTGCAGTGCTGTGGCTGACCTGGTTTAGGGATTTTTTGCTGAATTTAGTGGGGCCATGTCAGGTTGTGCTCAGCCTCAATGAGAGACGTTGGCCTTTGTCCCTTGTCAGGAGTGTCAGGGGTGTCAGGAACAGGGAGCAAGGACAGATCCTTCAGGTGTTCCTGCCAGAGGAGAGCAAGTGAGTTCCCAGCATGGTCAGGACATGGGAACTTTGCAGCCTGTCCCCCTCCCAACCCCAGGCAGGAGCAGGATCCAGGGTTCCCTGGTGGGAACAGACTGTGCCAGGCTGCAGACTGAGGACAGGCTGGGGACAGGCTGGGGACAGGCTGAGGGCAGGCTGGGCAGCACAGGAGGTGGCTCTAAGCCAGCACCTCTGGCCTTCTCTTCACTGTACAGCCACATTCCAGCTCAGGCTGGCTGTCCCAGCCCTGTGTGCCCTGGCTTTGCTGCAGTAAGAGCCAGCAGAGCCAGGGACGGTCCATGGCTGGGTGCAGGCGCAGCTGTAGGACTGGGAAAAAGCCTTCCTTTGGCTTAGGTCAATATGCCTCCGTTCTTTTCCACAGTCTCTGACTGGATATTAGGGGAAATTGCTCCACAGCAAGGGTGCTCAGGCACTGGCACAGGCTGCCCAGGGCACTGGTGAAGTCGCCTTCCCTGGGAGTGTTCAAAACACGTGTGGATGTGGCACCTGGGGACATGGGTTAGTGGTGGACCTGGCAGTGTTGGGCTAAGGGTTGGATTTGATGATCTCAGAGGGCTTTTCCAAGTTTAATGACTCCCTGATTCTGTGAACATCCTCCCAGACTCCGAGCTGCCATAATCTGACCCTCTTTGCTAGTAAGGCACTGTGGGTGCCACACACAGGCCCTGTTCCTCCTGCCTTCCCTGACTGAGGCAGGGTATCACTTTAGCCATGATTCTGTACAGATGTGTCCAGCTGTTGAGCCACAGTGTCCTGAACATCCATGCTGGGCTCAGCCTGGGATGCAGTGCTCTGCACAAGTGTCTCCCAGAGCCAGGGAACGTGCTTTCCCTGCGGATCACAGAGCTGCGGGCAGAGCAGCTGCCAGGCTGGGGAAGGCCCATTCTTGCACCTTCCTCTGCCTCTGCTGGAACAGATCTGAGAGCTGTGCAGGTGGGTATGACTCAAACTGCTGACCTTGCCTGCGGTGACATCTGATGTCCCTTTGCGCCCTCATTCCTCCCTGAAGTTGTTGATTTTAACATTTGCTGGTTTTAACACTCCAATTATGTGACGCTCCCAGTCAGATTTCGGGAGCACAACTAGGTCAGATCCTTGTCCATATGTGAGCAGAGTGTGTTATCCAGGCTGCCTGGCTTCGGTGGGAAGGCACTTAGAGAATTTTTTCTCTCCAAGTCGCCCTTGTATGGACCAGTTTTATTCTCCACATCATGATGTCATGTAGGTGAAGGCTCCCAGTCCCTCCTGTTTGTTCTCCCTCACTATTTTAGGTGCCGTTGGGTCTGTCCCACACCCCCATGCCCTCAGAGGAAAGTCTTCCACCAGAGGAAGCATCTCACGGGTCCCTGCAGTCCCTGCCAGCTCTGGCCCAGCAGACCCTCAGGTGTGCCCTGCCCTCTCACCAGGAGCTCCTGTCCATGGCGTGTGGCACCAGGGCAGAATTCCTCGTCACAAACACCCCATGGTGGGCCCTGAGGAGGGGATGTGCCACCCCACTGGGGTCCCTCAGCAGGAGCATCTGTCCTTCCTGCTGGGGGCACAGTTCTCTCACTGCCTGGAGGGCTCAGCTCTGCTCCATCCAGCTCCTTTCCCCATCCCTACCCTGGGAATCTCAGGGCTGTTTGCTGCTGCTGCTCCCATGCCAGGAACAGGTAACCTCCACCCACAGTGCCTTCTCCTGCCCTCCAGGGCTGCTGGCCTGGCCACACTCCTGTCTCACAGAATCCTCAAGCTTGGAAGAGACCTTCAAGATGACCAGGTCCAGCCATCAACCTAGTCTCACCATAGTCACCCCTAAACCACATCCCTACGTGCCACATTCAGGTGGCTCTTGAACACTTCCACACCACCTCCCTGGGCAACTCATTCCTGTGCCTGACCGCTTTTTCAGTAAAACAGTTTCGTCTGATACCTAATCTGAACCAGATGAGTAGAGCAGGGATTATCTATGTGCTTATTTACTAAATTGGTGGCAGCAAATATAAGATCTTAGCAGAAGGGAGGGTGATGTTTCTTTCAAATTAATCAGATTTCAGGCACTCAAAGTCATTCTCTCCAAAGTCTTTCTCCTTTAGGAGATGTCTCCAAGGTCTGGCAGGTCTCCCCGTGTACAGAGTTAAAGGAGTGCCACTGTCAGGTCCCCACTCTGTCCCCAAGGTTCCCCTCAGCTGACAGTGCTGTGGGGTGTGACCTCTGGGAGTCATGAGGGTGGACCTTTTGCCTCAGCTTCTTGCTGACTTCAACTTCCATCTTCGGCAGGATCAGTGCGTGCTGTCCTTGTGTGCAGGACAGCCTCCTGTCGGGAGAGAGGGACAGGAACAGCCCATTCCATGTGCTGTAACCTCATTTCCCTGCTCCCTGCCCCAACAGGACCCTGCTGACAAGGCATCTGTGTGGGAGCCTTCTGGGCTTGGGGAGGGGGGCACCTTCCTCACAGCTCAGCAGGACTTCCCACTCTTCCCACTCTTTGCTCAATTGTTCCCTCTGGTGTTTTCACACACATATTTTTCCTTCCATGCCTCCTTAGAAGGATCTTAATCCTGTCTACACATCTCCTCCCTTATGCTCAGCTATCTCACCTGTGCTCTCCCCTCTCTCCACAGCAGCATCTTGTCTTTCCCTGGAGGTGCTGCTCCCAGCTCAGCCCCCAAATATCCTCCATGTAACGGGTGATTCTTTCTGGGACACAAAATGAGCTCAGTGCACTTGTTTTATCCAGAGAAAGGGCGCAGAGATTAGAGGTACAAGATCACACATATATTTCTTTTCATTAGTTCTCGTGCTGGATTTGCGCACAGTGGTGTTATGGCCTGTTTCAGAAGGGTTGGCAATGTCTGCACCTGAGTTTACAGTCTGTAAATCCAAGTGTTACAGGGGGTTCAGTCTGGGCATGGGAGCAGGAGGGGACAATAGCAGGAGGGGTGACAGCAGAGGAAGGAGTGTTCAGCAGCCCTTGCCATAGCTGGCACCTGCCTGTGGGGCTGTGCTGTATCCTTGCCCTTTCCTCTCTGCCCCTGTGCCAGACCTGCTCATCCCCCCATCCCTGCAACTGCTGCTCTGCTCCTGGGATCCCACAGGGACTCACAGCCTTTTTGCAGAGCTCTGGATCCAGCACTGGGCTGGCTGCCAGGTCACTGTGCTTGTTCCCTGCAATGAGGGCTTCATCTCCTCTCAGGTTTACCAAAAGCAGCCGTGGGTGGTTTGCTGAGGCTCTTCCAAGTCTGGAAGAGAAGCAGGAAGGAGCAGGAGGTGACAGCCCAGCCTGGGAGGGACCTCTCCTCACAGAGACCAACCCAAAATGCTGCTGTTTGAGCCTGTGACATTCCACAAGATTTTCCCCAAAATTAGATCCCAGCAGCACCTGCACCTCCCCAGCTCTGCTGGCCTTGCTCTGCTCCAGCTGTGACCACACCAGTGTGGCCCTGGAGTGGCCGAAGGGGAAGGACCACCCACCCTTCCTCATCCGCTCACTCAGCTGTAGCCTCATTGCCTTCCTCAGGAGCCCCCTGCAAACACTGATGCTTCATATTTCATCACTGACCTGCAGCCACCTCTCAGGTGGGATCAGGAGCACCAGATCTGTCCCTTCAGTGCCTTCTCCAGCCACACAGAACCACCCAGGCTGCAGCAAGGCAGGCTGTGGCCTCCTCCCTTTGACCAAGAGGACACTAATCACCAGCTGATTCTCCCGTGAGCCTTGGCTGCAGAGCATCTGAGACCCCGTTCACCAAAATGGTCTTGAAGGGGCATGAGTTCATCAGCAAGACATCCCTGAACAGAGAAGGGCTCTGGATGCTTCCTCTGGTATCCTGTGTCCTCATTGCCTGGAAAATCAGGGCCCCAGCTTGGCCCCTGCTCCCTCACCCTTCCACTGGTCTGCAGTCCCCTTCCCTGAGCTTGCAGCACCTCTCCTGTCCTTCCATGCATCAGCTTTCATCCCACCCCCTCACACCACAGCCCTGAGCACCCTGCCCCTGAGAACGGCAGGAGGAGAGGGACAAGGGAGGTGTCTGGATGGAGGGAGGGAGAGGGACAATGGAGGTGTCTGGCTGGTCGGTAACATCAGGTGATTGTGCTGGTGACACAATTGTTCATTTGCATTTCCTTGGGTGTCGACGCTGATATTAATTAAAAGCAATTATGGTGCCATTTTCTCTGTGCAGGAACAGCATGCAAAGGGAAAAAACAGTGTTCCACACCAAAATGCTTCTTCCTCCAGAGCTTCAATTACCTTGTTTAGTTGGAGGAAGCTGATGGCTGAGGGGAGGCCTGACACCCAGGCACTGCTTCTCCCACCCATTGGATGTGCCAGGGGGTGCCAGGACCAGGCTGTTCCAGGGGCCTGAGGCACCCTGAGAGCACTGGTGACATGCACAGATGTGACAGGTGATGCCAGCACTGGACAGGCACTTCCATCTCAAAAGCTACCGCTGCTGCTACAGGGTGCTGGGTGCCTGTGGTGGTATCTGTACAGCGAGGAGGGTGCTGGGGGCATTCCTGGAAGGTGCTGGTGGCTTCCATGGTGGCCATCAGTGGCTCCAGTGGTGCTGTCCCCTATCCCAGCACTGGAGAGGGTGACAGAGACAGGTGGGTGCTGACACTGGAGACAGCCCTGGTGCGGATCCTGGATCCTGGTGGCTCTGCTGTCTGGATCATGGGCTCAAACCTAACACAGCTCACAGTGCTGGGATTCCCTTTGCCATGGAGAGAGCTGCCAGAGGGCCGGGCAGTGCCAGTGCAGTGACTGTGCAGGGCAGTCAGTGGCACCCGGCCCTGCCACAGCTCATCCTGGCACAGTCACACCATGCAGGGACCTGCCACCTCAGAGACACCCCTGAGCCCAGGAATGTCTGGGGTTGGGGTGGGGAGGTGTCCCTTGGGCCACAACAGAGGCCTCCTGGGCTGGGTGAAGCCACATGTGCTTCACCTCTGCCTCAGGCTCGGGCTCTGACTTCACAGCCCAGCAGCAGCAAGAAATCAGGAAAGGCGTGTTTTGGTGTAGAAGAGAGGTGAGCTGTGGGCACAGATGTGAATGCCTTGCCCGGCTGTCACAGGACATGTCCCTTTGCTTTAGCAATTCCCTCTGCAGTGCTGGGACATGGAGCTGGTGGGAAGGTGATGAGGGTTTGTATCCAATTTAGAGGCCAGTCTGCTGATCCTCTGAGGCTTCCTATTCTTCTGTCTGTTGGGATATCCCCCATGAGGGTCTTAGAGTGAACACAGTCCACGTCTGCCTGCACTGTGCTTCTCCATCTCTCCAGTCTTTGCTTCCTTGGGACAGGTTCTAGGAGGGGTCCTGGGCACGTCTGAGGAGAGCACGGTGCCTCTGCCACAACCAGGCACCCAGGATGTGTGTAACCCCCAGGCAGGAAAAAGCCCAGCTGGCTGGGTGGTGACAGGTGGCACAGCAGGGTCTCAGGGGCACTGCAGTGCCCGTCTCTCCCTTCTGGGGACAAAGAGCTGCTGCCTCATCTCTGGGTACCTGTTTGGTCATCTTCTGCATCACCACAGTGAGAGTCAAGTCCAGCACTTGGATCTGGCTTTCCTAGAAAAACTGCCAAGGTTTGTGTCCTTGTCCCAGCCTTCCATCTGAGCCAAGAAACTGGGGTTCATCTGTTTTCACCCCTCTTTGAGCTCTCACAGACCTTCTCAAACCCAGATGACCTCCTCCATTCAACTAGGAATGAAAAAACTGTCCTAGGAAGGCTGACTCCTCTTTTGGTTCCCACGCCATTCCCATCCTTTGCTTCCCTGCAGCAGGAGTTGCCCAGTTTGCCCCAGCAGCTCCCAGTGCAGGACAGGCAGACTGTGTGTGCACACAAACCAGGCTGGGATGTTCATCAGTGCAAACCCCAACACCGCTGATTAGATAACCCAGGCTGTGTTCTCTGTGGGGTCAGTAGGGTTTTGGGGACACTAAAAAACATTGGGGTTCTTTTCTCCATATTTCTTTACCTGGCTTTTCACAGAGGGAGCATTTGTCCCATGGTTTGCAGCATGGCTGGGGGCAGGAGAGGAGGAACCCCCAGGGTTCAGCTGCAGCACAGTAGCACCTAGTGACAGATGGGAGAGGTTTGGTGGGAGCTGCCGTGAGCAGCGCTGGAGGTGAGGTCAGAGCAGGTTCTGGCAGGTGCAGTGCTGGGACACAGCAAGGGGAACACCAGAGGTGCCATCTGCCACCCTGGGCAGGGGGGTTGTCCCCAGGGTTGTCCTTGCTGCCTCCCCCGGCTCTGCTCAAAGGGGACAGCCCAGAGGGTGAGGCACAGAGGGTGACAGAGTCCCCCCTGCCCAGGTCAGTGGTTCCTGGCACAGCCACGGACTGCAGGGGGGTTAGTCCATGATGAAGAAGAAAGGGAAGGAAGGACAAAGAGCACTTTCCCACAAAGGGGCTGTGCCCAGCCCTGTGCCCCCAGCAAGGAGCATTTTGGATGTTCTCTTCCCCACCTGGCTGATCTCCAGCTCATCCTCAGCCCACGTGACACCCAGAGGGACACGAGACCCACTCCCACATCTTTCCCTGTCCCGTGGGCACTGCCTCTGCCTCTCTCTCTGCCATTTGCCCTTTGCTGGACACAATGTGGGCATCAGGCAGAGCTGTCAAGCGTTTGCAGCATCAGGGTTGTGGCCTGGGATGTGGGTCAGGAAGATGACTCTGTGACCCCTGTGAGGACATGTCCCCTTTTCTCTCTGCCCCGCAGGTCTTCATGAGAGACAGCCCTGGAGCCCAGAGGGACACACGGTGCACAGGATGCTGAGTCTGGCCTAGTCCCCGAGCCCAGCAAGCTGTGAGAGGTACGGGCGGGCCCAGGGATGGCTTTGGGACTGCCCTGGGGCCGGGGGGGACAGACTCTGCTCTGTGCTGGTGGACAAGGGGCAGTGGAGCTCCTGCAGGAGCAGGCTGGGGAAGGGAAGCTGGGAGGGTGATTCAATGACAACCCTCCCTCCATCTCCTGGTGAATCCTGCAACACTCCCCTCGCAAAATAAAGTTATGAAATCTCCTGCCCATTGCTATAGTAACGTCACGCCTCCGCCTGACCCACTTTGAGACAAAGGAAGCGTTCCCAGCTCTGAGCACGCGGGAGCTGCGCACGGGCCCGGCCGCGGCTCCGGAGGGACGGCTCAGGAGCTGCTGGCTTTTCCCACCTGCTCCTCTCTGCCCCGGGACCCTCAGGCAACGGGAGCAAACCCAGCGCCCAGAGCATCTCCACCCTGCATCCCGAATGCAGGCAGGGCACTGCCTGGCTTCATGTGGGCATTTGGGAACAGGAACATCTGCCCTGGAGCAAAGAACCGTCCTTGCTCAGCTGGTGGTGCAGCAGTGACAGCCACGGCCGTTCAGAGTGTCCTGTAACTACTCTGCCACAAACACTGAGGGCAGGGAGACAGAGGGTCATGAAATGTCCTGAGTTGGAAGGGACCCAAAGGGATCACTGATCCAACTCTGGCCCTGCAAAGACACCCCAACAGTCCCAGCCTGTGCCTGGCAGAGCTGTCCAAAGGCTCCTGGAGCTCTGGCAGCCTCGGGGCCGTGCCCATTCCCTGGGGAGCCTGGGCAGTGCCAGCACCCTCTGGATGAGGAACCTTTCCCTGATCTCCAGCCTGACCCTGCCCGCCACAGCTCCAGCCACTCCATCCTGTCACTGGTTACACAGAGCAAAGCTCAGCACCTTCCCCTAGTGAAAACTCCAATGAAGTTTGACCTCAGCTTCCTCTTCTCCAGGTTCAAGTTCCTCCTCCTCAGCATGGTCTTTGTGCCCTGGGAGGGGCACTGGGGCCACTGTCATGGAAGTGCTGATGGCTCTGGCAGCACAGAGAGGCAGGACTCAGATGGGGTTTGGGCAGGGTGGCAGCACAGGAGGCCAAGCAGAGTCTCTGCCATTGTCTGGGTCACATATTCTCAGTGCAAGGGTGGACACCCCCTTCCCTGGGAGTCAGGACAGAGGCAGGGCAAGGGCAGCTGTGTTCAGGGCTTTGCATCCAGGGCTTTGCATCCCACACTCGCTCCATGGGGGCTGTGCAGACACCCCCTCACCCCCTCCAGACCCCCTGAACAGCACTGGCCAGAACAGGTCAGCTTTGGGCCAGAATGTTCTCATTAGCTGCTTTTCCAGCCAAGCTGGAACATGCCCCATGTGGTCACCAGCCTGTGCCTGAGTGCTCTGCAAGGCAGCAAAGGCAGCAGGTGGGTTTCAAAGACAACAATCTAGCTCCCTGCCCTGGTCCTTCCACTCCAGCCACCGCAGCAGCTGTCCTGCTCTCTTCCTGAAAATTCCCTTTCTTATCTGTCTCATTTGTCTCATTTGACCTACTTAATGCTTTGCATTTCCTGATTCAGGGCAAATCACATCTCATGGAAAACTTTGAGAAACTTCTATTTAGGGACAGACAAATAAGTTGCAGAATTTCTGGGGTTTTGCTCTCTGGAGAGTTGATTATATTACCAGTGACATCTGCATGGAAATAAGTTCTCTGTCACTCTTGGGAGTTCATCTGCTCCTCCAGCTTAGACAACACCTGAAGTCAAAAATCTTTGTCATATCACTGCCTTTGATGTTCACAGCATTTGGTTTTGCTGGTAGATTAAAAAAAAAAAAAAAAAAGGTAGTATTTAGACTCCTCTTAAGATAAATTACTCCTTGTCATTTAGGGATGGTGCCAGTCAGCTCCTGCCCCCCTCATCACCCCAGTGGGTACCAGTGGACAGAGACACCCCTTGGCCTGAAGAACAAGCAGGAGACCACAGGTGTTCAGGTGTTATGGGGCCTCAGGAGCTCAGTGTAGATCCCACATCCTAAGGGCACCACCATTTACTCCCACATGAGGAGAGATGTGGGGAAATCCTTCCCCAGGGATGATGCTGAGGGACCAGACTCTGCTGAGCTCAGGCTGGCACTGGGTGTGTTTCACCAGGTTGTGGCTGCCTGGCAGGGCTGTGAGGATGGGCTGGGTTAGCCCCTGGGACACCCTTAGGCAAAGGGCAGACTGGCTCTCTAGAGGATTCCCTGTCTCCTAAGGAGGGACCCCGAAAAGGTGACACACTTGGCTTGCTGGAAGCCACTGTCCCCTGCATTGCTGTGCAGTGAGTGCTTGGTTCTCCTGGTGACACTGTCATGGTGAGTGGCATTAACTCCACAGGTGGCTCCTCGGGAGCCCTGCCCTCATCCTGATGCCTGGAAGGCTGACCTGAAACAGAGACTGGACAGGGCTAGAGAGTAAAATAGGTATTTATTGAAAGGCCTCCGGGTTCCACCTTGGGCCGGACAGGACCCCGACCGAGGTTGCACCCTGAGTGCAATAATAAACGCCACACACAAAAGGCTGACCCATCACAAGGTCCTACATTTTTATCAGTTTTGGTTCATTTGCATATCGGGGTTTAATTGTCCAATTACAGCTTCAGGTTGTGAGGTCTCATCCTTCTTGTTCCTCCCTCCGGTCCACCGTTGTTTATACTTTGGGCCTGGAAGCCGTCCTTGGTTCTCAGCAGAAAAGGGATTTGTTTTGTCTACCTACCCTGTGAAGAGAGCTTACTAGCACTTAATATGAAGCTCAGAACTACATCCTTAGGTAACACAGAATCTGCAAGCTAAAGCTTAGGGCATCAATCCCAACATGGGCCCCTGCCCTCATCCCAGAACGGGCCCCTGCCCTCATCCCAGGATGGGCCCCTGCTCTCATCCCAGGACGGGCCCCTGCCCTCATCCCAGGACGGGCCCCTGCTCTCATCCCAGGACGGGCCCCTGCTCTCATCCCAGGACGGGCCCCTGCCCTCATCCCAGGACGGGCCCCTGCTCTCATCCCAGGATGGGCAGTGCTTTCTTCTGCTCATCCCTAGGGATGGGCTGTGCCCCAGGACGGAGCTGCCGAGCCAGCAGTGGGAGCATCCCGGGAGCAGCGTGGCGGGAGGAGGGTCTGTTGTGTAATGAATTGTTCCGAGCAGGAGCCAGCTATTTTTATCGGCCACGATCAGATTGTGAACTCTGAATCATCATTAATGCCGGGCTCTGGCAGGCAGCAGCCCCCCGCGCCCAGCGCCACATCCAGAGCTCCTGCTAATTCAGGGAACGTTTGACTCCGAGCGTGTGGGCAGGCCCACGTCACCTGCACCACAGCACACAAATCCTTTCAGCTCTGGCAGCAGGGACAGGGGAGGCATTTTCTCCCTGCAGGTTGCAAATCATCACTCCCGATTCCAGCCCATCATTATCGTGCTGCTGGTTCCAGATATAAAAGCCACCTCTGTGTTTGCAGCCAGCCTGGATGGCTGGGCCGGGGTTTGCGTGGGAGCCTGGGGGACGTGGAGCCCTGGATGAGCTGATGGACAGAGGGCAGGACCAGCTGACCCTGAAGGGTGCCCTCAGCCCCATCAGTCCAGGGCTGGCTTCCTCCTGGAGGACATGTGCTCTGAGCAGTCCCATTTTACAGGCTGCTGCTCCTCCTGCTGTGCTGCCAGCCTCTCCTGAGCATCACCCAAGGGGCTCCTGGCCCTTTGTGGCCAGCCCTGCCTCAGTAGTACATGGAATCAGGGAACCAGAGAATTCTGGAATGGTTTGTGTTGGAAGGGACCTTGAAGCCCATCCAGTCCCACCCCCTGCCATGGGCAGGGACACCTCCCACTGTCCCAGGCTGCTCCAAGCCCTGTCCAACCTGGCCTTGGACACGTCCAGAGATCCAGGGGCAGCCACAGCTGCTCTGGACACCCTGTGCCAGGGCTTCAGCACCACTTGGAGAGCTCTTCAAGTGCCCTTCTCTGGGTCAAGGCATTGCTCAGCTGCGGCAGCCGTGGCTGCATCAGCAGAGCAGGGTGGTCAGGGAGGAGACAGGGAGTCCTTGCATGGCACACGTGTGCCAAGGGCAGGGGAAGAGGCAGGAGGGAGGCAGCACAGAGCTGCCTGTGGAGGGTGAAATGAGCCCCCAGCCCAGGTCCTTGGTTCTGCAGGAGCCCTGTCCCACCCAGCACACCCAGTCACAGGTGCACCCCCCCAGCCCATACCCCAGGGCACCCACCACGTGTCACACACAGCACTGTGTCACACACACCCCCCTCAGCCACACGGAGCTGTATGTGTCCCTGTGGAATCAGTGAGGCTGGAAAAGGCCTTCATGGAGTCCGATCATTCATCCAGCACTGCCACATTCACCACTAAACCACGTCCCCAGGTGCCACATCCACACGCCTGTGGAACAATTCTGGGTACAGTCCCAATGTGCACATACAAGGAGCAGAAATCTGGATGAGTGTGCGGTGCTCTCAGAGCTCCCTGGGATCTGCCAGGCTCGGTGAGAAGCACTGAGCCCTGCCCAAGGCCTCTGCCACGGATTGGGCTGGGAATTCCAGCCAGCTGCAAAGAGAGATCCTGGAACAGATGGGAGCAGAGAGCAGTGGGGTGAGGCTGTGAGGCTCCTCCTGCTGTCCCCTACTTGCTGAGAGAGGACAGGGAGTCTGTCCTGTTCTCTGCCGTCTCTGTGCCCTCAGGATAAGCTGGTCTAAGGTGGATTTGCAACATTTAAGATGATAGAAATAGGGCAGCATCTCCTGAAAGCCATGTCCACCCCAGAAGTTAAAGAGGAGATGGCATGCTGGGCAGTGGCATCAGGTTGCCCAATTCCCCTGTGGTGCAGAGTCCCAGCACAGAAGCTGATCACAGCCAGTGCTCCCTGACATGGCTGGAGACCCATCCCTGGAAGTGTCCAAGGCCACGTTGGCTGGGGCTTGGAGCAACCTTCCAGGTCTTGTGGAAAGTGCACCCATGGCAGGGGGTGGAACTGGATAGGCTTTAAGGTTCCTCCAACCCAAACCACTCAGGAATTCTGTTCTGTGATTCCAAGCCCTGCCCGGTGTCTGGAGCTGTCGGAGGTGCTGCTGGAGGTGGGTTGGGTGCAGCCCATCCAAACCTGCAGCCTGTGAACCAGGCCCAAGAACCTGCCTCTGGCTGGGGTCTGGTACACACAAAAATCAGCTCAGGCCAGGTCAGTTCGTCCCCTCTGAGCATCAGCAAAGCCACTGGGAAGAGCAAGGGCAGTCCTGAGAAAACAGACTGAGGGGAACAGAGGTAATGGGGTGAAACCAGTCCCTTTCCATGGGCTCAGGGGCCCTGTCCTGGCCCTGCAGCCCTTCCTGTGGCCCTCTGCTAGACAGCTCTTCTCCTGCAATGACCCTGGTGCCCCCTCTGTGGTGCAGGGCTCACCACCCCTGCTGGGGTGCCTGGCTCAGGGCAGGGTGACACAGCACCAGCACTGGGCAGCTGTCCCAGGAAACAGCCCTTGCCCCGTCTGTGAGCTGCAGGATCAGGGATTTGGGAGATTTAGTTTCAAGCTTTTTTTATCCTTCCAAATCTAAAAGATGGTGGGGAAGATCTTGCTGGACTTTTCCCTTCCCTGACCCCATGTCTCAACAAAGTGCCAAGGATTGCAGAGAGTAATTGAAATGTAAGAAAACAGTTTAATCCGTCTTAGAGGGAAACCAGCTGACAGAGGAGGCTGCAAAGACAGCGTGGTGGGCACTTGCCAAGCAGTAGGGATGCACCTCACACCTCCCTGGCTGGCAAGGGAAGGGATCCTGGAGCAGGCAGGACAGGCAGGAGGGTCAGGACCTATGGCAGCCCCACAGGAGAAGGGAGCAGTGAACTCTGCCATACACAAATGAGTGCCCACTCTTGACAGGGGGAAACCAGTCTGGGAGAGTAGCTCCCTGCCCTCCCCTGCTCCCACCTTCCCATCCTTTCTGCTCCTGCCCCTCCAAAACCTTCTTTCCTTTCCCACCCATCCCCCAGCCCCTCAGTGTTTCCTCCCTGCCCTTTTGGCTCTCCAGCACCTAGAGCCAGCCTGACCCTGGCCCTTCTCCTCCTCCTGTGCACACTAGACTTTACTGCTTGGCATTGATTTACATTTCTTAATTTCATTCTATTTCCCTACTTTATTTGATTCCTAAGGCAGTTTATCTGGAGCCCAGTGAGCACAAGGCAGTCATGGGCTGCCTTAGTTGGAGATTCCTGCTTCAAGTATCAGCTGCTCTCAGAAGGCAAAGATGTATTTACTATCAATATCCAGAGACATCCCTTTATAATCAAATCAGGGTGTGATGTCTCCTTAGGGAGCCTGGTTCCTGTGATGGGAGAAGCACAGCGTCTGTCAAGGCCAGGATGGCCCTGGGCACAAGGGAAGGATTTTACTGGGATTCCAGAGCTGGAGGGAGGAAGGAAGGAGGGGAGGGAGAGTGGCCATGGCAGGCAGAGCTGAGCCTGGGTACTTCAGGGTGGTGTTCAGGGAGTATTTGAGCTTCTGCCTCCTGCGGGGCTTCCCCTCCAAGGTGTGCAGGTGGAGCTTGGCCGTCCAAAGCTATCTGGAATTCAGACCAATAGCTCAGCCTGGAGCCCGTCCTGCACCCCATCCTTCCCTTCTGCCTGGAGGCTTTCCTCTGGGAACATCACCTGGGGCTCTGCCACGGCTCTGTGAGCACTGTGGGTGCCAGCTGACACCTCCTGAGCCTCCCTGCTGGCATCTCCCAGATCCACCAGCCCGGTGGGTCCCATGGCAGGGGGCTGCTGCAGCTGGAGAGCACAGTGGGAATTAGGATCACACCCACAGGGAACAGAGGCAGCTGGGCCCCAGTCAAGGCCAAGGCTACATTTGGTGTTTGGGCAGAAAGTTCAGGTTTGGTATCAACATTTCCCAGCTCAGGCCATGACCCCATCCCCAAAATGCCTGGGCACTGCTTGTGTGGTGGAGAGGGGCAAATCTTCGCTCCCAGAGCAGCACAGCCCAGACCATGGGCGCAGCACAGCTTGGAGGTGGAGGCAGCTGGAGCAGCTCAGCAGCAGGAAAGCAGGAGCCACTCCATGCATGGGGCCATGCAGCCTCTGCAGGGGCTGGGGTCAGGACCGGGCAAGCCTGGTGTGGGTTCCTGGGACACCCAGGGAGTGGTGCTGGGCAGTGCCATGAGAGCCGGGGGCAGTGGGCAGGGCCTTGGCAGCTGGGCTGAGGTCAGGGTGGGCTGACCCTCGGGGCCAGGGCTCAGGGGAGTGGGGTCTCCATTGGAGCAGGATGGGAAAGCCAGGCTGTGCTCACTGCAGCTTTAGAAAGCCCAGCTTGGCTCTGCCAACCCACTGGGAGCAACAGAGTTAAATGAAGACT